>JAJEJO010000783.1:68882-262976 GCA_020662805.1 Glaucomys volans
ATTATTATTATTATTATTATTATTATTATTATTTTGGTACTGGGGATTGAACCCATGGGCATTCAACCACTGAGTCACATCCCCAGCCCTATTTTGTATTTTATTTAGAGACAGGGTCTCACTGAGTTGCTTAGGGCCTCACTAAGTTATACTAATTATTTTTATAGCATATTTTGTACTTTATCACTTTATATCCCAAACTGGGTAGTATCACTCTTAAACTTCTGCTACCAGATAAGCCAATGTAATATCTTCTTGTCTTTTTCTTATATTCCTTGTGCTTGGTAGTGAGTTTATGGGCCACTTGCATTTCTTCTGTGATTTACCTATTCAGATTCTTTACTGCTTTTCTATTGAGGCATTATATTTCCAATTTATAGGACTTCTTTGTATACTACAGATATTAATCTCTTTGGCTACATATGTTATAAACATTTTCTCCTAGTCTTATAAATTTGTTTATGGTGGCAATTTTCTCTCAATTATTTTATTTATTTTTTGTGTGGAGATGGGGTTTGGACCCATGAACTTGTGCATGCTAAGCACATGTTCTCTCACTGAGCTACAACCTCAGCACAATCATTTTATTTATTTATTTTCTATTTGGTACAGGGGGTTGAACCCAGGAGCATTCTATCTCTGGTCTACATCAACAATTCTTTTAATTTTATTTTTGAGACAGGGTATCACTAAGTTGCTTAGAGCCTTCCTAAGTTGCTGAGGTTGGCCTTGATCTTGCGATCCTCCTACCTCAGCCTCCTGAGTGGCTGGGATTACAGGTGTGTGACACTGTGCCGGCCACTGATTTCATTTTTAAAGAAGGCAGGTTGATTTGATAGGAAGAGGAAGTGAGATCATATATTTGAAAGGCCTTTAGGACACGAATCTTTGAACATACAGATACTACAGACGCCCTGGAACGAAGCATCTGCAAGCATGAATTCTTCTCCATTGTACTGAACAGTTGCAGCAGCTAAAATTGAAAAAAGGAAAGTCTCATACTTGAATTCAATGACCTGTTCAATGGCACATTATACTTCACTCTTTTCTACAAACATTATCTCTCCACTTCCAGGCTCCTCAGCTAAAATAGAGGCCATTTTTTTTCCCTCATGCTAGGTCAAAACTGAAGTCTTGAACAGGTAGTTGGGTTGGGGAGGATCCAACCATCATGAATTAGATTATAGAGTCAGTACATGCTTGTTACAAAAAAATTTAGGGTGCCTCCACTTGTTTGTGCTGAAAGGCTTGGTGCATACCCTTCCCAAGTAATTCAGACCACTAAGATCTAGAAGTATAAAGTTGTGATTTTTTTTTTTCTGTAGCATATATTAGGGGTAGAGGAGAAGGGTTCAGTGATTTCCTCTGAAAATCTGTTGGAAAGCTATGAGTTGTCTCATTAGTAAAATGAATCTGAGCACACACATCGGGACCCTGGAAAATGTAGGCTTAGTGAACTCAAGTGGCTGATGCTAGCCTCTGTCAGGCTTCCATCTCTGCCTCGAGCTTGCTCCACTCACGATGAGCCTGCTCTAGGGACTCCAGGCTGATCGCTAAGTCACTTTCATGAGGGCTGTTTTATCTACGTCAGTCCAAACTTCTCCTCAGATATCCCTCATACTTTTTGGGAAGAGTTCAGTTTTCAAAGACATTTGTTAGGTTTTGCTCAGTCACAGACTCCCTCTGGCAATCTTTAGTGTTCCTCTCTCAAAATCCTGTCAGATTTGTGAAGCAAAAACATGCTCTTGTGAAGCTGGGTTGGCTATTTTTATCCACCTCTCCTCTCACCCCGTCTTCTGAAATGCGTTGTTGTTGCTTCTCTGATTAGTGTTCTGGTCATGCAGAGAGACCCAAGGCTCATGGGTGAAGACCAATCGGGGCTCTGAACGACGAACTCAACTCCTCCGACATGGAAATGGATACATTTCACAATGAACACGAGCAGAATAAAATCTGTTTAGGGAAATAGTTTCGTGACAGCCAAATGCTGGAATTCAGAAAAGATGCAAAATTAATCCTTCCTTGGGTGCGAAAAGATCTCCATCCTCTACAATGTCTCTTTTCTTGGTTCTTAATTAAGCACTGGAGGTGGTGAGTCTAATTAGAGAGAGACAGCCAGGGCTTCCACCGCGTAAGGGTGAACAGTGTGCACACTGTACCAACACACAGCTGAAGAGGTGAATGGGGCTGGTATTCAGCCTCAAACCCATGGCACCTACTGGGTCTACCCAGAAGGGGCATCTTTTTCTAATTTATCTGTTTAAAAGGGGTGCTTTTCTCTAATTCTCACAAGGCATCAGAGTCCAGAAGTTGGTCCTGAAGTCAGCTATGATTCTCCAACTTAACCTATTTGGAACTGAAATAATTAAACTGTGCTTGCAATCCAATCTGAAGTACAGCCCATGCTATAAGCCAATAGTTTGGAATAATCTGTAGGGTCTGTTAAAACACAGATTGCTGGGTTAGATCCCACAAAAATTTCTGAATTGGCAGATTTGGCTGGGGGCAGGGGTCCTGAGAATACGTGTTTCTAACAAATATCCACTGGATGTTGATATTGCAGGCCCAGGAACCTCACTTTGAGAACCAGTGCTATGAATTACAGCTTAGGCAAAGAGATTCACTACATTAGGCCTTTTCCATGTTTACTAATGAGAGCCTCATGGGCCAAAGGAAAAAAAAAGCAACTTCAGGTACCCCAAACTGCAGGGTTATCCTGGCATGCACTTGGCCTTGGTAACAGAGACACACACATTTACCTGAAATGCCCAGAGTCTTCAGCATTTCTCTGAATAAGTCGCTGAGAAGACTGCGGGCACGGGCTGCTTCCATTCATTTGATATCCCAAGTGTCTGCATCAGGTAATGAAGGAGCCCACTGTACTCGCAGCCGGCATCTCAGCTGGCTGCTGGCGCCTGTGGTAGTTGATGTGAAATTGATGGTGTGGCTCTTGGGCCCCTTACTGAGTGAAAAGGCGGCTTGTTTATGTTTGGGCTGTGCATGTGGACATGGGGATAGGGACCCACTCTGGGGAGAACAAGGTACCCTGATCATGTACATCCAAGAGTCTGTACTCTTTTTGATTTATATTTTGCACTCAGGTACAGAGGGACGTTTTGAGTAACAAGGCTCCTTGAGCTGTTAACTGCCCTCACCTAAACCATCCTAAGTAGGTAGGCAGGAATTCTATTCCTGAAGGTCTCCAGGCTGGCGATCTCCCATTTCCCTTGATGTGCTGTTCTAGCTTTGGACTTCTGTAATAAACTGAGAATTTTCTCTTTCCCTTTCACTCTCCCCCCACCCCTCCCCAATTTTGCAATGCTGGGGATTCAAATTAGGTCCTTGCACATGCTAGGCGAGCCTCTCTCTCTTTCAACTAAATGCCTTAAGTCTCTTCCTTGCCCTAGGCACAGGTGAGGTAGGAAAGAATCAGCCCTATTCTCTGTACTCAGCCACTTACCTTACTGGATATCTACCCATGTTTTATTTATTTATTTATTTTTTGCGGTGCCGGGGATTGAACCCAGGCCTTATGCTTGTGAGGCACTCTACCAACTGAGCTAGATCCGCAGCCCTCCCCATGATTTTTTTTTCCTGCGTATATCCTGTCTCTAACCCTTTTTCCTGATTAACAGCTTTGCAGTGTTTATCCTTTTTTTTTTGGCAGTGGTGAGGATTGAACCCGAGGCTTTGAGCACACTAAACAAGCTCTCTGCCTTAGAGTTACACCCCAGCCCCGTTCTGTCCTCTTGATCAGAGACTGGCTACCCTTTTTGATGTTGCCTTTTCTGCAAAGTCCTCAGTGGCGTTCTGGTGCTAGAGAGAAACCGATCTCAGTGCCCTGTCTCTTGGTCTTCAGAGTGGCCGATTTGGGGCCTTTAGGTCCTATCCTCTTCCAATTACTTCAAGCCTATTATTCTTCAAATATCCTTGATAGTCCCTTGGAGCTTGTAACAAGGAAACCATGAGCTCTGAGAAGCACAAGTCAGGAGAGGCCAGAACTTCCTAATCTCTGTTGATGTGTGTGCTCTGTCGGAGACTCTGAGAAAAGGTCCCCAGGAAAAGAACACCCAGAAAGATTTGTTTAAGGATCAGAGGAGACTTTCTGTCTACCTGCCTCAAAATAGACAACACAAACAGGTCTTTGGAAGACTTATGACAGCTTGCTGCAAAAAGTAGCATGCTGGAGATGTGTCAGATGAGAGAGTAAATGACGATCTGCATTTGGACAAACCCAGGTAGATGCATTTACTCTTCCATTGGTCTAGATCTGAGAAGATTACAACAAAACAAAACAAAAACCCACAGCCGACAGAACCATGCCTTTTCAAATGTGGCTCAGAAACAGCTAGCAACATTAATAACCATCACTGACTGCCCATTCTATCCTGCATATCCTCATACTTTAAATTCGGTGCCTCCTGCTAAGAAAAAGGAGGGAATTCGTGGAACAATGATGGAAAAGGACCAAAATGCAATCCAGGTTACACTCAGAGCAAACGTAATGTGACTTAGGAAAAGGCCAAGGAGGAGTGCATTTCATTAGACAATCGATCTGAGAGTCAGATCTAACCTAAGTCACTCATTGGGTGTGTGTGTTTCTATTTATAGCCAGGGACAGAAGCCATCTGATGACTGATTCTGGGAATGCAGAGGATTCTTGTGGACAAAAGGAGAGTGCTGAGGATTTGGGGAGGTGGTCCATCCATTTTGGGATGAAGCAAACCTTGTTTTGATTTACTGGCAACGTGCAGAACTTGTTTAACCTTCCCACTTCATGAAAAAAAGCCAGAACAATAGTTTCAATTAGGATTAACGGGTACCTATGCCTTTGTCTGCCCTTGAATTCTTACAGAACCTGTATGTATCTGGTGAGGGACTGTTTCAAGTGTTCTCTGAATCAAAGGACTGCTTTTACTTGACATGATGCTTCAGAAAGCTTTGATCTTGAAGTCTGGGATAAATTAGGATGGATTTGAAATCTGTCCAACAGAATGATAGAGCCCTGCATATCAACTATGTTAGCATCAAACATACCAAGGTCCTACTTAGTCAATCTCTCTGTGATTATTTTAGACCAAGCTTCTATAATTACATCTTTATTATGCTTGGTGGATGGTGTTCCAAGACAAGAAGCTGCAGCCTGCCTTTGTTGTCCTTTTAGGTAAGAGCTGAAGCCAGAGGGATTGAAAGTTCAAGTCAACGTGTCATGAAATTGCTCTACAAGTTATTTCGGGGAAAATGACTTACCATACCACTCATCGACCCATGCGAAAGCTTGTCTATGTCCAATCAGCAGGATGTCTCGGACCACCTAGAAAGGAAAAGGAGGAGGTTGAAATATAACCAGGTTGGATCAGAACTGTCAGGAAAATAGTTTGTTCCCCAATTCTGGCAGTCATGGCAATTATGGATTCCTCAATCCCTCTGTCTACAGGTGATGACAACCGCAGGCTGCCACACAGGTATGGTGCCTGCTTGTTCTGCCCTTCCCAGGGCATGCATACACTTGCTGTGAATCAATCACTTTGTGGTATTTGAGAATTGAGCCTGGGGTTTGTACAAACTGACAACACATGGCAGTCACACAGCAGGGACTCGAATGCATCTCAGGGAGCATCGGCCTGAGGTTTTCCTTTCCATTTACCTCTAACCAGAACAGGGCCTACTTGCCTACTTTGGTCTGTCTCTCTGGTGCCAGGAAGTTAAAGCTGGAAATCAAGAGCCCTTCTCTAGGTAGCAAGTGACCTGCCAGCAAGGTGTTCTCAACCTTCCCTTTTCTCTGATGAAATATGTTAAATAATGAGTCAAGTTTTAAAAATAAATTAAGGTGTGGCATACAAGGTAAGTAAATATCCTTCCAGGCTTGACTTTCATGTAATAGAAGGAAAAAAACCAGTTTAGTCAACGATTACTGAAAGAGATGAAATAAGAGCCCTGAATTAGAACAGAAGATACTAGGAATGACAAGCTCCACTGGCGAAAACGAAATGAACTTGATTCTCACGGGGCCGCAAGGTGGAACAGAAGGCTGAGGAAGGTAACGTACACCGTTTGCGTCTGTGCGCAGTGCTGTGCGCTGCCTGTATTTCCTGACACTCTTTTGCATCCTGTATAAATATGCTCTTTTACATTTCTTGGATACCCACAGTCTCCTTCCGACATGCCTTTCTTCCTGTCAAACAAATCTGGTGATTGTCAAAAACCTCTCATGGAAGGTTCAGGCATGTTTCAATAAATAAAGGATTTTAATTTGGTGAGTTTGTAGGAACAAGGGAAGCATTTATAACCAAGTGTTTATTCCCCCATGCTCTAGAGATCTATTGGGGCTTTTATGACTGGGAAATAGGAAACACGTAAAGAACATAAGGAACAACACCAGCCACACACACACCGAGTGCTGAGTGGGTAAAATTCATGGAAATCAAAAGAACAGCACGCGGCACCAGTAAACATACCCTATTACATTTAGCACAACACAGCTGTCCGACGGAAACAAGAATTCAATAATGTGCTAATGGTTCGCTTTCTAACATCCCCCCACCCTTAACTGTGAATAGAGTCTTGGAAAAAAACAAAAACAAAAACAAAGGTGTTCAGAGAAAAGCATCCCTGGCGCTTCAAGCCCATGCAAATGCTACCCTCAGATTCTGATTAGCAACTCGTGCCAGAGCAGGTGTGTTTTGGAGGTGTCCGGACAATGCATTTTATTTGGAAATGGGTGATGGAATGCCTGTGAATAAAGCAACGTCCTTATAGGTTTTTTTCTTTTTTTTTCTTTTTTTATATTTTTTAGATGTTGATAGACCTATATTTTATTCTTTTATTTATATGTGGTGCTGAGAATCGAACCCGGTGCCTCTTGCGTGCTAGGCAAGTGCTTTAACCACTGAGTCACAACCCCAGCCCAGGTTTTTTTCTTAAAAATAGTTTTGGGGCTGGGGATATAGCTCAGTTGGTAGAGTCCTTGCCTCCAAGCACAAGGCCTTGGATTCAATCCCTCGCACCATAAAGGAAAAAAAAAAAAAAAAAAAAAAGTTTTAGTTGTAGATGGACACAATACCTTTATTTATGTATACGTGGTGCTGAGGCTCAAACCCAGTGCCTCACACATACTAGGCATATGCTCTACCACGGAGCCCCAGCCCCAGCCCCTCCTTATAGGTTTTTAATTTTTTAATTTTATTTATTTGTTTGTTTGTTTTTGTGGGTACTGGGGATGGAACCCCTCACACATGTGAGGGGCATGCTCCATCACCAAGCTGCATCCCCACCTCTTACAGGATTTTAAAAATCAGGTTCTCAAAACTGGCCACTCATCTCTGAGAAAAGAAATGCATGAGCCCTGGTACAATCTAAATGTGCACCGTGAAAGGAAATAAAATGCACTATGAAAAAAGCTCCTTAGTAAGGAGATCATTTGGGGTTAAAAAACTACCAGAGGCAAGGTGTGGTGGCACATGCCTGTAATCCCAGCAACCTGGGAGGCTGAGGTGGGAGGATCTCAAGTTTGAGGCCAGCCTCAGCAACTTAGCAAGGCCCTAAGCAACTTAGCAATGTCCTGCCTCAAACTAAGAAACACAGAGAGATGAGGACGTAGTTCAGAGGTACAGTGCCGCTGGGTTCAATCCCAGTACCACAAAACTAAAACCAAACTTTCTCCCCTCAACTGGCCCCCTACTCAGTAGAAAAATCCATCTAAGCAATAAGCTCTGGGTGTTTAGGAGAAATCCCAGTGCCCCCAACAGAATTCTATAAAGCTAGTGTTTATCAGTTTTCAAGTGGAAAAATAAATACCCAGCCTATCTGGAACACAGAGACAACTTGGGAGCATTTATTTTTATGGAAATCAGAGCAGCTACAACGGGCAATGCTCAACTCTGCATTTCCCGTTATTTTTTTTACCAGGCGGAAAAAAACATCATGTTAAAAACTGAGAGAAAACTGAAATCACCAAGTGGGTTTCTGCACAAAGTTAATATGTTAGCCCAAGTGAGAATTCAGCTGAAATCCGCGTTTTGAGCTCGTTAATAATTCTTCAGTAACAGAATGACTAGGTCAGCGGCGTGCCCACTGGACGGCTCGTTCTGCCTCCTGGGGCACTGTCTGCCTTAGGCACCTACGTGTGCAAGATTTGAGTAGAACTGTCCTCGGGCCAGTCCTGTGCGCAGATAAGCCCTGGGGCCCCTTGCTAAGGGCCTCCACCTGTCAGCAGACGAGCCCAATGCCAAAGTGGCAAGTCCGCTTTAAAGCCCCATTTCCCAGGTAAACTCATCTGGTGGACATGGAGGCCACAGATCGAGAGACAAGCATAGAACTGTCTGGCGGTGGACAGAAACTCCATCTATGAAACTCATCTATGAAACGCTGCGCAGGTGCCTGCCCTGGTGGGCGCCTGGCCAGCCCCTGGCTGGCGCCCTGGGCGCACTCCAATGGCAAGCCCGCCCACAGCCCGGGGCTGTCCCTGGATCACTCACCTTATGCACAAATTGTTCCACTCTGGTCTGAAGCCCCCAGACCTCGAACTTCACGGTCACCAGCTTGTAGGAGCACATGATGGGCTGATGACTATCTCTCCAGCCTTCCCTTAACTGTCCCCGTCCTGTCTTTTCTGACTTGAAATGTTTAGGATCCTAGAAAAAAAAAAAAAGTCAAAGAAATTGATATATTAAAAATTTAACCATCTGTGTGAAATGTCCGAAATGGGCAAATCCAGAGACAGCGAGTAGATGAGTGGTTGCCAGGGCTGGGGAGGGGAAGGGCTGTGGGGTGGCCACTGATGGAACTGGCATTTAACTTGGGGAAGAGGAAGATGTGCTGAATTAGACTGGTGGGGGTTGAACGTCCCTGTGGACACACTAAAACGCCACTGAATGGCACGCTTACTTAAAAGGGCGAGGGCTGCAGTGGAGCTTAGTGGTAGAGCACGTATGAGGCCCTCAGTTCCACACCCAGTAGTGAATTAAAAAAAAAAAAAGAAAAAAAGAAAGAAAGAAAAGGAGGGAGGAAGGAAGAGATCCTCCTGCCTCAGCCTCCCGAGTTGTTGGGATGTGAGGGCCCTGAGTAGAAAAGTAGATGCCATGAAGCAGGAAATGAGATGGGCTGTGATGGTCCAGTCCTGGTGACTCAGACCAGACCTGCCTCTGCGGGGCTGGAGAGGCAAGAGCAGGTTTCTCACAAACAAAGACAGGTTTCTCACTCAGGTCTGGTTGAGGCTCTGGGGCCACCTGGTACCAACCTCTGAAAAGGGCCTTCTGGCTGCCCTTGACTTCCCTTGCGGGTCAGCCTCCTCTGTGAGGACTCTGTGCTCTAGTGACACAGGATAACCCCAGGAGCAATTTCCACACCAGGCCAATGCCAGGCCTTCACCAAAGCCGAGGCTGAGCCTTATCCTCCCCACCTTGTCCCAATCCCTCTGCTTACCATTCCCCACTCTGCAGCCAGGCTGATGCCCCAAGAAAAACCCACTGTCTCACTTCAGAATCCACCATGGTGCCACGAGTTGAGGATGAAGTTAGATCACCTGGCAGGAAGTACTAGGCCCCCTAGGTTACTGTTTGCCTTTACAGCATCTCTTCTGGACCACATCTCAGTGCCACGCTGTCCTTCCAGACTTCGGAAGCTCCTAGCAGCCCCATCCTCCAAAGTCCCAGAACTCTTGAACCTCCTAAGCAGGCCTGGTCTTGCTTCCTGAACTTCCTTCTCCCCAGCCAACCCTCCACTCTGCTCGTCTCCCCTTTTCTTTCTTTTGGACTGAACTCAAGTGTCACCACCCCCAAGGATGGTGGCACCTGTGTAGCACCTCCTTTAAGCTCCAAAGCCTCCGGTCCTAGTCCAGCAGGTGGGCGATTTGTAATAGTGTTTGCTCATCTACCTCCCCTGGAGCCAGGCTGACCCCCCAAGAAAGACCGACTGTATTGTTCCCTGCTCAGAATCCATCCTGAGCCCCTTGAGGGGAGTGGATCCTGTGGCCACAGTCCCGGCATATCACAGATGTTGAATAAATGCCCGAGTCCATTTTGAACCCATCATCCACACATGGGTGGTGTGCTGGAATCTTAGTCAAGATTGAGTAAATATTTAAGTGGAAGACTAATTAAAATACTATCTGCACAACAGTAAGTGCTGGCAAAGATGGGCAGAGATTGGCACTCTCATACATTGCCAATGGGAATGTAAAATAGTGTGACAACGTTGGAAAACATTTCAGGAGTTCTGCAATATATTAAACAGAGTTGCCATTTGACCCATCAATTCTACTCCTAGGTATCTACTGGAGAGAGCCAAAAGCATGTATCTCCAAGAACTTGTCCATGGATGTTCAAATTTGTAAGAGACAAAACAAAACCTTAAAGACCTATCAACTTACGACTGGATATACAAAATGTGGTATGTCCATTCAATGGAATATTATTTAGCTATAACAAGAAATGAATATGATACATGTTTCTTTCCCCATCTGTCTACTGATTTTTCCACAGCAGAGGCAAATAATCGCTAATATTAACTGTACATGGCTAGCCATGGCAGGGCTTAGAAGACGTGGTTTCCACTCTGGTTGGCCAGAATACAGATAGGCAAACCCTCTTGAACTTCAGTGGTGGTTCTACCTGGGTTAGCAGCTGAGGAAATAAATGATAGTCACAGAGCCAAGGAGCGAGGAAAGCAGAAGGCCAAAGCTCCCAGCAACGCAGAGTTGCAGGAGACAAAGAACGCAGTGAACAGAGCAAGATGGGCAGGCACCAGGGCCACGGCCTGGGGCCTTCCAATTCCTTGGCTCCTGTGCTGCGGTTGGCGAGAGGCCTGCAACTGGCAGCACAGGGCCAGCTAACCCTGCCGCACCCTCCCGCCCTGATCCGTGGACTGCCCTCGGCTGGTGTCTTCAGCCCACAACCTCTGAATCTGCGATGGGACCTAATCCAGAATCTTCATCCAAGGTCCACACTTTTCAAGAATAAAATAAGACTTTGTGACATGGAACCCAGATGGATTGCAGCTGAGAATTGCAGGACCTCACAGCAAACTTCAGTTTAGAATAAGATGGGAAAAGTATGGAGATGCTTAAATCAACGTGTGGTTCTTGACTGCATCACAGATTATAAAATTATATTAGACTAATTGCAGAATAAAGTTGTGGGGAAAGGCCAGCTGGGGATGAGAAGTACACTGTATTTTCAAGATTCAGAATAGCATTTAAAAAAACGTTTTTTAAAGTTGTAGATGGACATGATACTTTATTTTATTAATGTTTTTATGTGGTGCTGAGGACTGAACCCAGTGCCTTACAGGCGCTAGGCAAGCGCTCTGCTACTGAGCTCCAGCCACAGCGCCCAGAATAGAATTTTTAACCTGAAAGTGATAATTTGGTTTCAAGTCCTCAATTTGTAGACAGGGACGCTGAGACCCGAGAGAATTAAAAAATTTTGCCCCCAAATCACAGGCCCTCAGTGATAGGCAGCCGCCCCTAATTCTAGCCCCATGCTTGTTCCACGATATTTACTTTTAGTGTTAAACAGCAAAAGGGTGTTTTTGCTATAGCCAGATGCCAAAGAAGCAATTAACAATTGGGCTTTTTATGGCAACAGTGTGTCGATTTTTTGCAAGACTGGTGTCATATCTCCAGCTGTTGATTTCGTCTAGTAAATCTCAAACGTGGCCTATAATTAGAGATTCACTTTCAAAGAGCTGGAGGGAGGTGAGGGACAGGGTTTACCAAAGGACGCCTTTAATCAAAACTTTCGATCAGAAATGAACAGCCCGCTGAAGGCGTTTGAATGGAAATGAGCCCCCCCAAAAATGGGGTGTGGGCAGGGAGATGGACCACGAGGACTTATGGGAAATGAGCTGGTCACTGCAAACTTTCCACTCTCCAGCTCCCTCTAATCCCCTCCCTGCCACCTCCAAACACCCATTCCTCCTTCCTCTTGGAATCTTTCCCTCTTTTTTTTTTTTTTGGGAACCAGGGATTGAACTCAGGGACACTCAGCCACTGAGCCACATTCCCAGACCTATTTTGTATTTTATTTAGAGACAGGGTCTCACTGAGTTGCTTAGGGCCTTGCTAAGTTGCTGAGGCTGGCTTTGAACTCGCGATCCTCCTGACTCAGCCTCCCAAGTCGCTTGGATTACAGGTGTGCGCCACTGCGCCCGGCTCTTTCCCTCTTATTTTCTCTCTGTTTCTAAATTGCTCCATTTATCTTTCCTTCTTTTCTGTACTGGGATTTAATCCAGGGGCGCTTTACCACTGAGCTACATCCCCAGCCCTTTTTATTTTGATCTTGCTAAATTGCTGAGGCTGGCCTAGAATTTGCGATCCTCCTATCTCAGCCTCCCAAATTGCTGGGATTACAGGTGTGCGCCATTGTGCCCAGCTGTTCACCTTTCCTACAACTTTTTAGTTTGCTTTTTAAATATATTTCTGAGTTGTGTTTCTACAATTTCTGAAGTATTTTGGTCCTGATTCAAACTCAATTATATCACTTGTATCTGTCTTCATAAAAGAACGGGACTAGTTTACATTTTAAACCATCATTTCCAGGTTTCCCTATTTTAATAACAAGGTTTATAAATCTCAACCTTCACCTCTGATACCTGGGCCTTTCCATGTGTCAGGGTTCAGCCTATTATAAAAGGACACAAAGCTTGCTCTCAGTGTAACCAAGATATTTAGTGCCTCCAAGCTCCTGCTGGAGCCCAACCCAGAACAACAGAGTGAAAGTTCTCTGCTATGGGGTGAATGGTGATCCCCAAAAGATATGTTCAGGTCATCATCTCTAGAACCTATGAACGCTTGGGAACAAATATCTTTGTAGATAATTAAGCTAAGGATCTCAATATGTATTCTTCCTAGATTAAGTGGATGGCCCTGAATCCAATGACAAGTGTCTTTATGAGTGGAAAAGACACAAAGAGAAGGTCACTTGAGGGCAGAGGCAGAGGTTGGAGTGTCTCAGCCACAAACCAAGCAACTCCTGGAGCCACAGAAGATGGAACAGGAAAGGAAGAATGGTTCTCTGGAGTCTCACTTTGATTTTGGACTTTCAGCTTCCAGAGCTGTGAGAGGAACCTCTGGGGAGGAGACGTAAACAGTAAGGTCAAAGCCCCAGTGCTGGCTGGGATATAGCTCAGTTGGTAGAGTCTCTGCCTTGCAAGCACAAGGCCACGGGTTCAATCCCCAGCACCGCAAAAACACAACAACAACAACGCCAACAACAAAGCCCCAGTGCTTGAATCCCATTGGACTTGGGTGGTATCTGGAAACCTAGCTTTCCAAAAACTTCCCTGATGCTCTGAATGTACAGCCAAGATCCAAACACTGCTGCAAGGTACAAGTATTATCTCCGTGTTCAGGTGAGGAACCAGAAGCTCAGAAATGATTCATGACTCAGTCACAGTTCTCTCAGTCACCACGTGCCATGGTCTGAATATTTGTGCATGCCTAGTACCCAGATTCTATGTTCAAATTTAGTCACAAATGTGACCATGTTAGGAGGTGGGCCTATGGGAAGTGACTAGAGACTGTGGAGAGCCCCTTTATCCCTTCTGCCTTGTGAGGACACAGCAGGAAGGTGCATCTGAACCAGGAACCAGACACTGAATCTGCCAGAGTCTCAATCTTGGATCTCTCAGCCTCGGGGATGGAGATAAATGTTTGTTGAGTATAATACTACCCAGTGTTTGGTTACAACATTCTGAATAGACAGACACACCCTTATACCATGAGGACAGGATATGATCATCTGAAATTCTGGAACAATCCACCAGAGGAGAGAATCTCAATGAGCCTCAATTTCCTCAACCTAAAATGGAGTTAATTAATCGGAAGCAGTGCCACATACCTGTAATCCCAGTGACTTGGGAGGCTGAGCCAGGAGGATCATATGTTGGAGGCCAGTCTCAATAACTTCAAGGCAAGACCCTCACCAACTTAGACTAATTAAAAAGGGCTGGGGGTGGCAATGTCCCCAACCCAGCATAAATGTACAAGGTACATAATGCACAGGAAACATACCAGATTGATACACACAGGAAACAAAAACACCTTTAGAGAAGCTGTAGTGTTCCCTCAACTCTTATTAAATTCTTCAGAAGAAAGTCACCAAGTGCATCCCAGGTGTTGTAGGATCATTCTGCATTATAATTGTTATTCTTGTGGTTGAACTGAGGAGAAAATGCTGGTAAGTTCTAATATGAATACAACCACCTGTCGTCATGCACCTGTGTAAGTGAAAGGTTGGGTGGGCATTTCCATTTTCTGGAAGCTCTGACCTGTCAGTGTCCATCAGTGCAGTGGACAAAGGAATTGAAGAGAAGGGTCCTTGCTAGTGGGACACATGTTCTGGGCCAAGGACATGTGACAGTCTTCAGCACTCAGAAGCAATTTATTTCCCTTTCTCTTTGGTTTCATGGCAGGAACATTCTGTTCCAAGTTAACAAAAGCAGAAATCAAGGTAGACTGCATCTCCTGTGGACTATCCATGCCCTGAAAGAGGGAACTTCACCCTGGGTCTCAGGAACCACCCAAGCATGGAGCTCCCTGGCATGGGGAACCCACTGGGCAGCCTCTTCCCAATGCAGACATGCTTTGAGCTTATTAAAGGTGACTTAGAAACTCTCTTTTGAAGTTGAGAGCCACTCCCAGACATGCGTTGGCTTTTTTTTTTGCAAGTGACCAGGCTGGGGTGGTTCAACTACTTCCCCTAATGGCTAACTTGCGGATATGCAGCTTTGGTCGTCCCTTTTCTGGCTTCTGGTGGTTTGCTGGGAATCATTGGTGCTCTTTGACTTACAGCAGTGTCACTCTGGAGCGATCACATGACAGTCTTCTTGTGTGTCTTCATGTCGTCCACCCTCTGTGCCCGTCGTGTCCAATTTCCCCCTTTTAAAAGGACACCCATCAGATGGGATTAGGGCTCACCCTAAAGACCTCACTTTATGCCGATTACCTCTGTAAAGACCCTGCCTCATATGTAGGAACTTCAAGGTATGGTTTTGGATGGGCATGATTATACCCAGGACAGGGGTTGGAGAGGTTTTCGCACAGTCTTCCTGGTACCTCTTCCACGGCTCGCTTGCTCAGTATGGAGCACAATGCATGCCACGGTGGTGCAGCTGGATCCACTGAGTGACCCAGAAGTTCCCTGAGAGCAATGCTTTTGCCTTGAGGGGCCTGCATATGTACTCTAGCTGGGGAGCGGGCTGGCTGGGAACATGTGGGGCTGTGTTCTGGCTGGGGGCTTATCAATTCATCTACAATGAGGTTTCTTGCTCTGGACGCTGCTGGTACTCCCTGAGCTTGGCTATTGCAAATAGGACCCTTGTAGTTAAAACCCATCTGTAAGGAGGAGGCTGACTGTTGCCAGGGTTGTTTCCCCGGGGGCCAGAGAGGCAGCAAGCTACCCCTCTCCTTTGGCACATCTTCTTTAGAGGACTCTCCCTCCCCAGGGCCAGCTGTGCCTGTGGGCTTTCCAATCTTACACTAGAGCAGGGCAGACCCCGGTGATCTGAGGGCTGCTTCTTTAGTACAGTCCATGTGAACCATGTCTCCATGTGGGTTAAAATCAATCTCACACCTGGAAGGTGCAAAGAGAAGCCCACAGGAGATCTTGGACCAGCTGGAGCAGAGTTTGCATCTAAGAAGCAATATTATTAGCTGATGTTCACTGAGATAAAGTTTCCATGATTAATTACACTTTCGATCTGAACCACAAAGGACAATAACCAACAGGGGCTTGCCCTGTTAATTGAAATTAGAAGTTTTTGATAAATGTTAAATGAAAAAGGGCTAAGCAAGAACCCCAGCCAGGAACTGCCACATTATGTAACCACAATGCTCAGGCCTAATATAGGGAGGAGCTGATAGGGCATACCATACGTTAGACTTTTTTCCTGCTTTCTGGAACTTTTCCTAGAGACTCCAAGATGTTGCAGATATTATTCTCATTTTTCTCCAAAGAATGGTCATTTAGTCCTGAATTTAGTGCAGGATTTCTTTTCTTGTTGGTACCAGAGATTGAATCCACAGGCACTCAACCACTTAGTCGCAGCCCTTTTCATATTTTATTTTGAGACAGGGTCTCAGTTGCTTAGGCCCTCACTAAATTGCTGAGGCTGGCCTCGAAATTGCCATCCTCTTGCCTCAGCCTCCAGAGCTGCTGGGATTAGAGGTGTGCACCATTGTGCCTGGCTACTGTAGGATTTCTTGAATTTGAATTCTGAGAGGGATACACATAAACCAAGGGGCTTTCACAGAAGTTAGTTTCCAAAGACCACATATTAATAAGAGATCCTATACATATGAAATATCTAGAACGGGGCAACCTCGGAGAGAAAGTGGATTAACGCTGTTCTAGGGTTGGGGTAGAGGTGAGAGTAAGAGGACAGGCAGGAGATAGCACAGTGTGTGGGTTTTCTTTCTGGGGTGATGAAAATGTTTAAGAGCTGATTTCAGGGATGATTGCACATACCTGCAAATATAACTGCACACTCAAGATGGGTGGCTTGTGTGCTATGTGACCAATAGCTCAATTAAGTTGTTAAAAAACAAAAGCACAAACCAACTCAGGAACTTTCAGCTTGTACTTGAGCACTGACCTAAAGCTTTCTGTAAAGTCAATTGCGATGCATCAGCATAAAAAGAAAAAAAAAGAAGAAAAAAGAAACCTTAAATGCAAATCTTGGCAGAAGAGTCAATTTTTGCTTTGTTAGCAGTTAATACATAAAGTGCTATTTTTAAAGCCTTTGCCCTCGGCACTAGAATGTCCTGCAAACAGTGATTTGTATTATTCCTTTGCAAAGTGACTATTAAAGGACTCTGGCTTCTAAGGTGCACGTGACACAGGAAGACAGAGAAAAGGGTGGTCATGGTGGGGGTGTGGTTTAGTGTGTGTGCCCGCGCCCATCTTGGCTATAATTTAGGTACAGAAACACTATGAGAAGAGGAAGTTTGAAAATGGAAAATTTGAGCACACACTGTGGTTTCTAGCCCTGGATGACCACTGTGGGTGCCTCGTAGGGGCCAGGAGCTGAAGGCAAAGGGAATCCCCAGAGAGGTGTCAGAAGAAAGCCAAGGATGGGAGGCAGGAAAGCAACCCTGTGAGTGAGAGCTTCCTGTAGGTTTGCTCTGTGCAGAGCCCGTGTCAGGCACTTTATACCTACTCTTACTTAGTCCCGTGGTGTAAAGAGAAGTATATTTGGTCTTTGTCCCTGGTTCCTGGAACAGAGCTCCTAAAGACCTTGGAATTTCCTGAGACTTTGCCACCATACCTGAGCTTATGCTCATGAGATGACTTGGGTGGAGCCCTTAGATCGCCTTGGATGGGGCTTGTCATCAGAACAAGGAAACGATTAGAGGGTGGGAACTCTCAGTCCAACCCATTGACCTCTGTGGAGAAGAGGAGCATATTGGTGATTGAGCTCCACAAAAACTTAGGAATAATAAGTTTAGTGATTTGGAGAGCTTCTGATGAACGCATTGACTTCCTGGGAGGGTGGGTATATTTGCCAGCTTTCTGTTACTATCATAAAATAACTGAGATAATCAATGTACAAGGAGGAAAGGTTTATTTTGGCTCATGGTTTCAGCTCATGGTGGCTTGGTCCTGTTACTTTGGGCCTATGGCAGTAGGGGGAGCATGTGGCAGAAGAAGCATGCTCACTTATTTTATTGGTGGGGGTAGGTACTGGGGATTGAACTCAGGGAAATTGGCCACTGAGCCACATCCCCAGCCCTATTTTGTATTTTATTTAGAGACAGGGTCTCACTGAGTGGCTTACTGCCTCTCTATTGCTGAAACTGGCTTTGACCTTTCGATCCTCCTGCCTCAGTCTTCTGAGACTCTGGGATTACAGATGTGCACCACCACACCTGGCTAAGCCTGTTCAATTTATGATGACCAGAAAGCAAAGAAAGAGAGAGGAAGGGGTCAGGGTCCCAACTTCCCCATCATGGGTATGCCCCTAATAACCTAATTTCCTCCTATTAGGCCCCCCCTCTTTAGGTTTCTACTGCCTCCCAAGAGTGCCAAGTTGAGGATCAAGCCTTTCATACTTGGGCCTCTGGGTGACAATCCAAAGTTACAGTATAGTAGTGAGGTACCCACAGAGAGCATGGAAGCTCCTTAAGCTCCCATCGCTCCAAGACCTTGCCCTACACATCTCTTCTATTTGCCTATTCCTGAACTGTATTCTCTAAAATAAACTAATAAGTATAAGTAAAATGTTCACCTGAGTTCTGCGAGCCTGTCTGGCAAATTATTGAACCCAAAGCCCCGACTAACAACTAGTCAATTAGAAGTATAGGCAGTCTTGTGTTGGGGAGCTCTGAGCTCTTTAACTTCTGGGAACCAATGTTAATTCCAGGTAGAAAATGTCAGAATTGAGGTGAATTGAATTATTGGACACATAGCAGGTATTAAAGAACTGGAGAACTGGAGAATTGGTTGGTGTCAGAGGACATCCCAGACTTCTTCTCACGACTATTATCTTCATTGTGTGTAATGCCCAAGGGGATGCCTACTCCCAGGCTCACTGTTCCATCCATATTTCCATCTCAGTCCAGCCATGGTTTCTTTCCATAGGCCTCCTCCTTTGGAAATCTCCAGATGGGCAGCAGTCTCTGTTTTAGTATTCTTTTGTATTCCTGTTCCCAAAACACTTGACAAGAACAACTAAGAGGAGGAAAGTTTATTTGGGGCTCACAATTTCAGAGGTATCATGATAGATGGCTGACTCCATTGTCTGGGCCTAAGGTGAGGCAGCACTTCATGGAGAAAAGGCCCAGGGGAGGAAAGCTGCTCAGCTCAAGGCAGGGTCAGGAAGAAAGGGGGTGGGTGGAGGACAGGAAGAGGCCTCAGGGAAGATGCATTCCAGGGAATGCCCCCAGTAACCCACCTCCTGTAATCATACCCTGCCTGCCCACAGTTACCAACCAGTCAGTGCATTCAAACTAGGATGGACCGATTAGGGTACAGGTCTCAAAACCCAATCATTTCACCTCTGAATATTCTTGTATTAACATGGAAGCTTCTGGGGGGCACCTCACATCCAAACCATAACAGGCACCAATCTCTATGTTCTCCTATAAACTTCTGGGGACATTTGCCACTCTACTCAGTCTTATAAGATGGTGGCATCAAGGGAGGGCCTGCATGTTTCCAGTTCCACAAATAGCATTTATGCAGATCCCCACCAATTTCTGTAGCAGACAGTTTTAGAACACTCTTACTGCACGGCTTTAGGGTTAGGCAAGAAGCATACAGGCAATGACTCTGGGAACTCCCCTTCCTCATCTCCATATATAGCCTATGAAGGAGGAAGGGGCCAACGACCCAAGTGGAGATGAGAGGTCATCTCCTCACAGGCCCCAGGAAATACCTGGCCCCAGTGATTAGCAGCAGCCTGAAGAACATAGGGTCATAACTCTTCTTTGTTCCCAGCTTTGGGCCTGGTTCCCAATTCCAGTGTAATAGGAGGCGTCTCCCATCCCAAACTTCCTGTTACACAATGCTAACTGGTTCTTTTGGCACTAACGGATATCAAGATCACCTCTAATTAGAGTCAATAAGGCGAGTCAAGGGCACACTGGAGAGCAACCCGCCTTAATATAAGTGACAGTGAGAGGCCACGAAGTGGCACTCCTAAAGTCATTGAGCCTGGCTCCTCCCATGAAGGAGCTTGGTGGGAGGTGGCTCAGTGTGCAGCCTCTGAGCTGGGAGTGCCCCACCCACTCTGATTTTAGCAGTGTTCTTTGGACCCAGGTTATATAGTAGCATCAGTAGCCTTGATCCATACCGAGAATGGACAATTTGGCCCATAGCTAGCTTAAGTTTATGAAATCAAAACCTGGTAATAGACTCACAAATACTCTTCATGAGTTGCAACAGGGTAACAGTGATCTGTACTGGATTAACTGTGCCTAGACCCAGCCAGAGCTTCATGTACTGTATTATTCTGGGAAGCTTGGACCTCCAACCTGTTGAACAGAAACTAGGATAGAAATGTTCAATAAACCAATCAGTCTGTAATTTGAAGACAATAAACAGTTTCCATTTTTACAACTGGATGAGATTGCGGACTTATTTTAGCTTTAGAGCTCATTTTGCTTGTCATATTGTTTAGAATCTCAAAATATAAGGTAGGTAAAGCAATAAGTAGATTCCAACCTTTATTTTACATTAAAATTCATTTTTAACCATGCCTAGGAACACCTCTGTAGGGTTCTACGTTCTGGGAGCAGAACTGAAGAGGGAACTGAAAAAGCTTTGGAATGAGACACCCTGGGTTTGAATTTCTTTCTTTCTTTTTTTTTCCCTCTCCTTTTTCTGGGAAGGTGGGTACTGGAGATTGAACCTAGGGGTATTCTACCACTGAGCTACATTCCAACCCTTTTTATTTTTTATTTTGACACAGGGTCTTGCTAAGTTTTGAGGTTGGCCTGGGACTTGCTATCCTACTTCAGCCTCCTAAATCACTGGGATTACAAGTGTGTGCTACCATGCTTGGCTCTGAGTTTGAATTTCTGTTTCAGCAATAATTGTGTGAACCAAGGTAAGTTATTTAACTCTAAAACTACTGTGGGGATGATAAAGTGAGAGGAGTAATTCCCCAATGGGCCTGTTGATGTATTCTCTGGCTACTGTATCTATTTTTTCTTTTTGGAAGGGTTCCTGTATTACTTAGTTGTTGGATGGTCAGTTTCTGTTTTTTTTCCAGACTCAAGTATGCTTTGTCCAAACTAATGTTTTCTGGAATGTTCAAAGAGACCAAAAATGTCCCCAAAGATAGGGAATGGAGTTCCATCAGATCAGGTCATCAGGGGATAGGCAAGGCCCTTCCTCTTGTATTACCTGTCTTTCCCCAAGACCAACCATTTCTATAGTCATGAGACTTGAGTTTAGCTAGAACATTTAAAGAAGAAATGATCTCTTGGAGTGATTTTTCAAAGACAACAATTGTTTGTTTCCCCAGCTTTACCTGAAAGAGCCAGCTAGGTGCAGGGAACATGGTTTTGGTGGTCAGACAAACTGAGGTTCAAATCCAGGCTACCTGAAACTTTCAGTAAGTGTACTTAGATTCTCTGTGCCTCAGATTCCCTATTATAAAACGGAGACAATATCATTTTTACAGATATTAGGATTAAAAGATATGACTGAAAAAAATGACTTAACATTGGCATTTATTTTTCTTAAAAGTTAGTTCCTAACTCTCTAAAGCTAGGTTTAGCAAGTTTGTGAGAAATTGTTGAAAAAACCTAAGGCCCAAGTTAGCGAGCTAGTAATTGTATGTCTTTCTCTGGGCCCCTTAAAAATAAAAGTCTAAGACAAGTATCTTAATAGCATCTCTTCTTCCTTGGATACTTTTGGAATTAAGGCTGGATAGTTGTACTTGGGAGTCTGAATAAACACAAGTGGAGGATACAATCATTGGTCAAGTCTTATAACTCAAAGGAAAAAAATACCATTTCCAGCATCACAGAGTCCTAGAGGAAGACTAGAGGAAATAAACTTAGATGAGGGTCAATCTGAAACTACTCCAAATTCCAAAGTAATAGGAGAAAAAGTGCACAAATGTACATCATGACTAATACTGGTGGCTGGCAAGGAAGGGGTGTTGGTTCTGACATGAGGGGATCAGATTCCCAACGAATGGAATGAAATTCAAAGTCACGGACTCCGGCCCTAGTTGAGGAATGGGAGATCTTTCAGTCTTAAACTGCTCAAACTAAGTATCAATAAAATCATTTAAAACTTGAACACAGTAAATGGGGCTTCCTTAGGGAAAGCTCCCTTCCCTGGAATGGATAACAGATGTGACAAGATACTGTGCCCTTGGCCTCGGGCAACCAGACTAAGCCTCTCCATCCCAAGAGCTCCTCCCCAATATGTCAAGTAACACTGATTGTTTTCTACATGTCATAGCATGAAAAACGCTGGGAAGCTTTGAAGTCATTCCCCAAACCTGGTGCATTTACACAGATTCTTGTGTCCCATCCCAGTGAGTCTGGTATGGCTGACCTAAAGTCAGGAGATAATGGTATCTCCATTTTTAAAAAAGTTCCCTAGGTGATTCTGACCTGATTTGGAAACTCCTCAAAGGGCCGAGGAGTTCTGGTGCTTTAATTTAATAAGACTAAAAACAGCAGGGGCCAAGGCAGCTGGCCCACGTCTGGAGCAATGTGTGGATTCGCTGCTTGTTTTCTAGAAAGCACAGATGGAGGTTCTCTACTAGATAGATTTGAGAAAAAGCATGGTGGCATGTGTTCATTACTGGCTGAGAGTCTGTGGCCCTTTGGCTCCTGCTTCCTTTTCTTAAAGTTTTTAAAACATTTTTTTCCCTAAAATGTATCTGGCAAGAAGATGCATGGGAGCCTGATAGAAAGCTGAATCTGTCTTGGGTGTTGCTGTGGCTCAAAGGTCCCTCCCAGCACTCACAGTGAGATGAATTGCCATTGTATGCGATGGGACCATTCAGAGGTAATTAATGTCATATTGCAGGAGTAGGTTAGTGATGACAGTGGGTCTGTTACAAATTCAGCCTCCTCTTGCCCGTTATCTGTTTTACAACGGCTCCCTCACCCTTCCATCATGTTATCCCACTGCACGGCACCCTCACCAGGGGCCAGTGCCATGTTCTCGGACTTCCCAGCCTGCAGAACCATACAAATTTCTATTGCTTATAAATTACCCAGGCTGTGATATTCTGTTATAACTGCAGAAAAAAGGACTAAGACAGGTACTGCCCTGGGAGTCCATTGGCACAGACTGCCCAAACTTGGCACAACAGTGAATGTAACTTGTAAGGTTTCATAGAGGTGAAGTATCAGACACAAGCCATCTGGAAATTGGGTTAAACAACAACAGAAGTTTTAGCACAGTTTTTTTTGGTAAGTCTTAGCAGCACAAATGGCTTTAGTTTCAGAAAGCTCTTGCTGAGCCTGCAGAGGATTTCAAGAAGCCAAGAACGGGAGCTATTAGCATTGTACCTCTGCTGCTCCTCTCCACTCATGCTGTCAAGTGAAAAATAACATGTAAACAAGCTCCCAGAGTGCCACTCATGGCAACCACTGTCCAAAGGCACATGGCTACCACTGAGCCATTGTCCCTGCCACCATTTGCATATCTCAATGGCATTCAAATCACAAATGTTTATTGTATACTGGGGACTGTGCATTTTACGTGCCTTGGTTTGTCTTCAATGACATCAATGTCATCTCATTTTTTCTCCACCCATTCACTCTTTTGAAGGGAAGAAAGGATTATTCAAGATACTGAATTGATGATGATGAAATGCGAGGGTTATGATCACCTGGTGATCCCTCCCTCCCTCCCTCCCTCCATGAGGGAGCCCTCCCGGAGCCAGGGTCCCTCATGTTAGAGTGAGTTACACAGACATGGAGCATGGGCTGGGAACCCCAATGCATAGGTTCTACAAGTTATCTTTGCACAGACAAGAAGTCCAATGGTCTCTCTGTCCCATAGATGTTTTGCGCTGCTAAGTCCTTCCCTCTCTGGTCTGTTCCTTCCGGGAGTGTGCTGGGGGTTGAACCCAGGGCCTAGTGCACAAACTCTACCACTGAGTTCGACTGCATCCCCAAAGGATCTTTCTAGTGATTCAATGACCCAATGCTACAGTCAGCAATTCCATTCCTGGCAAAGACTTAGAGTCTCTGGTTTTCGTTTGGCCTTTAACAATTCATTTGCCTTTATTTTGTTTAACTTACTTGGTCTGGTATTTCACTACCAAATCCAACTGGTAAGATTTGCAACTGTTGTTCTGGGTACTGAGTTGGGGGGAACTCATTCATGCAAATTACTATAGCAATTTAAATATTTTCTTTTCCTTTGAAAAATTATGAAGCAAAAAACACTTTCTCTAGGATGACGTTAGGCACTACAAATCCCCTAGTACTCTGGTTCTGCTCAAAACATTGCTGTAGCCTTGCAAGCACAAGGCCCTGGGTTCAATCCCCAGCACCACAAACAAACAAACAAACAAACAAACAAACAAAAAACCCATTGCTGTAGCTTCACATTATTAGCTCTATTTCATCCCAAACAGTAGAAGTGGTTTTAAAACTCAGTAGTAGGCAAGACTTCACCAAGGCTTGGGTCCCAGCTTCCTCTCTTTTGGAAGGAATGAGGTCTGAAAGAGAACACCTATTTATTCCTTGAGGAAGTGAGCTGCCAATTATTCATCTAAACTACGATTTTAAAGCCCCTTTGTTTTTAAATTGTTCTACTCATTAACAAAATATTATTGCTATCAGGATGAAAGAGGGCAATTTGTTCATGAAAGAGAAAAGCAAGAGGGGGGAATAGGTTGATGGATTTGGAGGGTCCTAAGCTTTTGGTGGACAGGAGCCTGCCTTCATGATCCCCAGGAGAGCCAGTCTCTCTGGGGAGGTCAAAAATGTAATCCCTTAAATGGTTGCTGGTGACTCATGCTTTGAAAGCCCTCTGCTACCTGCAGAATAAAGTCTAAATTCCTTGGCTTGGCATTCCAGGTTTTCTCCTTCTGCTCCAGGCAAGCAGTTTCCTCACTGACCCTTGAGTATGTGCTGGGATTCCCTACCCTTGTCTCCATTCACCACACTGCCTATCAATCTCATTCACACAAATGTAGGTCAGAGGGTAAGCTGGCTATTTCTCTAGGAGGAATTAAACCTACTTACCCATTGACTCAACAATTTCACTATTAGAATGTCCTGTATGGACACATTATAGACACCCAAAAGATATGTTTCTTGCAGTACCATACTCGCAAAAGAATGGAAACACCCCAAGTGTCCATCAAACGGGGAACGATACACATGTGGCATATTATATAACCACTTACCTGTTAGAGAGGTGTGTGCTGCCACAGAAAGATGGCATGCTTACATTGTCAGTGTGAAAATGCGTGTCATAAGGTGGAGTGCACACCATGAGCTTACTTTAATAAAATAATGCTACCTGTGCATTATGTTTAGGTATAAACGCTACAGACACCAACTCTAATGATAGCTCTCTCCGTGATGAGCTCAGCATGTGTTCTACCACTGAGCTACACCCTGCCCCTTATTCTTTTGATGTTTTCCAACATCTCTTGATTTTTTTAAAAAATAAGGATCATGTATCCAATTGTGAGTAAATAATAAAGACAAACCTTTATTTCCCAAAGGCCCACTCAGATTCCATCTCCCCAGTAGGGCCTGCCCTGCCAGCTTTCCTATATCCTGAACTAATTCCTCCCTAGAGTCTGCTGGTGATTTCAGGAGAGCAGAGCTCACCTGGCAGTGGGTAGACAGCTCTCCCGCTGCCTTATGCCAAACTGTCATCTAGCCCTTTGTGCCATTACACTTTATCTTTACAACCAGATTATGAGCTTCTTAAGGTGAGTCGTGTCTTTCTTGACATTTTACCCCTGCAGTCTCCCAGCCAATGTCCTGCCCTGAGTCCTCAAGAAGGACCTGTTTTGGAAGATGAGAGAAATGACAGTTTCCTTCCAGCTCTCCTGGTCAGGCTGATCAGATCCCAGCTGGCAAACACAGGCAGCCACTCAAAATCCCCTAATAGGTCTGAGACCCACTGCCTCTTCATGTTGGGGCCTGGGTAGATGGACCAGAGGATCAGATGTCATCCAACTTGTAAAGGGGGCAGAGATTACCCAGGCTCTCCCTGCTCACACAGGGATGATGTTACAGGTACCATGCTGTGCTCCCTTGGGGCCACCGGAGAGCAGGCCTCTGGGGAGGTGACATCTGCATTACTGCTCCAGTTCCTGAGGATGCAAAACTTGCACTGAAAATTGTTCCCCGTGGTTGTCCCTAGGATCTCCTGCTCCAGGCCACTTCCAGAAGCATCCACCAAAGGCATCCCCCTTGATGTGTAAGAGCACCAGCATCTCCAGACCCTGTGAACAGGAGGGGTCAGGGACCACTCTGAATGCAGAGACTTCTTTTTTCTCCACACCAAGGGGGTAGTGACTCCTCTTGATATCCAGGAGGCACCCAGACCCCAGTAAGTTGGAACCCATCACAAAACAGCTGTGTTCCTCTCAGAGCCAGATGGACTGGGAGGGGTGGGGGGAATGACAATAACGGCACAACAACAAATTGAACTTAACTATGTACGCCAGCATGAGGCAGCTGTGTCAAATCTGGCCATTTGGAGATAATTGAAAATCCTTACCACCCTAAACTGCCAAGATGCAGACCAAAATGAAAATATTTTTAATTTGAGGGTGCTGAATGGTTTAGAGGAAGCACTTTTGTGCTGAAGGGTACAGCTAAGGACGACAATATTTACTCATTGGGCCTCTCTGTTCCCTTTCTGGGGACCCACCGTCCTTAGCAAACAGCACTTAATCTCTCACCCTTGACAGTTATTGGAAAAGTTAGATGTATCTCTTTTTGTTTTGTTCTCTCTCCCTCAAGAGAGAATTCAACAGACATTTAGTGGAGTGACCAGTGAACTGGCTGCCAAGGATTTCTTGGCCCAGGAAGACGATAATCCAGAGACCTAGAGGCTCGCTCAGTTTTAAGAGATACCTCAGTCACCCATGCCAAGGAGAAAGCTCTAAATCAAATTCTGTTCCCAAATCCCCTCTGCACTGTTAGACATTCAATTATGGGTCCCTTCAATTTTGAGAACAGCCTCTTGTTGGTCTTTTTTCTCGATTACTACCCAACTTCAAAATACTGTACAATTTCCCCATTGAAATTGCTGTGCTCTATTTATCATTGGTAAGATGAAGACCCCTTTACATCCTGGGGTAGAAGTTTCCTTCATCTGCAACAATTAGATGACATTCAAAAGGCAGCAGAGAGTAAGCCCTTCCAGGGCTGATACCATCTTGTCTTTGTACCCTCAGGGCCTAGAATAGAGCCTGGTATACAGTAAGTGCCAACTATAGAAATTCATTCATGAGTCTTGCCACTGATAGGCCTTACTAAGTGTCCTTTCCTTGGGCAGGTTAAAATCAGGGTTTCTTTTGATCTTGACAATTGGGGCTGGGTGACGCTATTGTGAGTCTGTTCTGGGCCTTGTGGTGGCATTGTGTTCTGGATATGTGGTGGCATTTCTGACCTCTACCCATTAGCTGCATAGTCCCAATTATGACAAACAAAACTGCCTTCAGATACTGCCAGAAGTCCTTGGGCGGGGGGTGCAGAACTGTCCCCAGAGGAGAACTTCTGGCCTAGAGATTGCTTTGCATTTATACAATCAATGAAGATTTAAAAAAAACCAGCAGACACCCACAAAAATCCTCTACTTCTAAACTTTCTCAATTAGGGAATTATATTTCTTTTTTCTTTCCCCACCTTTGTATGGAGGCAGGTCTGAAAATATAGAAGCTGTGCATTCCTACCAAGCACCATGTCTGGGAAACAGCTGCAGGGGTGCAGCTCAGAGGCTAATGAAGACCCCATTTTCTCTGGTCACACCCCGTCCTATCATGTTAGCCAAAGCTCACACAGGACGCAGTGAACCAGGAAGCTCCAGCCAATGGCCTCTAAGGAGATCACTCTGAGCTCGACTTTTGGAGGTTGTCTGGGGTGGACAGGTAGGCTGGGTGTGGAGATTTGTTCTTGCACCCCCCAAACTGCCAACTCAGCTTTATAGAAACAATCTCTTTGCCTGTGCCCTCTGCAGGCGTGCTGTGACTTATCGTGCCAAGTTCCTCGTTCCTCCGCTGGGATCTTCACCTTGAAATCTTGGCAGAGCATCAAAGAGTCGGATGGGAATCTTGGCAGAAGCAAGAAGCTACTTATCAACCGCATAACAAGTACAACCTGCTCAGTGTTCAGCTTCAACCCTCTCTGCTGCTTTGGAGGTGCCAGTAAGAACTGTCCCTGTGACCAGGTGCAAACAGCCTTCTGACTTACATCAGGGGGACACAGGTCTTGGTGCCGAATGGAGGTGTTCTCCCTGCCTGAGAAATCACACTCATTTTTTTTAAAACATTAGAACACTGCCCTGCAGGGTTGTCTGCTGGATATGAGAATAAAACTTGAGGCTAAGAGGCTCTTGGGAGCTGAAACACAGCTCTTGATTTGGACAAAAAATGGCAGCACTGCCAAAATGAGAATACGGAGAGCTCTAGACTGGGCTATCAGCTGACCCAGAGTCCCCAAAGTGTCCTCTGAATCCCTTGTTAGTGGTAGCATGAGGACTGTGAGGCTGAGGGCAGCCGGTGGAAAATTCCCTGCTCTGGTCACCTTAATGAGAGAGGCATTCTTGATGTGTGGCTCAGGTTTCCAGGGAGAAATGGGAAGAGAAAAGAAAGGGCTTCGATCCCCTCCTTTGGCCTGGGTGGCAGTGTGTGGCTGTAGCTGGGTAGAGAGAGTGCCCCAGATAACCTCGGTCTAGATTCATCAGCATCAAAAAATCTTGGAACAGACTGTGCCCACCAGCTCCCGGCTTTCCGCACAGAAAGTGTGTCGCTTTTTACCATGCTGACATAGTCAACTTACAAGAATGAATTGGAAGAAAAAGCCCATGAGGCAGTCAGTCTCAGATTAAACAAAAAGGAACTCTGATTCACAACTGCTAGCTTAATGGCAGCAAATTCATTTTCTTTGATAGCACTTGCTCTGAAATTGTCACTGCTGGAAGAAAAAACAAAGCCCCTGGCCTTCACTCGTGCTCATTCACCAACTGCGGAGGAGCAGCATCTGCTCAGAGCTGGTGCTTCAGTAGCTGCTGAATGCAGGAGAAAGGACGCGGCTCCTGTCTTAGTGTTGTCGTGCTGTGGCTATGAGCTTGCACGAGGTGGAATGGTCTAGAAGCCACAGACCAGGGAAGGGCTAGGGGAGCAACATGCTCAGGAAATCTCCCTAAGGAGAAGTCGTGCTTGAGCTGAACTCTGAAGGTGGCCCAGTGAGGGGTTTTAAGCAGAGTGACAAGGTCAGATTTCCTATTAGAAGAAAACTCTTAGGGCGGGGAGGAGGGTGTTAATGATTTACAATGTGCCAAATAGAAAATAAATTTGGAAATGTTTTGCCTGCTGAACTGGTTACTTCTCTTATTCTCTGTCCCTGTCACATTCACAGTACACACAACAACCAAAAAGCCTATAAAATACACTGCTGGTGAGTCCAGACTGCAGCCAGGGATTCTGAGAATCAGATGATGGTAGGGTTGGGAATCCCACATTCTCTTCCATAGATTTTATTGAAAGCTCTGGATTATGCCTGCAGTCCTTTGTGGTCTGATTGCCAACAGAGGAGGAATTCTCCCTATGACGAAGGCAGCCAGATCCTTTGGAAGTAGGACTGGGGAGTACACAGGGCTGAGCTCCCAGGAGGTCCATTTCTTCCACATCCATTAAGCCACCCTAAGACTCTTCTTCTTCTTCTTCTTTTTTTTTTTTTTTTTAAATATTTTTAGTTGTAGATGGACACAATATCTTTATTTTTTTAATGTGGTGCTGAGGATTGAACACAGTGGCTCACACGTGCTAGGCTAACACTATCCCTGAGTCACAATCCCAGCCCCACCCTAAGACTCTTGGCTCAGGAAGGGCTGGCTCTGAGTGAGAGAGCTGGACCCAGAGTTTCTTTCATCTGCAGTCACCTCTTTCTCTAGAGCACAGTGCCCTAGCCTTGGCACTATTAACATTTGGGGGGAGATAATTATTGTAAAGGGTAGTCCTGTGCTTCATAGGATGCTTAGCTGCATCCCTGGCTTTGACTCACTAGATGCTAGCAGCACTCTTCAAGTTGTGGCAACCAAAATTGTATGGGGGAAGCACCCACGCACGGCAAAATCATCCCCAGTTTGGAACTGTTCTGGGGGACAGTTTTCCACTCTCCTTTATTTCTGTTCTGTTTCTTGACACACCCTCCCTGTGTTCTTCCTTATTCTCTGGTCAATTCTTTATAGATTCCAGGTGCCTCATCCTCTTCCTGGTCTTCTTTAAGGCTCTGTCCTGAACCCCACTCCCATTATACTTTATGCCTTCCCCCAGGCATCCATTCCCAGAAGTCTAAATATTTCCTATATTTTCTACTCACCAGATACTCTGATTGGTCTCTAGGCCAGATCCCTCAACTAAGCTCCAGACTGTTTTCTCTTCATTCTTGATGTCTCACTGGCATCAAAGGTCTACCCAGCTTTCTCCAAAACTCATTCTTCTTCTCATCTTCCTTTCAGTAAATGGAACCCCATCTATCTGCTGCCCATGCCAACATCCTTTGGGCCAGTTTTTTTTTTTTTTTTTTTTGTGGTACTGGGGATTGAACCCATGGCCTTATGCTTGTGAGGCAGGCACTCTACCAACTGAGCTATATCCCCAGCCCCTCTTTGGGCCATTTCGATTCCTCTTTCTCTCTCACCCATCTATATCCCATCCATGGGATCTAGATAGGCTCTCTATATCCCATCTATGACTGATCCCTGTCAATTCTATCTTCAAAATATATCTTAAAATCTTCTGTCCTTATGCCTGCAGTTGGTCCTCCAGTTCAAGTCGGTATATAACCTAAGTAATTAATATCACAAACAACTCTACTAACTTCAGTGGTCTCTTGATTTCCATTCTGCCCCTCTAATGTATTTTCCATCCAGAGCAGTCTTTGGAAAGCATAAGTCAGACCCTATGGTGCTTAGCTTCCATATCTTCAAAGGGATTAACTGCACTTGAATAAAATCTCAGTGTGTCAAATGGCCTCTTCCTCCATCATCTCATTTTTCCTCTTGTTTCTGCTGTTAACCCTCCTAATCATGTCACTATGGGATCCCGTACATGCTCTGCCCTCTACTGGGAATGATGTTCCCAGCTCTTTCATCCTGCAGGTCTCAGTATTGCTGTCATTTCTTCCAGAACATCTCTCCTGAGAGTACTCTCTACTTATGTATTTATGGGGCTTTCCTTTGCTGTTTGGCTCCTCTGCTATATCAGAAGTGTCATGAGGAAGGGCCACGGAGTCTCTTTTGCTCACTGCCACGTGTCTGTCTTAACTCAGTGAGTACTCTGCTAATAGTTATTGGATGAGTGACCATCTTTCATTTCCTTGGTCAAACTACATCCAGGAAAGAATGCTTTATGATCCAGGGAGAGAGGTATGAATGTGTCCATGAATGACTCCATTAAGCATGACAACAGTACTCCACCAGTGTGAACGGGAAGAAGCTTTCCAGTGGTGGTTCTTAGGAGCACAAACCACAGGGAAATGAGTCAGGCACCCAGTGATCTTAAAAGAGACCTGATGATTACTTCATTAATATTCCCTATTTGTCCCAAGACTTTCTACTAAATCAGAAAAGTGCTCCCTGAGGAATAGTCAGGACCACACCAAAGTACTCTGGGAGGAAGGGCTGAAATCAGTTCAGTTTTCTGGCAACACTGCCTTCCTGGAAGGCCCAGAGCTGCCAGAGAGAACAAGATGTCCAGAGGACAGCAGACCCTACTCAAAGGAGCCACGGAAGTGATGGGGCAACGGCTTCTCCCAGTGCTCTGTATGATGTTGGGCATGTCATCAAAGCCCCATTAAGCACCTTGGACTTGGTATGGAAGCATTGAAGTATCTTTGTAGAGGGAGACAAAGGAAGGCTGATGGAGCTCTGCTTCATCCTTCTTGTCAGCAGGCCCACAGTTATGCAGAGAATATTTAACTTATTTTTCTTAAAATGCACAGGTGTGGTTGGCTGCAGAGTGTAATGCAAGCTGATGACATTAACATGCCCAGCCTTTGTGCTGATGTGTATGACAAGAGTGATTCACATCAGCCCTTTAAGGGACAGCTGCTGGAGAGCCATGAGCTGCAATTAAGTAGCTACACATCTGCCAGGATCAGGTAAGACTTTTCTATCCAAATGTATCCCAAAATGTGGAGGCAAACAAATCTGAATCACACTGGAGCCCAGTTTGTGTGTGCTCTGGTGGAATTCTCTTTAACAGGATTATTTATTACGTCTTCTATGAGCCTTAACGAATCTGAGGGAAGAGTTTCAAGGTCCGTGTGCTACAGCTCAAGGACAAGTCTGGGGCCCTGATTCCAAACATGTTGTGATTGGCTGCATGTTGCTAAACAACAAAAATAGCCCTGCATCTGTTGTCATTGCAGGGCCGGGACGTTATTTACAGGCGGGTCACTCAAGTTCCGTCAGCAGCCATTAATAAAATACTAAGAGGATATAAACGGTGACTTGCACCAACAGTAAAATAAAGAGGGAGAACTGGGCAAAGGGAGGATTCTGGCAGGGTGGAAACCAGAGGGAAAGAGTCTCTTAAATGTATTTTCGGCCAAAAAGAAAAGAGAAGGCCTTCTGAAGGTGCTTGCTATTTTGAGAGAAAGGTTCTGGGCCATCATGAATGGTCAAAGTTCTGAGGACTGTTTGAGGATTTTTAAAAAATGTTAAAACTCAAAGCTACAAATAAAATATAGCTCCTGCCCTGGCAGAGTATGTAGCTGGGGATGCAAGCAGCTGTTCTTCAGAGAGGCCAGTGTGTTAGATGGCTCAGCCCCGTGAACATCAGTGTGGCACAGACTGATGGCGGAGTTGGGCAGAGAGGAAAAGCTAATGGAAAGTGATTGGCAGGTAGGCCAGTGATGGGCCCTGAGGAACAGGGACTTAATTTTGAGACCCACATTAAAGAACCCAGCAAGATGGGAAACCAAACTGAAGCAACACAAAGACAGATGGAAGGATCCCAGGAGAGGAGGCACTTGAATCCCTGTTGAATGAATGAATGAATGAATGAGTGAACTGATCCCTTCTACGTGTTCTCCATCTATCACTTACCTCGGATTCTTTGTAGTAGCGTTCTGGAATTTCATCACAGGCTATATCAATAAAGCAAACTTCTCTCTCTAGGTCTTTGGCTTCATTGTCAAAAATCTGAAAGGACAGAGCAACATATCAAAGGTTAGCAATGCCAGATGAAATCCCCCAGGGTGCCTGTGGGTCCGTACAGCCATGCCTGAGCAGAATAACACCCCACAAAGCATCTTCATATGGCTCAGTGTCTCTAGCTGGTGTTTTTATTCATCATTTAGGTTTTGTCACATCAGAGGCAGGTGTGGCATCCATCACTGCTTGGTGAGGGGTAGAAGAAAAAGTGGTCTGTTTTTAGAAGTTTAAGAGTGAGGAAATAAATCTCTTCCAAAAACCTCTTCCAAAACTGCAGTCTGCTGATTTTTTTGGCAGTTAATCTGAACAGGGAGAGTGAAGGGGCTGGTTAGATTTGAGACAAAGAGCAGTGATATATCCAAATTTTTAGAGAAGACAAATGTACATGTTTTCATTAAAATTTTTACATATAGCTAATTTTGCAAATAATACATGCTTGTTGCAGAAAACACAGATGAGCAAAAAGAAGATAAAACACAATCCCACTGCTCAAGGATAAATATATGTGTTTTTCCTGATCATTAAGAGTATGATTTCTTTGGTACATGTAGGGGTGACATGGAGTAGCTTGGTAAGATACTGAGATGGCTCCCTGCCAGTCTACTCTGGGTTCCACGGGTCCAGAATATCCATTAACTGGAAGAAGAATAAGAAGAAAAAAAGACAATATACAGATAGAAATTTTGGCAGAAAGATTAAGTTCCTCTAGTTTTCCCCCTTGCCACTTTTCTGCTCTAAAGAGATGAGCATGCTTCTGAAGGACAGTAAACAGATTATGCTTGGAAAACCACTTCATCCTTAGAGGAAGTTATAACTGCACTCCCATCTCACTGCTGAGCTAGCTCCTGCAGGGAACCATTGGTTAACACTAATGATATCAGACTCTTCAGAGAAGAATGGAATATTTGGGAAGAACAGGATGGTGGATGCCTAAGTGCATTGTCTTGAAATTTGGTGCCTGTTAATCACATGATCTCCCATAAGAGAGTGCCTGAAGCTCCCTTCACTGTGATACTCTTCTTGGTTTGCTTAAGATGAAAGCACTGGTACTTTCCAAAAGCTTTCGGAATGATATTTGTGCTGATAATTATACCACAACTCTGTTGTTAGCTCTATTTTGTTTTGTTTTGTTTTGTTTTTGGTACTGGGGATTGAACCCAGGGGCACTAGACCACTGAGCCACATCCCCAGCCCTATTTTGTATTTTATTTAGAGACAGGGTCTCACTGAGTTGCTTAGGGCCTCGCTAAGTGGCTGAGGCTGGCTTTGAACTTGCAATCCTCCTGCCTCAGCCTCCCAAGTGCTGGAATTACAGGTGCGCCACCACGCCCAGCTGCTCTATTGCTTCTTTTCTTCTAAAATGTTTGGGGGCTACTTGGACAAATCTCTTCAGACTCCCCAGTCTGACCTGATATGAACACTGCCTTTTCTTTAAAGGCAGAGGAAACTCATGTCTTACCAGCCCTGATTCCTCCCACTGCCACTTCAAGTCAAGTGCTTTGGGACACTCCTAAAGTGTTTGGGAGGGACAAGTGGATTGCTCGAAATGAAACAGGAAGCAAACAAGTTCAAGGTTGAGTGCAGAAATAAGATGTCCTAGATGTTTTTTTTTTTCTTTCTCATTCTCTTTCATCTTTTTAAGATGATCCAAGAGAAGAAAGGCATGTGCCTCATTAAGAACATAAAAACAGAACATGCCCGAAGGGAATGAGCTCCTAGAGAGTAAATCACAGAAGAAGTTAAACAGGTTTGATATTTATGGGTAAAATGTATGGGATTCTGCTGGGTGCGGTAGTGCACGCCTGTCATCCCAGCTACTCAGGACGCTGAGGCAGGAGGATGGCAAGCTTGAGGCCAGTCTCAGCAACTTGATGAGACCCTGTCTCAAAATAAAAAATAAAAAGGGCTGGGGTGCACCTCAGTGGTAGAATGACCCTGGGTTCAGTCCTCAGTACTAGAAAAAACACAACCCAAAAGCTATGGATTTCAAAGAAAAGGAAATAAGCAGATATTAAGGGCTGAGGGTGTTGACAGGTTTTACCTAATTTAATTCAAACTTTTGATCACACATTGTAAAGTAAGGGTGATTATATTACTGCCCTCAGGGTCTAAATCCACCTTCAGTCTCTGCTCTGTCATAACCAGCAGGAACCTAATAATGCTCTCTCCCCTCTAGAGTGCACATTACCATAAGCCTTGTCAGTAGAGGGCGCTAGAGGGACACTGCAGGAAGAAAGGGACTCCAGGTTTGGATACTGGAGGCCATGGAGTGTGTATGTAGGGATAATCAGTGATGCTCTGCCTCAGCTGTGTGCCTAGAGGGCAGAGTTAGCCAGTGACCCGGCAGCCTGGCCTGGGTCTGGGAAGCACTTGACCATAGGCCCTCTGATGCAGGCACGGTGCCGTCCAGGCCCTGCACTGGCAGCGTGCCCTGCCTTCCTCTGTGCACCAGTCCACCAGCCTCTCAGCTTGCCTGTGTCTGAGAAGGCTTTTTTGCTGCCCAGCGAGTATGAACCAGTTCTGGTTCAGGTGACCTGGTGAACTTCTCCACCACCCTGTGGGCTACAACCACACCTTCTCCAACCATGATGCCCCAACCATGGAGAGGGGCACCTTTCACCTTTGTCTTTCCTTGGGTATTCTCTTAGCTGTAGGGTACCCGTTAGAGTTCTCTTGACATCTTCATAGCTGCTCCTATTAAAGGTTAATAATTCCTTATATTCCTCCTGTTGAAATTATTGTGTGACCTGTCTCCTGATTGGGCCCAGACTGATATATTCATTGCATTCGAGTGCCAACCTAGGGTTTAAGGACTAGAAAGACAGTGAGGGCTGAGTTCCTCTCCTTAAAATGTTACCACCGAAAGTAAGAGACAGTCTAGGAGGCTATTACGAAAAATATGAGGCAGCTGGGCACGGTGGCGCACGCCCGTAATCCTGGTGCCTAGGGAGGCTAGGCAGGGCAATCACAAGTTCAAAACCAGCCTCAGCAACTTAGTGAAGTCCTAAGCAACTTAAAAAGACCCTGTCTCAAAATAAAATATAAAAAGGGCTGGGGACGTGGCTCAGTGGTTAAGCACTGCTGGGTTCAATTCCTGGTTTAAAAAAAAAAAAAAGGCAGAATAAAGTACATTCTGCAAAAGAAAAAGAATAAGGTGAAAAGCTAGGGAGATGAGCCTGTAGAGAAGCTCAGAATGGAGGGAAGTCTCCAGGTTCCAGGCTTCAGAACCAGGCTCCTCCCATGATAACAGGCTGCCTCTTAGTATCCAACTGAAGAGACAATTATCAGTCCGTCGTGCTTTTCCTGCTTCTTTCTAGAAAAATGAAATCTGAATCTGGTTTTCCTCCTGGTACTTATAAAATATATATCCTGGGCAGCCATTGCTTAGCATGGCCCTAAGACTTGGGGTTCTTCTGCTTTTGTTTCCTTCTTGAACAACTAAGGTTGCAGCTGACTCTACTTAGGCACTACCGCTGGACAACCCTGGTCTCCTTTGATAATATGATCTTAACTTGTACCAAAGTCCGTGAAACGCCAGGCAAGGGAAAGCTGCATCAGTGAAACTCTGCCAAGATCACTCCAGGGTTAGGGTTTCCACCTCCTGAACAAAGTCCCCCCCACCCCCGCCCTCAACACACAATCACTTTGAGGACCTCAACATCCTGTTCAGCCGGGAGATTACAAAGAGCCTAAATTTCCAATAAATTATGAATCTCCTAGTTATTTGAGATTTTAGGAGATGCTCATAGGTGCTCAATAAATAGTTGCTGAAGAGTAGAAAGCATTTTTCTTCAGCTTCCCAAAGTAGGAATATTGTTTACCGATTGATCTCAGTTTCCTCTTATAAGTTTGAGCTCCATTTCCTTAGTTTTAAGCATTCTAATTTTCCATAATTCCCAATACAGGGCTCACCAGAGTGGAACCCTGCTAGTATGGGCTGATGGGTCATACACTGGAAATTGAGAGAGCAGAGTTTGAACTCAGTTACCTTCTCTGTGTAACCTTGACTAAGTCCCTGTATCTTCTTTGGGTTTTTATGTCCATGTCTATCAAATAAAAAGCTTAGTCTATAGGTTTGGGGACAGAGCATTTGACTGGCACGTGTGAGGTCCTGGGTTCAATCCCTAACTCCAGGCATGGAAGGGGAGGCTGTTCAGCTGGATGGGTTTGAGGTGTATCTCTCCCTAGAGGGTTTAACCACTTTCATCTGATTCTCAAAGAATTTGTGGCCCTAATGAAGTTGAAATCAAGTGACCCAGATGATCACTAGAATTTCTTCCAGTTAAGTCTGTGATGTTGAGTGACACCTAGGTCACATTAGTTGCCTATGTCTTGCTCCATGGCTTGTTCCTTTCCTGCTCCCTCACCCAACAGGCTGCCAACTTGGGTGATGGACAGAGGGGCTGCAGGGAGGAAATGGGAAGTGGAGGTTGTCACGGTGACTGGAGGGCACAGCTGGGTGAAAGAGTCTAATCTTCACGCCCAGTAGAGGACAAGATCCAGAATGAAGCCACCACTGTCACAGAGGCTTAACCAGGCCCCAAAGGAAAACACTTAGCTAAAGTATTCATTTGAGCTTCCCCAATGGTGAGAGCATCAGCTGTCAGAGTTCTGGTTCACTAGTAGCTCTTTGAGATGGAGTAAAAGATCTGCTGAGTTAGTTTTAGGATAAGAAGCACCTTGTTGGGTCATCAAATCAAAACTTTAGGGTTGCACCTGAACGGGAGAGCTGTGCACCTTTATCACTTTATTGGCTTTGTGGGAAAAATTTGATTTGGGATGGGATCTGATTTGATAGTTTCTTGAGGTACTTTTTCTATGTAGTTGTAGTAACATTCCCATCTTTGTGTATTTGTCACTAATATTCTATTAGTATTTTTTCATTGCTATAACAAAATACCTAAGGTAGGTTAACTTTATAAAGAAAAGTGGTTCCTTTAGCCATAGTTCTAGAGATTTAAGGTCATGGCACTGGCATCAGCTTGGCTCTGATGAGGACTTCATAGGAGGTGGAAGGAATAGGTGTGAGAAGAAGAGATCATATTATCAAACTAAGAGGGAGAGACTGGAGTCTTTCAGGACATGGCCCCAGTTGACTTAAGGACCTCTTTTACAGGTTCTACCCTCTATCAACACTACCACCTGGGGGCTAAGCTTCTGACAAGGGACACATTGAAGCCATCACTAAAGTGTCTTCCCTTCTCTCTACCCACACATCATCTGCAGTGGATTTTGATGCCCATCTGGTTGACTGCCCTGACCTCTATGCCCACCAGGGAGTGAATGCTCAAGAAGACAAATTCTTTTTAATATGAGCTGAGCAATACTACAATGAGAAGGCAAACCTGAGGACTTATTATCTTATAGACTTTTAAAAAGAGGAACAATTTTCCTTTTTTTGTAAAGCATTATGAACAGTAACTATCAAATATCTTAAAAAAAATCTTCATATATTTTGACCTAGTAAGTTTGAGGATTTGTTATAAGGAAAGAAACCTGAATAAAGAAGAGCCTTTATGCACAAAGATTTTCATTGTGACATTATTATAATGGCAAAGAGGAGGGGCATGGGAAGGGAGGGAGAGAGAGAGAGAAAAAATTTGAAATCTTGTTTTATTTCTAGGTTGTTTTCTAGATTTGGTGGTTTCTCTCATTATAGTCCATCTATCTGGGATGGCTCTTATAAATCCACAATGCACAATCCTGACAATAATAGATTCCGCACCCCCCTTCTCTGCAATAGTTAACTTTCATGGTTTGAGATCCAATCTTAGATGAGAATTCTCTGTACGTTCACATCGTTTCATTATGAACATAAAAGTGCTCTAAAAAATAGACTATTGTTTCTAAAAAATCGAGATGGAAAAAAAAAATGGGCCAAGCTTATAGCAGTGTGAATTTTATCCTCCTGCCATATGCCGGAGCAGATGAGGATGCAGGGTGGAGGTGACTGATTAGCAGGGATTTTGAGAAATACCTACCAGTCACTTTGTTTTATGCTTCAGTTATGATAAAAGGACAAAAAAGCCTAGCTAAACAGCTATCCTCCTCTATGACAACTTTATTTTCAGCATTTGAGAAGCAATTAACTAAGACATACCAAGAAAGGACAGGGTCAGCAAAAAGGGACACTGGCAGCAGAGTTGTTGCTGTTGATACTGCTTTCGTTCTAATGCTCTGGATTTACAAAGTGGCCGTTGGTTTGGTAGAGGAAAGGGGATGCTGGTACCTGGCTAATGTTTTAAGCCTATAAGGCTAGATTGATTCATGGTTTATGGATTCTTATCTAACAGTCACATATCCAGTTGGAAAGAGCCTGAAAAACACTCATAGCTATGGAAAAGAAAGAAATGAAAGAAAGAAAATTAAGAATTTTAAGAAAAGAAAGAAAGAAAGAAAGGAAGGAAGAAAGTCCAAGTCATGACCCTGTTGCTACTAGCATCCTCATGGCTAAGCAATTCAATGGTTACTGTTACCTAAGTGTGTACACTCTAGGATCCAACCCAAGAACATTTCAACCTGTCTTCCACACGGCCATTAAGCCAGGATGAAAAGGACAGTCATCCTTGACCTCTTCAAAAACATTTTCTGCTTTCCAGAACAGAGTTGAGTAATTGCTACTTGTTCTGAAGATCGAATTACTTAAGGACGGTGCTCTGAAGAAAGGAAGAAACTGGGTGCCCTGCAATCAATGAGTTTGCAAATATTTATTAAGTACCTACTGAGGGTTCAACGCTGTGTGCCTCTTAAATGTGTAAGATAAAGTCCACTCTCACAGGGGTTTAAGATTTTGTAAAGATTTGATTTAATATAAGATGTAACAACCAGGTGTGGGTCCCGCTACTCAGGAGGCAGGAGGATGGCAAGTTCAAGGCCAGCCTGGGCAATTAAGTCTCAAAAAAAAAAAAAAAAAAAAGATATAAGAAACAATGCTATATAAATTAAAATATAATCTATGTTATTAAAGTACAGTCATCATCATCTCTTGGTAGCCCAGGTAGCCCATGGGTTGGTTCCAGGACCCCCTTTGGAGGCTCAAGTCCCTTATATAAAACGCATAATACTTATCCATAACCAACACATCTTCCTATATACTTTAATAAATCACTTCTACATTAATTTTAATACCTACTACAATGTAAATGCCATGCAAATAGTTTTTATATTATATTGTTAGGGAATAATGACAAGAAAAGAAATCTGTACGTGTTCAGGGCAGATGTAATTTTTTTCCAAATGTTTTCAACCTGTAGTTGGTTGCTTTGGCAGATACACAGACACAGAGGGTCGATGCTCTAGTGCAAACTCAGCGAGGAGGGAAAATCAACACAGGTCCACAGTGGCCTGGGCCCAGGATACTTCTGACTATTGGTGCTGGGGGTTCTGGAAGAACCTGGGAAGAAATGGCCCCAGACCCACTCCTGAACTGACCTTGGTCTTGGAGCAGAATGAAAACCCCATCTGGCAATCCAGTGGGAGGTGAACTGCTTTTATTTAATCCTCACCAAATGTTCCACTTGCCAAAGGCTTTAGGAGTATTATAGCCGAGTAAGGAAACTCATCCCCAGGGCTCTGCCGGATTGACTAGGAGACTGGGTAAACGTCAGTGCCTCTCTGGAGAGCGCCCAGGTGGGCATCATCATTAGGCCTTTGGTGCAGAAGGGAAAACTGGTTTCTCGATGCCAGCAGGGAGTGTCAAAGCAGACTGAGGTACTGAGAGTGTCAGAGAAAACCCTGCCCGAGGCGGCAGCGAGGAGCTGCAGGCTGGGCAGGGTGGGTGGCTGCTGGGATCTCAGTGTTTTGCTTGTGCTGCCCCCGTCCTTCACGGACAGCTCAATTACCTTCCAGTGGATTAGGTTTAAGGGATTTTTTTATTTCCAATTTTCTATTTTACCTTTTCTTTTGGGTGGTGCTGTGGATCAAACCCAGGGCCTCCTGTATGCTAGGCAAGTGTTCTACCAATGGGCCACACCCGCAGCCCCAATTTTTAAAAATACATATTTTGATTGACAGGTAATGACTGTACTTGGTTATGGGGCACACTGACATTTCAATACATGTGTACAGTGTGTAATGATCATATCAGGGTAACTGGCACATCCATCCTCTTAAACCTTTATCATTTTTTTGTGTTGGGAGCATTCAAAACCCTCTCTACTAGCTATTTTGAAACATCCAATAAATTGTTTTCAACCATAGCTACCCTACTGTGTGCTACAGAAGATGAGAAGTCATTCTTCCTATTCTGCTTGGGGTTTGCATTTTAACAAGCTCTGAACAGACTGTTGGAGGAAGGGGCTCGTAAAAGTCCTCTCTCCAGAGAGCTGTCTTTGGGCCAAGCTTACCCTCTAGGCTGTTCCAGTTATGGGATTTGGGAAGGAGGCAGAGCTGTGAGGGTGTAAGCTCTTGGGGTGTAAGCAGGTCATATGAACACCCCTGAGGGGTCAGAGAACCAGGCTGATCCAGGAAGTGGAATAATGGCCCAACAGGCCCACCATACATGAGATCCTGCTGGGGAGGGGGGGGTTAAGGGAGGGGGAGTGAAGGGGAAATACAACACTCCAAGGAAGGCTGGAGCCCCTGTAGTGGGATGGGGCAGAAATCAGAGATGAGTGTGGAGTAAATGGCTGCCTTTGGCCTGGTTGCGGGGGCATTCAAGGTGTCCTCCTCAGCTCTCTGACGTAACCAAGGCAGGCTCACACACACTCAGGGATGGCCAGGGCCGCCCAGAGGGAAGCTGGGCCCCAGGTGAGCAATGGCAGTGGAGTGAGGATGTGGGGTGGGGTGTCCTCGGGAGACCAAGAAGCAAGAGTAGAAAAGAATTCCCACATTTGAGTCACAGAAGGAAACAGATTTTAAAAATTGGTGTAGTCATGGGCAGGAAAGGAGGCCTGCCTGACTGTTGTGATAGTCACTGCCGCCGCCGCTCTCTATCGGTTTAAACTAATTTAACAACTAAATAGAACGCTGTGCCAGAAGGTGTGAGGCACTCAGAAACCAGTGGTGGGCCCCAAATTGCTCAGTGTGGCCTTCTCTGGGTGAAACCACACAGAAAGCACCTCCTCCAGAGTTCTTTCCCCCTCTTCCCTTTTTGAAACAAGTTTTTTGGGAACTAGATGTTTTTAATTTGAAAAAATACAGTCAAGTACAGGGAAGAAATTAGCAACCACCCATAATAGTTACATATATCATAACCCTTTAATCCTTTGAATGTGGGACAGATAAAATTATTAAGAAATCAACTGTACACAAAATCAAGTGCCATTTTGTCATCCACAAAATACAAATGAGATATGGTGATCTGTCCCTGCCCTAGAAACATTACTTTTTCATCAATGTTTTTGGACATGTATGGGTTCATGAATTTTAATGCATGTATGGATCCTGTAAGCACCACTAAATGAGGATACGGAACTGTTCCATCACCCAAGAAACTCCTTTGTAGTTACACCCTCCTCCCATCCCAGTTTCTGGCAACCACAGATCTGTTTTTCTAACCCTATGGTCTTGTCCTTTTAAGAATCTCAGTCGGGTTGGGAGTGTAGCTCAGGGGTAGAGCACTAGCCCAGCATGCCCAAGACCCTGGATGTGATTCTCAACACTGCAAAAAAAGAAGAAAAAAAGAAAAAGGAAAAAACTTGAGACAAATGCAATCATCCAGAATGAGGCTTCTGAAGCAGGCTCTCCTCACTCAGTATAATGCCTTTAAGATCCATCCTGGGCGCCAGACAATGAGGTGTGCATCAGAAAGTTCATTCCTTTTTAGTGCTAAGTGGTAGTCTATCATGCAGATGCTTGGCAGGGTTTTTTGTGGGGTTTTTTGGTATCAGGGATCGAACCCATGAATGCTTAACCACTGAGTCATATTCCCAGCTCTTAATTTTTTTTTTTTTTTTTTTTTTATATTTTATTTTGAGACAGGGTCCTGCTAACTTGCTGAGTGTCTTACTAAGTTGCTGAGGCTGGCTTTGAACTTGCAATCCTCCTGTCTCAGCCTCCTGAGCTGCTGGGACGTGTGTGCTACTGTGCCCAGTGATGCTTGGCAGTTCGTTTATCCATTTCTAACAATCTATTTCTGGAAGCATTTATGGACAGGTTTTTGTGTGAACACGTTTTATTTCTCTAGGGTCAAAACTCAGGAGTACGATTTCTGGGTTGGATACAGAGGCGTCGATCTTCCTCTAGTAGGTTGACTAGTGTCCCCTTCCCAACTCATGTCTGCCAGAAACCTCAAAAGTGATCTTATTTGGAAACAGGGTCATTGCAGATATGGTAAGTTAAGGATCATGGGCTGAAATCCTGGACATAGGGTGGCCCCTAAATCCAATAACAGGTGTCCTTACAAGAAGAGGAGACAATGCAGACACAATGAAGACACAAGGCAGTTGGCGCAGGGAGAAGAGGGTTGTGTAAAGACAGAGGCAGAGGCTGGAGTGATGCAGGCACAAGCCAGGGAGCTCCCAGGGCCACTACAAGATGGAAGAGGAAGGAAAGGCTACTGCCACCCCACCCTGCTGACACCTCAAAGTCAACTTCTAGCTCTAGAGCTGTAAGAGTTCACTTCTACTGTTGCCAGCCTCCCAGCTGGTGTCATTTGTTATGGCAGCTTAGGAAATGATGAAGATCCTTTCTTCATTCCCTAGGTCAAGATGAGGCTCTTCGGGCTCTGAAGCCAGGGAGGCTGCCTTTCCCAGAGGCCTCACCATCCTGAACATTCACCGTGAAGGCGACTAGGCCTTTTACTGTGTAACTAAAAGTGTGCAGCAGAGACAAGATTAGAGAACCTGAGAAGAACACATGACACGTGGTGTTCAGAGGAACACATGGTAGATGTGTCCTTTCCCTTTCTCTATCTCCTCCTCCCCAAGGTCACGAAAAATTCAAAACAGACAAAAACCTGATGACAACGATATGTCCAAGAGACAGGACAGGAATAACCTAGGGCTTGGCTTGCTGGTGAAGTTCAAAATTAAAAAAAAAAAAAAATGTCCCCAATAGTGGCACCTGGGGGAGCATGAGGACAATAAGATAAAAGAGGAAAGAATGTCTGGGAAAGTGCCGAGGCGGAGACCCAAGGGTAAAAGAGGAGAACAGTGGGTATGAAGCCACAGCGTGGTTCCTTTGAGAGAAGGGACACTTTGGTTCCAGCGTCCGTGTCTAAAACGAGCTCCAGCAGACCAGGGGGAGGACTGAGAACTATTTCATGCCATGACCTGAAGCCCCACGCAGGGCACGGTGGTGATCTGGAGCTCACTGAGCCGAGATGAAAGGTGAGAAAGAAGGTTCCAGACAGTAATCAAAGTGACATAGTGACCGATGAGAAAAGGATTCTGTTTGGAAAAACAATGCTCTAATCAGGTGCTGTAGGTCATGGCAACTAATTATCAGGACAGAGAAGTACATTAAAGCAATACAGCAGGGTCACAAATGCTACGATTCCATTCATTTACTAAACAGGCTTTTAAAGGCACAAAAAACACTTTTAAGTTTCGGTTCCCAGGGCAGCTGTGACAAGGCTCCTTTCAGAAGCTTGGTCTAATTTCGGTGTAGAGTTGTCTCAATCCAAATTCCTCCTCTGGGCTGCAGCCTCCTTTGGACATGGACTTTCTCGGGAGATCCAGTCAGCACCTCACACATGTGGGTGCAGATATTGGCACCAGAGTGGGTGCACGGTTTCCCCGCAGTAGGATCAATAATTCCTCCAAAAATAAGTCTCAGACGCTGTGCTTAAAATAGATCCAATTTCTCCCAGTTCTTTCTTATTTTATTCACAAGGTGGTCTCTGGGAACCAGAACTGCTGGTTTCCTCTAAGGTTGACAGATCGATATTGAATCTGAAAGTGCTCCCAGGGCCGTGTGGGGCCAGCCTTTAATGGTTCCATGTTTGGTGTCTGCCTCATCCGGGTGACTTTGATTCCCTCCTTCCAAAAACTTTATTTTGGAGCCTAAACAATGAATCCTTTGCTCAAAGAGGTAGAATTCCTGACACAGGAAAAATTGCAAGTACATGATTTTCCCTACCTCGATGTTGAGGGAGAAGGAGAACAACATGGGAGAGATGGCTTGCTGGGGCCCGTAGGTGATGCAGCCAGAGTTGAAGAGCAACAAGGCCAGAGGCTGGCTTGCTAGAGGCCAGAGGACTTCCTTCTCTTGTTTGGAGATCCTGAGGTCTTTTGGGGCCTTCCAGTTCACTCCTGGCGAACCTCTCTGGACAAAACAATGCAACGGGCACTGGCCCAAAACCACTTAAGAATCCTAAGAGATTGCATCTACTGTCAGAAAAAACAAATCAAGGAACAAACTATTACGCTTTCCTGGTAGGTTGTGTTTTGTTTGGTTTTCCCTTCCATGTGCACGGGTTGTAAATACCTCTGAAGTCAAGGTTGGGAACTATGAAAGGTTTCTTGGCAGAGTTACACAATCTGCCCCTACCCAGGCAACTGCAGAAGGTTCCTTCTGGAACTTCCCAGCATGCAGAAGGCAGACTTGGGTCAGCAGGTGGGAAGGTGTTTGGCTTTTAGAGCTCTTCCAAGGGCTGTGGTAAAGTGGGGTCCCAGGCTCCTGCCCTGGCCTGTCAATTTTGTCCCCCCACAAACCCTGTGGGGAGGACACTGCCACTACTTCAGTGGACCAGCTCTCAAACCTGCTTTTGTGAATCTACTTTGGGCTGCTTCCTATGTAATTTTTAAAGGATAGTTTTTCTTTTCTCTTTTTTCCTTATGAAAATCAAACCTCTATTATGAAAAAATAAAGTAAGAAAATCATATAGAGCAAATAACTGTGCGGCAGCCACAAGTCTACAGACCTGGGTTTGAGAACAGGCTGTGCTGTGTGGCTGGGTGACCTGGACACGCTACAGAGGACGACTGGACCTTACTTTTCTGATCTCTACAGTGAGAGCAGGACTGACTCCACGGTACATGGGTAGTAGTGAGGATTCAGTGACATAAAGCAGGGAAAGCCCACTTCATTTTGGCTCAGACTCGGTAAGTGCCAAGACAATGTTACTGTCATAATGCAGAAAATCACCTAGCAGGCCAGGACTCTTTTTTTTGGATGGGGGTGCTGGTGGTGTAGGTATCAGGGACTGAACTCAGGGGCACTTAACCACTGAGCCACATCCCCAGCCCTATTTTGTATTTTATTTAGAGACAGGGTCTCACTGAGTTGATTAGGGCCTTGCTAAGTTGCTGAGGCTGGCTTTGAGCTTGCAATCCTCCTGCCTCAGCCTCCCAAGTTCTGGGATTACAGGCGTGCGCCACTGCACTGGCCCTAGGACTCACTTTTAAGATCTGAATTGCATTTCACTATATGGTTCTAACAAAATTGGACCAATTTTCCCACTGTTTAAGATCTTTCTTTCTTTCCTGCTATGTTATTAATAATATTATAGAGAACACCTGTAATAAAACGTTACTCTTTGATTACTAATGACCTAATACATTTCTTGAATACCTCAGACACTTTCTCTGAAGTCCAGGCCTGTTGATGTCAAATGACAACATCAATCTCTGGTTTGACTCAAAATTAACACATTCCAAACTACATTTACCATCCTCACCTCAAACTTTCGACTATAAGGTTTTTGGCTGTTCCTCTTTGTGGTCCTTTAATCCTCCAAGGCAGAAACCTGGGCATCATGTGTGCTCTTATTTCTTCCTCATTCTCCTATCTGGTCAAGCACTACATTCTATTTATTCCATAGCTTCTACATCTCACCAATCCATCTTCCTGACAGTACTTTAATCTCTATTTCACCTGGACAACAGGAGACTTCTAACTTTCTTTCCCTTGAGACTTTCTCCATTCATCCATCTGTTATCCACCTATCCATCCAATCCACACACCTGCTCATGAATTTTCTTTCCAATAAGCTAGCCTAGTTTCTTTAATGCTCCTGGAACACATCAGTTTATGGTGGAAATCCTGGCTCCATGACCTAGGAGTTGTGTGACAATAGAAACTACTTGGGGCTTCCACTTCATCATCTGAAAGCGGGCACTCTGTGTGTCCTGTCTCCTCATTGAGCAGTCAGGACCTGGTGAGATAATGGTGTGCAGGTGCTGTGCAAAGTCCCAGATGCGACACAAATGCCTGGACTTAGTGTACCTGCCTCCACGCATCAACTCATCTAGAAAGTGCTCCTTTCTCACTTCCTTGTTCTGGGTAGGCTTCCCTTCCCCCTCAGAGCCTCAAGCTGCATCACCATGCCCTGCTCACTGTTTCACCTGTCCCTGGCTCTGGGTCCTCCTTTGCCCCATGGCTCTTCCCACCCCATCTGCCTGGAACACACTAACTCATCTGTGAAGATCACAATGACTTTCTGGATCACCTTTAATTAAAGCAATGATGTGTACCATGAATTCACTTTGGGGGTAACGTGGTTATAGTTTAATTCTTGGGCTCCCAAAGGACCCAACTCAAACCTCCCTGAGGGAAACACCAGGAGAATGCAAACTCTATTAGGAGGTCTGCCTACTTTTCTTAAATTAAGGGGTCATGTATTATTAACATTGCAGGAAAAGCTGAACAATTATCTGTCAACTACAAGCTTTTTGTTGTTGTAGGTGTTTTGTGCTGGGGATTGAACCCAGGGCCTCATACCTAATAAGCATGGGCTGGACCACTGGGCTATACATCTGGAGCTCCAATTTCAAGCTTTTAAATAAGGTCAAAGGTAGCAAGTAGTAACAGGCCCATTGTGATGTTTGTTTTAAAAAACATTCATCCTTCAACCTTGGGATCCCAAATAAATATCTTGGTTATATTGGTTTAGGTAGGTGTCTGGACATGGCAGGGGAAATAAATTTAACGGATATCAGCAAAAGTCTTTGATTTTGCTGAATTCTGCAAGTCTAGACAGCTAGCATCCCAGGATTCCAGTATGAGGACAGTCACTGCCAAAGTGACAGTAAGTGCCCACAAGCACATGTGGCCTTGGGGTCCTGGGGAACAAGTTACACACCAGATGTATTATTCATTTAGTATCTCATATGTAAATAAAAGCTTAGCACTTACTTTTTGTTGTTTTTTATTTTTTGCTGATGTTAAACTGAACTGTTAAATACCATGAGCTTCAAATCTTAACTGGCATTTGTTGGCTGGTAATTAATTCATTGTAGTCTGCCAGCAGATGATATCTTGTGAGCCAACAAATAGCAGCAGACATCAAAGTTCAGAAAAAATTTGTGAAGGAAAAAAGTGAAGTTCAGATAAAGCCAATCCATTATATCTCAAAATAAGGAAAAAAACAAAACAAAAAACTATGAGTGGAACCACTATATGACCCAGCTATCCCACTCCTCAGTATATATCCAAAAGACCTAAAATCAGCATACTGTAAGGATGTAGCCACATCAATGTTTATAGAAGCACAATTCACAATAGCCAAGCTATGGAGCCAACCAGGCTTACTTCAAGAGATGAAAGGATGAAGAAAATGTGGTATATAAATATACAAGGGAGTATTACTGAGTCATAAAGAAGAACGAAATTATGGCATTTGCTGATAAATGAATGGAACTGGAGACCATCATACTAAATGAAATAAGCCAGACTCAGAAAGTCAAAGGTTAAGTGTTTTCTTTGATTTGGTGATGCTAGTCCAAAATAAGAGGGTGGGAATATAAAGAGAAAGTGAAAAGGGAAGGGATTCCATCCAAATACAAGAAAGGTTAGTGGACTAGATGAAGGGGACTGAGCAGGAGGAAGAAGGAATGGGATAAGGAAGGAATAGCAGAATGAATCTGACCTGACTCTCCTATGTACATACGTGAATATACCACAGTGAATCTAACCATCATGTATGTCTGCAAGACAATAACAATTTAATAAAAAACTATAGTAGCAGAAAAATCAGTAGAGTATAGGGAAAGGAACAGAGGGAAGAGGGAAGGGAAAGGCAAAACAATTGGGACTGAAACAGAGCAAATTATATTCCATGCTTTTATAATTATGTCAAAATGAATCCTAATGTTATATATAACTAAAAAGAATCAATTAAAAGATCTTTAAAAAAATACTTTCAAATTGAATTGCAGTGGCTGAATCTATTGAATCAGAAGAATTTGAGAATCACATCCTAACACCAAGGATCACAGAGACTGAGGGGCAACTTAACTTCCTCACAGAGGAGATGCCCTTCCAGCATGTTCTAAATAGCATGCCCCTGTTTATGTGCTCACAAATTGCCTGGGGAATCTTGCTTGCTAAAGTGCAGGTTCTGATTCAGTGGGTCTGGGGTGAAGCCTGAGATTTTAACAAGTTCCCAAGTAATGCTGATGCTGAAGATTCTAGAAACATCCAATATTTCAGGAATATAGTTTGAGGCTAGGAAATGGAATAGTGGAAGGACAGAGGAAAGAGGTGGCAGACGACAAGCATCTTGGGGACCAGGTTTTAGAATTTTATCCTGGCAATGGCAGCAACTGTGAAAGGGGTTGTTTTGTGGTCTAAATGGATGGCATAGCCCCTGGTAGCTGTGCAGGAGATGGGTTTACTGAGAGACTGTCCTAGAAGAGAGATGAGGACCTTAAAAAACCCCAGGGGGCTGGGGTTGTGGCAGAGTGGGAGAGTGCTTACCTAGCATGTGTGAGGCACTGGGTTTGATTCTCTGCACCAAATATAAATAAATAAATAAAGGTTCATCAACAATAAATAAAAAACATTAAAAAAATAGGGCCTCAGTAAGTGAATGGAGAGGTAGGAATGGTATGCTATTTAAGAGGTCAAACCATCTGAAAGGAATGCCCAAACTTGGCTACAGAAAGTAAACTTGGGGGACTGCAGTTACAGCTCAGTGGCAGAGCCTTGCCTAGCATGTCTGAGGCACTGGGTTCGATCCTCAGCATCACATAAAAATAAAGGTATAAAAAACCACAAAAATATTATTTAAAAAGGAGGAAAACTTGGAGCCAGGGTATATGGCCTGTTTTTAACTAATCTTGTCAAATCCACATCAGTTCTGAATAACCCAGGAGAGCTTCATCAGGCACTCTGCAGGAGTTATCTGTGAACTCCAGTTAGGAGTCCACAGTTGCCCTGCTTTGGGATTCTTCCTGCTCTTCCTTTCCTTCCCCAGGGCTCAGAGGAACATGGCAGCCTGAGACTCAGCTGACACTGACCCCTCCCACCACCCCTCAATACCAGGTCCAGGATGAACACAGTGTGGAAAACCAAAGGAGGCTAAAGTCCTCTCAAAGTCCTGAAGATAAAATGAAGGGAAGCTACCATGTTGGAGAAAGGACATTGGGAAAGTCCACAGAGACCCAGTATCACTACTGAGGATGCACAGCCTGAATTTAATAATGAGAACACAGTGAGGAAGACCTGAGAATGAGGGACAGCCACAAAACAGTCAGTGCTTTTCACAATGTCAGGGTCAGGAAAGACAAAGTCTGAGAAACTGCTCCAGGTGAAAGGACCACTCAAGAAAGTGACAACTTAAATGCAATGTGCAAGCATGACTTGGAACACGAATGGATCAGAAGGTTTTTACTGTTGTTTCCTATAAAAAGACCTTCCTGGGACAACTGGTGAAATGTCAACATGCCTCTGAATCAGGTAGTAATATTGTGTCAATGTTAAACTCGCAAAATTTCATCACTGCCCTATGATTACATAAGGGAAAGTCCTTATTCCTAGGACATGCGCACTGCCATGTTCAAGGGCAGGGGGTCTTGATGTCTGTAACTAACTCACAAAGGTTCTGGGGGAAAATAATGTGTAAATATTTATGGAGAGAAAGAGACAAAGGGAATGGGCAAAAACGTTCATAACTGGTGAATCTTGAATTTTGGTACTATTTGTGCAAACATCTCAGAAGGTTTGACATTTTTCAAAAGAAAGAAGTTTAAAAGAAGGTCAGAACACATCCTGTGCTGGTTTGGGGACAGCAGGATCACTAGGCACATCATCCAGTCCCTGAGACCTGCTCCCAACAGAGGAGTCCTTCCCATGTTTGGTGGTCAGGCTATGGGCAGCTGGGCTGCATGCCCTGATGGAGGGAAGTGGGGGGCTGGCCCCAGAGCTCTCGTGGAAAATGCCATCTTGGCTCTTTTGCGTGACACAACTCCCAGGCCTGACTCCCTCTCCAGGTTACACCCAAAAGGGAGCAGACTTTTAGAAAAGGATTGTTCTGGGTGCTGGAATGATGCTGTGCCAGGAAGGAGCAGATGCCACAGCAGCAACCATTGCACAGTTCTTCCTTGGAGCAGCAAGGTGCAGGAAGGGAGCAACCCAAACTTTTGCTCATAGGAGGTCTCCTCCAGCTCCACGTGGAAAACGGGCCTTGCTATTTGTGATTTCCCCGGTGCTGGAGGTAACGCACTCCCTCTGCACCCGGGCCAACCCAGGGCAGCAGAGTGGGGCAGCTTAGAAGGGTTATTGCAGAGACCATTGTAAGGTCAAGCAGCTGCCAACTTTTCAGACTGGCAGTGGTCCTTTTCCATGCCTGTCTGTATGTCCAAGGAGAAGAGCCTGAGGGTTGCTAAACAAAAATTCTTCTGCACCTTTCCTCCTTTCTTTCTCCCATTTTATTATTAATTTTTAATGAAAATAAAAAAAATTTCTCCTGGCCCTGAGCCTAAAATCTTGTGATACTTATCTGTCCTCCTGGCTCTGCGCCATTGCGTTGGCTCTGTGCCAGTTTAATAACATGGCTGCTGATAGCAGATTGTGGCAGGGTTTCCATTATGAAGCTCAGCTTCAAAAATGTTCGTGAGATGGAAACAGACTTCCAGGCAAAGGGGGCCTTGCCCAGGGCCTGGTCATCCAGGGGTGGGTCAATAGTCTCCAGCCTGCATGTTGCAGACCTCCTGCTTAGTTGAATTTAATCATGGTTCTTAAAAGTTCTTTGGAAAAGCCAGTTGTCAGCGTGATGCTTCATGTTCTAAATCTCATGCCATCTCTCTGAAGGCATCTGAATCTGGTGGGGGTGAAATGGGTCCCTGGATGGCTCAGGGTCTAGCTCAGTGGTAGAGAGCTTGATTAGCATGTGCCAGGTGCTGGGTTTGATCCCCAGCATGACCACAAAATAAAAATAAAAAGGGTTACTTGTCTCAGCAACAAGAACAACAAAGGTAAATGCTACAGTAGGGATTCGAGGAAGGAATGTTTTTCTTTAAGGCTTACTAAATATTTCTCTCTCTTTTTTTTTTACTGTCATTTCTCATTTCTTTCAATCCCATCTTTTATGACTTATGTAAAACATGTTTACATACTAAAGACTGTGTGTGTGTGTTTGTGTGTGTGTGTGTGTGTGTGTGTGTGTGTATGAGAGAGAGGGGGGGAGAAAGAGAGATACGCAGGGATATGTGTGTGAGATATGAACCCAGGGTTTCATGCATGCTAGGCAAATGTTCTACCACTGAGCTACATCCCCAGCCCCTGAAGATCTTTTAAACTAAACTACTGAATAACTGTCTCATTCGTCATCCACTGCTCAGTGTTCCATCAATTCAGTCACCCAGAAAGCTTCCGCCACTGAGGATTCACCCTGAGGTCCACTCTGGCCACAGTATCTGCTTCTGGGCAGGTGAGGTTAAATGTGGAAAGGACACACAGTAAAAAGACTGAGAATCTTGGTTTTGTCAGTTACTAATGATGTAGCCCTCGGCATTTTATTGAAAATTTTCTCAACAGCAGTGCCTTCACCTGCAAACTCATCATTTCCCTTATGTGTTGTTATGAATGTTAACTGAGATAATACACAGTCCCATGAGTGTTAGGTATAATTCTTTGGTGCTGGTACCTAACTGGGGGCTCTGTGAGTGCCCCCTGAATTCACTGGATTTCCTGACAACCATGCAGGAAGATTTTCTCTGCCTGGTACCACTGAAGTTATCCAACCTGGTTTGAAAAGTGGTCTTCCTGTCCATTAGTTATTATTTTATTGTCCATTATGATTCCCAGGAACAGTCCACAACAAACACAAGGACTTACAGTACTGCCTTCACTTACAACTAACACAATTTAGAAGACTGGCAGAAGTACATGAGCGGCTAATGCAATTTCCCCTAGCTAAAATCTTCATTAAGAAAAGGTCGGGAGGTTTTCAGGATGAAGATGCAAAACCGAGGAATTCACAATGCACCCGGTGAGCACTCTCAGGAGTTAGGAACAGGATCTGTTTCCAGGCAGGGAACAAGCTGCCATTTGGCAGGCGGCATGTGTCCAAGGTCTTGCCCGGACTATGGAAAATCCATAAGTGGTTCAGGACAAAGCCTTTTGCAGTGCTGTCTTTCTCCACGTGGGGAGATATGCTGAGTAGTGTTGGCTGTGGGTATTTTGAGATGTCCTTTGGCACTTGATCTCAGCTGAGGGAGGCACATGGGGACTAAGAGTCAGGAAAAATAAATTGTTCAGACATCAGGCTCTAGGAATAGAGTTCTCCGTTCAACTTTGCTCCTGCCAAGGAGCCCTTGGGCTTATCATTAGCTTTGTGTTATTTTTAACTTGTTTCCTTTGCCTTTGGGTCTCTGGGGCCAGTCTCTCTCCTATCACGGTGTTCCCACCCAGATCCTCTTTCAATCTGCAACTTTTCAAGGGAAACATCCCCTTTCAAGAATCAGCAGTGCCGGGCGTGGTGGAGCATGCCTGTAATCCAAGCGACTTGGGGGGCTGAGTCAGGAGGATTGCGAGTTCAAAGCCAGCCTCAGCAACTTAGCAAGGCCCTAAGCAACTCAGTGAGACCCTGTCTCTAAATAAAATACAAAATAGGGCTGGGGATGTGGCTCAGTGGCCTAGTGTCCCTGAGTTCAATCCCTGGTTCAAAAAAAAAAAAAAAAAAAAAATCAGGAGCATCTTGCTACTAGCACACTGGCCTAACCTTCTGTCTTAGTATTGTTACTATAACAAAATACCTGAAACTGGGTAAGCTTAGAAAGAAAGGATTTTTATTTTGGTTCACTGTTCTGGGGATACAAGGTTGAGGCCCTACATTGGGTGATGGCAGTATGGTACAAGGCATCACGTGGCAAGAAATACGAATGCATATGTGTGTGTGCATGGTGTCTCCTGGTCTTTCTCCTTATACAGCCCAGGATTTAATCATTGGGCCTCACCCTGATGACCTTATCGAATCCTGGTCACCTGAGAGGCCCCACCTATGAAGTCCATGGTTGGATTGTTTCCACCCTCTTAATACACAGTGGGGATAAAATCACAAAACACAAGCCCCTGGGGTGGGGGGGGCACACTGAAACCCTAACCACACCACGGCACCTTCTAATCCTGGGGAATCTGACCTGAGCCAAGCTTCAGATGACCCACCTCTGTCCTCCTTCCGTGTTTGAAGATGTGTAAAACCGAAAGACATGGTTGGAAAGTCGTTTTCCTGAATATTCCAGTTGGTAAACACACCTAATAAAGGCAGAACATCTCTGAGAAAATTCCTACTAATAAAGAATTACTGAAAACACATGATGATAAGGATATTATTACCAGCACAATTCTTTCCTGGAGTATTTGCTGTCCTCTAAGACTTGGGAGGAGAAAAAAATTTTTTCTTTTGACTTTTTTTTTTTTTTAAAAGATGGAAGGGAATTATTTCTGTTTCCTCACTATAAGCACTTAAACCTTCAACCAGGCTTTAAAAACTCAGGCAGCAGATCCCACATATGGTCTAATAATTTCATTTTTTGGAGCCAAATATAGTACATTAGTTACCTCAGAGCTGGTGCTCTGAGGCCACACTGACCCAGAATGGAGCCCAGTCTGAAAGCTTCTTGCTCTGATCTTGTACAGACCACTGGTTCTCCCTCAGCCCCAGAGTCAGCTGCAACATGAGAATATTAATAGTTGCAAGGGTCTAACGAGACTGTAACTACAGACTGGTTAGCAGGCTGCTGGGTTCATGCTCGGTGAACATTCTTGCCAGTATCCATATCACCGTCGTCATTATTACTGGGCCACATCCACATGGCCGCCATTGTGGTTACTCCTTCTCTCTTGCTGGAGCTGCTGATTCACCCTCTCCCCTCTGCATCTTCCCACCACTGAGAAAGGGACAGAGGTGAGCCTGTTGGGTCCACGTGCACTTTGCAAAAGGGCCATTAGGTGGGGCCCTGTCATCATTGCCCAAGTTAGTAAGTGGCTCTGGCTTTGGATTTTGAAACCTGGGGAAAAGGTGAGAGAGGACTATTGAATTTTGTGATTATCGCTCAGATTGATCAAAGGAACCCACTGGCTGTGGTGTACGAGGCAGCCCAGAGTCTGCAGTGGGTTCTACCTGATAATTCAGCAACACCACAGCCCCAGAGGGTGGACACTGTGGGCAGGAAGCAGGCCTCACAGAGGGAATGGAGGACCATATGTCCTCTTTGGAATACTGAGCTCACTATTGAAAAGGCAGCATGTTTGGAACCACTAATCCATTTCTAGAAAATGACTTCAAAGACTCCTTGGGAGAAAACTTAAAAGCACATTAAAATTCCTAGAGATTAGCAGCCAGTGGTAGAATAAGTGGCTGTTCTTCCCAAGGTCTCCTCCTCCTCCCAGGCTCATGCTTTCTAGCTACATGGCTCATTGACCACCTCACCTAACAGTGTCACCTGGCCTACTAAACGCTGCAGACCACACTCAGATTTGACTTTACCACACCCTGAGATTTCAGGGTCTATTGGCAGTACACCAATGCTACAGGTCCAGCCTCTTGATTCCTTTTCCAGGTTTCTTCCAGGACTCGGATTTCTATTCCACTTCAGCTAACCACTCCCCACCAAGCTCCGCTGTGGTCTTGAGTCACCTGGAATTACTCCTCTTTTGAAATCTGAAAATGAATTACTTTTTCTCCAACCCCTTGGTCCTTCTCTTCCTTTTGGTCCCAGGCCACCTTCCCCCTCTCACCTCACTGAACTCTCCAATCCCCAAGAGCTTCCGCTGGACTCTAGGGCTCATTTTGACCTTTATTTGCTCAATTTTTCCATACCCTGTAGAACCCACCCTGAAAACAAATCCTGAATCAACTCAATGACTTCCTGTGCTGCTGCACAACTCAATGACTTCCTGTGCTGCTGGGAAAGAGACGCTGCTACGTGGGCTGGTGGCACTACTCGTTCAGAATTTCTCAAATCGCCAGGCCACCAAGACTGCCAAGCAGTCAGCTAGCTCTTCTCACAAAGGTTGCTTTGACCTTCATTTACCCTCTTTTCTGTCTCCTTCCTTTCCACTGGATGACCTTTCTTCCCGGGCTACGGGAAGCTAGAGGCCAGGAGGTTTCCTGCCCCGCCCTCTGCTTCCTCCTCCTGCCTGGAGGTTCAGCAGGACCATTTCCTCTCTGGTTCAGCCTAGAGCTAGTGTTACTTGATGGACCCCCACTTGTTCCTTAGGTCCCATGCTCTCCCTGGGCTTGCTTTCAAAAAACATACCCCTTCCCTGAATTCTTCCAGCCATTGTTACCAATGTAATAAGAGCCCAATCATGTCATGGCCTAAATGTCCCCACCCAAACCCATGCTGAAATGTAATCCCTTGTTGTAAGCTACTAAGAGACTGAAAACTTAATCCGACTACGGTGTTTGGAGATGGGACCTTTGGGAGGTAATGTTTAAATAAGGACTTAGAGGTGGGGCTCTAATCCAAAGGCTAATGGCTTCATAAGTGAAGGGGAAATTCAAGATAGGTTAGGTTAGTCTGTGTCAATATGTGGTGTCCTGCACTGTTCTAGGATTTGGCAGAGCGTCCCCACCATCAAAAGGACTCACCAGATGTGCCACACGATCTTGACATTTCCAGCCTTTGGAACAGAAAGATCATAAACTTCTATTCCTCATAGATTACTTAGTTTATAGTATTCACTTATAGCTACAGAAAATGGAGGTAGACGTACCATTAGGTCCGTTCCTTGGTATGTGATCTCTTGAGGGTTAAAAAAATATCTTTGATAATCTGCAGTTTTCATTACAATGTGTCCAGCCATGGATTTATTTTTGCTTATCCCCTTAGTATTTAGAGAGGGATTAAAGGGTAGGCAAGCTGCTCGGGGTCAAATCCTACCACCCAGCTGGCTGACCTTGTGTAAGTTACATACATTCTCTATCTTTTTGAGTTTACCAATGTGTAAAATGCATGGATCCCAGGGTTATGAGAGCATTAATGGATTAATTCATAGGAGGCATACAGAATGGTATCTAGAAAATGAGTGCTCAATAAGTGTTATTATTATTGATCAAAATATACTTTGATCTAAGGATCTGTGTCTCTGATTCTAGAAAGTTTTTAGCTTTTATCATTTCAAATATTGGTAGCTTTTCTGCCACTTTCTCCATTATATTTTTCTGCTCCTAAAAGACAATTATGTAGCAACTCTCTGTCTTCCCACCTAATTTAACTCTTTCTTTCTCTTCATTTTTAGTGTGCTGATGGGGACTGGGCCCAGGACCTCACATGTGCTAGATAAGTGCTCTACCACTGAGCCACATCCCCAGCCCTTAACTATTTATTTATAAAAATAATTATTAGGGCTGTTAGTGTAGCTCAGTGGTAGAGCATATGCTTGCTATGTTCGAGGCCCTGCTTTCAATCCTCAGCAAACAAACCCAAACCCAAACCCAAATCTTTCTATTTTTGTGCAATGAAATGGGTTGTATTCCCCAATACTATCTTCCAGTTCACTAATTATCTCTTCAGTTGTATCTAGTCTTGGGTTTATCTTGTCTACCGAGTCTTCCATTTCAATCACTCAATCTCCCAACTTCTAATTGATTCTTTTTCAAATATTCACTTCTTGTTTCTTTTTTCTTCTTTATTTTGCATTCTTTAAAAATGGACATTTTTTATTTTTCCCTTGGAGCCACCCAACATATTATTTCAACCAGATTCATCTACAAAATTGTTTTCATTCTAGCGAATTCATGTTCTGACCACTGGTCATCTTGATTATCTTTATTAATATTAGGCTTGCGGGGTCTTCTGTTGTTGCTAATTCTGTCTGTCTTTTCCATCTTCAGTCTTCTCACTCCTTGTGCAGATCTGTAGGTTTCACAGTTGCCCTCCATGAGCAAAATCCCAACTTCAAGCTACAGCTTAGGCTGAAACCCGAGGGACTTCTTATCGCCTCCTTCCACCAGTGGGGAGCCCCACCCCTGTGCCTCCTTTACACAGCAAGCCTGGCTCTGCTCTCCCATTTTGCACAGTCACTTTTAGTCCTATCACATTATAAGACTCACATCAGTGCCTGCCACCAGATCCCTGCCACTCTACATCCACCTCTGCCCTCCCAGGTTTCTCACTTGTAAGTCTAGCTCTATCAATCTGGCTTCCTCTTTTGGTATTTTATCTGTAACTACTGTTTGGAACACAGGAGATGCATTAGAACATAATCCTGTTTCCCATTGAGACAGGATGTCCTGCAAAGGCATCTCCCTTCCCTGAGTCCCTTTCTGATCCAATTCTTTTCCTTCCATTCACAGCCAAACATCTGGGAATTCCTCTCTGGTACAGTGCAAGCTGGTTTCTGTCCCCACCATTTCACTTGTTGTCATAAAGGTCACCAATGACCTTCTTATTGCTCAATCCCTCAGGACCTTTACATTTTGTGTACAATGGACTTGGCTGATGCTATCATTTGGTGACAATGTCTTCCTTGGTGTTCTCACTCTCCTGGGTCTTGGTGACCCTCGAGCATCCCAACTCTCCTGCCATCTCTCAGAGCACTCTTCTTACTCATCCTCATGAAATGCTCTTTTATTTCTCTCTTTAAATATCGGTCTTCCCACAGCTTCCATTCCATTCATGTGTTCTTGGGGAAATATCCCCCATTTCTATGGTTTCAAAACTACCTTTACTTTTTGATTTCCAAGTTATATCTCTAGGTCTTGGCTTTGCATTTATGTATCTAATTTCCTACTGGTTATTTTCACTAAAATTTCCACGAGTATTTCAAGTTCAACTGGACAAAAACTGAACTGCTCAACTTCTCTTGTCTTGGTCTTTTGCTATAATAAAATATCCTAGACAGGGTAGCGTATGCACGACAGAAATTTATTTCTTACAGTCCTAGAGGCTGGAAAGTCCAAGACAAGGCAGTTTTGGTGTTTGGCAAAGGCATACTTTGTGGCTCATGGCTGGTACCTTGTTGGCTGAATCCTCACATGGTGGAACAAGTAAGGATCTCTGCAGCCTCTTTTATAAAGGCACCAATCTTTTTCATGAGGGCTCCACCCTTAAGGCTGTCATCTCCCAAAGGCCCTGACTCCTAATACCGTGTGTGTGTGTGTGTGTGTGTGTGTGTGTGTGTGTGGTGGAGGTAGGATGTCAACAGGAAATTGATGGGGGAAGGGGGAACACAAGCATCCGGACCATAGTATCTCCTAAGCCACTTGAAAATATTCCTTGCTATAGTTGGTGACACCAGTACCAATCCATGACAAAAACTTGAATTAAAACTAGCTGGGTGCAGTGGTGCACATCTGTAATCCCAGCAGCTTGGGCGACTGAGGCAGGATGATAGCAAGTTCAAAGAAAGTCTCAGCAATTTAGCAAGGCCCTAAGCAACTCAGTGAGACCTTGTCTCTAAATAAAAAACAAAAAAACAAACCCAAAACTAAATAGTTGACTCTAGAGCCAGCTGCCCCATCCCATTCCCTAATTAATCCTCTCCATTTCTACAGTCACTGCTTTAAATTTTGGGACAACCTCCCCCTCATCTGAGAGGCTGTCCAAGTCTCCTGTGTTCTCATTAACCTCTCCCGGTGCTACAACCCTCCCTGTCCTTCCAGTCTCAACCTCCTTTCTATGGACCAAATTAGGCTGCAATGAATAACAACATTTGCCTCCCTATCAGACTGACAACTCCTGGTGTCAAATAGAGGCTTGACAAATGTTTCTTGGATGGTGAATTAGTACACCATTGAGACGATGCTCTACTTTCAATATAAAACAAAGGACATCTCAGATTCTCACCCTGACGTGTGGACAATGTATTGAGGAATATGAGGGTTATTTAGTAAATATCTATGAGCTGTCAGAAAGGACAAATGGCTTATATCCATTATTTGATTCAGAACATTCTTTGTCATTTAAAAACTAACCCAAGGGAATAAGGAAAATTAAGGAGGAAGAGTCTTTAAGCCACAAGAATTTACTAGATCTCTAGGGAATAAAGAACACCCAAGGGAATAGTTTTCAAACCAGAAGACTTTACAGTCTTGTCATTTCAGAACACTGGGTGGGAAACCATGAGTTATCTAGGTCTGTTGAAAACAGGTCTGACTCCATCTCTCCAGCCAGTGTTGACAGCCCTTGAGACACCTCCTCAAGTATATCAGCTGACCTCACAGCAGGAGAAACTGTTCAAGTCCTGGAACGTTTTTGCCCAATAAAACCACTTCTCGGCTTTGTCCAATGCAACTAAACATTCGTTATCCGTAGGGGCACTGGTTTGGTATGAGATAAAACAGGAAGAATTGGAAAATCCTTTGCACTGGAGAGTCCTAGTTGCACAAAGGGTAATATGATTTTTACCTATTGTACATTCTGTTCCTTGACACCCCACAGTACAAATGTACAAAAGAGGCCACCACAAACTATAATCTTTAGGGCAGTTGGGGAACACATCTGGCAAGAAATATAGCTCTCAAAAATCTGTACCCAGGAGTCACTGATTAGTTTTCGATTCTTAAACATAGAACTATTTTTTTGTTTCCAACAGTAAGATTTTTCAAACAACAAGCAAATCTAACAAAAAAGAGGCAGGATGAAGTTATGTGAACTCTTAGCCAAAGCAGAATAATGTCATTCCTGAGTACCATGATTACTTTTTCTTTTTAAAAATCGATTTCCTTTTCTTCTTTTCCTAGGGATTTAACACAGGGCTCCACATATGTTAAACACACATTCTACCACTGAGCTAACCCCCCAGCCCAGCAATATTGTTTTCTGTTACAAAAGCCCCAACAAAGGCATAATGTGTGCAGCTAGTATATCATCCATTCCAAGATACCCAGATGGCTCTAAGCAAATTTAGTTCGATGCTAAAAACAAAGCTTCCCCCATAGATCAAAGTTAAGTTACTAGAAAAAGTAAATCTTTCCAGTATCCTTCATTCCTAAGGACCTTTCTCATTGTTTCAGATTTTATTTCAATATTTCACTCTAGTTTTGATATGCTGACCAAGGTGAAGGTGAGCCAGTAACAAACTCATGAGAGGTTTCTGAACCTAGATATGATAATAAACCATTTCAGCACTGAGTGATCAATTATGTGGTTTCACCCAGGAGTATCTATTCCATGATGGCATTTAGCTGTGCTTTTCAACATCTATTTGCTAATAATCTGATAGGCATAACTTGAGATAATTAAAATTACTCCACATAATGGTTTTCATATTCCAAAGGTATTTATGACCATCTCTTTAAAGGGCTGGGAACAATATAAAATATTCTCTGATGCAGCTCCATAAAGTTTATATTTAATAAATTTATATACCAAATCTCCATAAAATCTGATGGAATATAAATAGGTCTTCAATAGGTGTTAGTGGGAAAATATGATTTAAATATGATCTAATAGCTTAATATTGTTCAGATAGCACTGTTATTAGTCTCAGAAGTTCAGGGACAGAATTTGGTGGGCAACAGCTGCCATGCTGGTTGGTTACCAAGCAGAGCCTGTATGCAGGCAGAGCAGCAGATAGAAGCAGCACTTTCAGTGAATCAAAAATAAAAACTTGCTTTAAAATTATATTCATTGGAAATCATTAACTTCTTTTCCCTAAATTCAGCTTCCACAACCCCCAGACCCCACACTTTTTTAGAGACTAAAATACTAGCCAAGACTTTGTCCTTGAAGGTGTTTATCAGATAGATGTGGCCCAGGAATTTTAGAGAGCAATCCATCTTACAAAGATGATGGCTCTGAACCTACACAGGAAAGACGATTCAAGGAAAGACATTCAACTCTTCACCCTTTCAGAGCTCTGTCAAGTCATTTGCATTACTAGGAAGCCTGGCAGTATCTTGGAAAAAGTTAACAAACAACCTTCCAGGACAGAACCATGGAATAGCTTATCATTCAGTGATTTTTCTATGGTAGAATCCAGTTCAGGGTGCACATTTTATATGCAAACATCCCACAGTGCTTAAGTTGACTTACAACGGACATCTTGACATCCTGGCCAGGAGAAGGTATCACGCTGAATTAACTCATTAACTTCATTAACTCACTGAATCTAAGATGCCACCAGTTAGACCAACACAACCAAAAAAAAAAAAAAAAAAAAGGCGCCTTCATGTATGCATGGTAAGATGCCATCAACTCTAATGTGTTTCACTTTTAGAGTTGCTAAAACATGAAAACCAAAGGCAGCATGGCAAATGTTGAACACCTGCTTTGGTTACCAAATACGGTTCTGTGCACTTTCATGATTCACACAGCTAATCCTTGTAGGTATCTTATGAGTAGGAATTATGATACCTGTCACATAGAGATGAAGGAACATGCCTGAACCAGCTGCTAAGTGGCTGCTCTGGGAATGAAATCCCACTGGTCAACCTCCTTTACCCATCACACCTTTACCCTATTGATTACTAACTTGACTGACAGGACAGGGTGCCCTCACCTCTTGAGGTAGAGCTGTGCCATGTAGGATTCGCCCCAGGAGACTAAGACTCAAGAAAGGACTATATCTGAAACCAAAACTCCCAATCTCCAGGTAAGAGGTCACTGAGCAAAGGGTCTGATGCTTGGTCTAGTGACCACTCCCTCCTCCACCTTGGAAAAGTGAACAAGAGCCTCCAGGGACATGTGACTTATCAACTCATGTCTGATGATGCCTGTGGATGGTGGAAAAATAAGTAGGAATTGTGGACTTGGGAAATCAAATACTAAGGATCATATTAAAAGCAGCCACTCACTTCAACTCAAGATGAACATCTGCAAACATTTGGTCATATTTCATTCCAATTCTGCCCCCTTTTTAAAAAAGAAAGTTTCATACCTGAAAGTTGAAAGACCTCCTTCCACTCCAGACTGACATTTATTGTAAATTAGTGATTTTGGTTCACATTTTTTAGTAAACTTTATAGTTATAAAATATGTAAAAAATTCATAAACAACATAGACAAATTATTTTAATGGTTTCCATACTTAGATTTGTAAACTCCTTTTAGAGTTTAACCTTGAATATAGGGTGATGTGGGGATCTATTATTTTATTTTTCCATATGAAATGTCAATTGAACCAATGTCACTTTAGGAATCCATCTTTCCTCCCTACTGATTTGAGCCACCTTACTTATTGTTATCAAACACCCATTATGGGCTTACGTCTATTTCTGTCTTTGTGCTTACAGCACTCTCTTATGATTTTGTTATCTGGTAAGATGAATCTCTCCCTTCTTTGTTCAAAATTTGTCCTGGCTATTTTGTTCGTCTACTTGATTTTATAATCAATTTATGACAATCCTGCAGAGATTCTGATTGGAATTATGTTTCATTTGGAGATGAATTTAGAAAATAATTTATTTTTTAATAACATTAGTCTTCCTGTGCATGAGAATGGGGTATTTACATTTATCCAGTTCTTTGTTATTCCCTTTAATAAGAATTTTGTTTGTAGTCATCTTCTTTTCACACTGCCACCATAGTTAACTTTTTTTTGTGGTTATGGGGATTGAACTAGGGGTACTTAACCACTGAGCCACATCCCCAGCCCTTTTTATATTTTATTTAGAGACAGGGTCTCACTGAGTTGCTTAGGGCCTTACTAAGTTGCTGAGGCTGGCTTTGAACTCACAATCCTCCTGCCTCAGCCTCCAGAACTGCTTGGATTACAGGCGTGCACCACCATGCATGGCAAGAATTAATATTTTCTAATTAATTATTACTGACATCTGGGATAATAATGATATTTATAAGTATCTGTTATCTAGCAACCTTGCTGAACTCAGTATTTTTAATTATTTAATATTTTAACAATTAAAGAGAACTTGTAAATTCTCTTAGTTTTTCAATTTAGACACACCATCTACAAATGACGAAAATTTTAATCTTTAGTTATATTCTTTATGCCATTCATTTGTTTCAATTCTAACAAGTCATTGTAATTTTAAATTTTAATATAATTTCAAATTTAGCAAAAGATTTTGAGAATTATAAAAACAAGAAGGGCTGGGGATATAGCTCAGTTGGTAGAGTGCCTGCCTTGCAAGCATAAGGCCCTGGGTTCAATCCCCAGCATCGAAAAAAAAAAGAAAATCCTCCAATTCTTGAATCAACAACATTTGTTTTCTCCATGATATCTTCAGTATGTTGCAGATATCATGCCCCTTTACTCCTAAATATTTCAGGATACACTTCCTAACAAAAGATAATTTTCTTATATTACTATAGTGCAATGATCAAAATAAGGAAGTTTAACACTGACCTAAAACTATCACCTAAGCCACAGTCCACATTCGAATTTTGCCAATAACCCAGTAACCTCCAATTCAGGGGCCAGTCTAAGATCAGATGTTGCATTCAGCTGTCTGGTCTATCTAGTCTTATCTAAAACAATTCATCAGCCTTTCTTTGTCTTTAAGATGTGGACAATCTGGGGGAGCACTGGCCAGTTATTTCATAAAATCCTATCAGTCTGTGTGTGAAATTTCCTTATGATTAGATTTCAGTTATGCATTTTGGAGCAGAAACCCCCAGAAGTAATACAGTGTGTTTTTAGTACATCATATCACTACTGATGATGTTAGGGACACTCCATTGAAATGGTACACATCATGCTTTATTTCTTGAAATTTACATTACTATTATTTTTTATTTTTATTTTTACTTTTACTTTTTGTGGTGGTGGTACAGGGGATAGAACCAGGGGGTGCTCTACCATTGAGCTACATTCATGGTACATTTTTGTTTTGTTTTTATTTAGAAAACAGGTTTTGCTAAGTTTCTAAGGCTGGCCTTGAACGTGGAATCCTCCTGCCTCTACCTCCCAAATAGCTGGTATTATAGGCATTACACCAGGCTTCTCTTTTGCAAAATTACTTATATTTCTCACTCCCACTAATAATGTGCAGAGAAATACTTTAAGACCACGCAAACATAACTCTTTCTTATCAAATTTTCATGCAAGTTTCAGAATCCAATGAGTTTACTGCATAAATCAATTATGATGGTTGCAAATGGTGATTTTCTTCTCTATTTTTCATTTTTCTTCTACATTTGTATATTTGCTCAAAATTACACAGAAAATAACTTCAGTATTTTTAGCCCATACTATGGTAAGAAACAAACTTATGATTAGGAATTCAGTATTTATTTATAATTCTTATTGTATTTAGACTGAGGATACAGAGTCAACATTCTGTGTAATCAAGGACTACTTAGGGTAGATATTTTCCCCTCCCTTTCATTGTGGTTATTTTATTAATTTAAAATATATTTAGGTTCACGTATTTCTATTTATTTTCTATTTTAGAGTGTCTCTCCACCCACTTTCCCATCCTTGTTGATTTGATTTTATTATTTTCAGTGTGGGAGACATTAGCATGACTTCAAAAGTTGACCTATTCAGCCGGGCGCAGTGCCGCACACATGTAATCCCAGCACTTGGGAGGCTGAGGCAGGAGGATCGCGAGTTCAAAGCCAGCCTCAGCAACTTAGTGAGGCCCTACACAACTCAGTGAGACCCTGTCTCTAAATAAAATACAAAATAGGGCTGGGGATGTGGCTCAGTGGTGGAGTGCCCCGGGTTCAATCTCCAGTACCAAAAAACAAAACAAAACAAAAGTTGGCCTATTCAAAGAGGTACATGCCCCCAAAGTAGTGCTTCCCTCTCTCTCCTGTTCCCACCCACTCACTGCAAGTAGCCAATCTCATTAGTTTTCATTTCCTTTTATAAAATAAGTGGATAATGTGCACTTTTTCTTTTTTTCCAAAAAGGAAAACCATGAAGTTTTCACAATTTTTATGCCATCATCATGCAGGGACCTTATTTTCTCTGTATCGTTCCAGTTTTAGAACATGTACCATCAAAATAGATATTCTTTTTCTTTTCATATTGTTTTTCTAGTTTCTTTCTAAAATGTTGGATAGTAGGGGTAATAGCAGGCATCCCTGTCTTGTTCCTGACTTGGTTTAATGACTTATGTTCTAACACAAACTTCTATGAGCATCCACCACATACCAGGTATTCTGGATAAAAACCCTGCACAAGAAAGATGTGGTGTCTGCCCTCACAGAGCTCATAGTTGGAAAGAGAGACAGTTAAATGAGCAACTCAATACAGCATAAGTACTTTGGTTGGGGAGGTACTAATTTGTTGTTGTAGAAATACACAGGTGAGGTACCCACCCAAACTCTAGCCCTTAGTACAGTTGTACACTTATAAGTCTAGTCTGAAACATCCCAGATGACTACAAAACTCTAGGGCACATCTGAGAGTGCAAAATTAGTCAGAACCCATGGTTCTTAAATTCAAAAAATCCTCCTCCTCATAAACACCTTTTGAGTAAATAGAAAACAGTGATGATCAGGCCTTTTTTCTGTTTCATTAATGAAATCTGGACATAACAGACAAGGTAGAGAAGATGTAACATTTGTTACATTGCACCAAAAAGAAAAATGAAAGGTTTACTGTGTGACATTGCATAAATTATTTAACATCCTGTTGCAACAGGTGAATAGCTCTTTGATATCATAAAACGTTTTCTTTTTCTTTCTTTTTCTTTTTTTTGTACTGAGGATTGAACCCAGGACACTTAACCACTGAGCCACATTCCCAGCCCTTTTTTATCTTTTATTTTAAGATATGGTCTCGCTGAGTTGCTTAGGGCCTCACTAAGTTGCTGAGGCTGACCTCAAACTTGTGATCCTCCTGCCTCAGTCTCCCAAGTTGCTGGGATTATAGGCATGTGTCACTAGCTTGGCTATCAGACATTTTTTTTTTAAGAAAAAAAATGCATGTATAAATATTTTTTCTGAAACATATGAGAGTAAGAGAATGCTACATAATACTTCATTCTTAAATTAGTCAACAAGTATCTTCTAAGACTGAGGACATTCTCCTCAGTCTCTAAGACTTCTTAGAGACTTGCCTGAGACTTGCCTGACAGGCAAGACACTTAATATTGATTCAATAGTAGACCACACTGTTGCCCAGTATATGGTCCGTGTGCAAATATCTCCACTTGTCCCAATAACATCTTTTCTTGCTTGTTACACACTCTCTACCCCAGTCTAGGACTGAATCAATTTTCTTTAGTATTACTTAATTTAGGACGGTTCTCAGGTTTTTATGATCCATTTATTTTAAGAGTTTGGCCAGTTGTGATTTTGTAGAGTGTCTGATTATTTCCTCACAATTGCATCCAGGTTGAACATTTTGGCAAGGATAATTAATCCCAGGTAGTGCCGTGTCCTTTGTGTGTCACAATGGCAGGCATATTATGTCAATGTGTCCCATTATTAGTGATGCAAAATTTGCTTCATGAGGTATCCACTAGATTTCTCCATGTTTATTATTAATATACAATGTCTGGAATGGTACTTTGAAATAGTATGAATGTCCTATTCTCCAATACTTGTTTCATTCAATGGTTTTAGTATCCATTGATGACTTAATTGTTACTATGGTAGTTGCAAAATGGTCATCCAGACCTGGACACTTCATCTTTCTTTTCTAGCTCTGATCTCTAGTTTTCCAACCATAATTCTGCCCCATCTCTTTGATTATGCTGCCTCTGACCAGCCAGGTTAAGTGTCTTCTTAACCTTTGGTACTAACATTAACACATGTGGGGCTTTCTGAATTTATCACAGTCAGGGTGAACCAGGCCCAGAAAGAAAGCAAACATCTCTTTAAGCTGTATCTATTCATAATAATGGGTACTAGCAACAATTCTAGGTCCTCTGAATGTCCAGGTAAGCTGCATTGTGATGATTCTGCTGAGCATCAGAAAGCCAATCAGCACACTGGACAGAAATTCCTTTTGCTTAATTTTTTTTTTTTTTTTTTTAGCATCCAGCTCTCAGATCACAAATTACACCACAAATAGCAATGATCTTAAGGAATCAAACACGATCTGTTTTCCATTGTCCTCAAAATGATACCATTAGACACTGATTGAGTAAGGACATTGACTTTCCACTTCACAGGACAAAGTGGATAATAATCCTTCCAAACTTAAATGGGGGTGTTTTGTGCAGCCTTCTTTTTGCCGTGCACTGACTTATTAGAGAAAATTGCAGATTTTGTAGGTGGCTGGTTATAATAATCTAAGGTTAAAAACAGAACTATAAAAGTCGAAGACATCAGAGATCAGAGATGTCTAAAAATAAAGTAAATGCTTTCTTCTTTCTATAATCCTCAATTAGAAGCCATTTAAGGAAAAGATAATCAAGAGACTTGTAAATATGATTCTACAGTTCTCCCTGGCATGACTGCTTCACAAATTAATTTTAGTGCATTTGGAGATGTGTTAATAAATTATTTTACCCTACTTCCATCCATGTTGCCCTCTGGATGTCACAAAGGCTTCATGATGAGTAGTGAAATAACAAATCCTCAATAAATATGGCTCTCCTAAAATGAAGACATTCCCTTTTTGTCAGCTGGTAACTTCCAGGGGAAGATATTGGGGTCAGGGGGAGAACATTTCTGGCCATCTCTCCAGTCTTCCCGTCTCTGTTTGTTTGCTGGGACTGCCATAACAAAATACTATCAACTGGGGACCTAATCAACAGAGTGTAAAGGTCTCACAGCTCTGGAGGCCGGCCAAAATCAAGGTGTTAGCAGGATTGGTTTTGACTGAGGACATTCTCCTAGGCTTGAAGATGGACAGTTCCTTGCTGTGTCTTCACATGGTCTTTCCTCTGTGTGTGTGTGTGTACCCTTAGTGCCTCTTTTTTTGGGTATCAGGATTGAACCCAGGGATATTTAGCCAACTGAGCCACATCCCCAGCCCTTTTTTAATATTTTATTTAGAGACAGGGTTTTGGTAAGTTGCTTAGAGCCTCATTAAATTGCTGAGACTGACTTTGAACTTGCAATCCTCCTGCCTCAGCCTCTAGAGTTGCTGGGATTATAGGCACCACCCATCCAGCTACCCTAGTGCCTCTTTGTGGGTCCAAATTTTTCTCTCTTTATAAACACACCAGTCAGGTTGGTTTAGGGCCCACCCTAATGGCCTTATTTTAACTAACTCTATCCCTATCTCCAAACACGATCACATTCAGAGGTAACATGACTTTGGTGTGTGTGTGTGTGTGTGTATAGTTGTGTCTTAGTCCATAACTGTCCTCTTGGCCTTGAAAGTCCTTTAAATGGCTGGCTCTGTCCTGCACTCAGGTCCCACATGGACTCCTCATCTTTTCTGAGAGGCCTTCCTGATCACATAGCTTCAAGCTGATTTCTGCCTATTCTTTTTATTGCCTTATTAGTATTTAATTACAGCTGTAATTCTTTTCTTTAATTTATGATCTGCTTCCCTGACTCCACGAGCAATGGAAGATTGGTCTGTCTTATTGCTGTATCCATGATGCCTCTCCTAGTGCCCAGCACAGAGCTGGTGCTCAAAACTTGTCAAACAACAAATGGCTTATTGATAATTCGGAGAAATCTGAGTCTCATTAGAAGAAGATTATTAACACAGTTAACCTAACGTATGGCCATCACAGTAGCAACATTTAATATCCGTACAGTTCCTTGCAGCTTGTACATAAACAGATCTCTAGGAACCTGCCACACTCTGATGCAAGCATTATTTATTCTGTTTTCTTGATAAAGAAGTAAAGACTGGTAAAGGGAATTGCTTAAGGTCATATCGCTGGAACTTCTATACTGTATTGATCTTTTACATGGATGAGCTAGAAACTAAATACTAATTCTGAATATTTCTTTCAGGCAACCTCCAGGGAGAGCTCTGTGAAAGACAGAGCTTAGTTTCCAGGAACTGGAAAAGAACTAGACATTCTTTCCATTTAATCAGAGGAGTTTCCTAGCTGTGGAATAATGTCCTTGACAGTATGTGGCTAACCAGAATATATGTTACCCAAGGGCCATGGGGTGGGTTGTTGGTTACAAACCGGGTTTTTCTAAACTGTTTTTAGGTGTATGAAGAAGTGAAGACATTTGTAGAACCTGGTTTCCTAATTGTTTATTCCTTATATCTGTTTCTCAGTCTTGTGGTCCCTTAGATTCACCTGGGGGTGCTTTAAAAAAAATCCCATTGCCTGGATCCTACCCCAGATGAATGAACAGCACTGTGGGGGTGGGACGGTGGCATCCATGATGGCAAAGTGTTTCAGGTGATTTAAATATGCAGCCATGATGGAGAACCACTGGTCAAGCGCCCCACAGTGGGTGAATGGGGTTGGGATGTCCTGTGTCCTGCCAAGGGAACATAATCAGGCTCCACCAGAGGGTGGACTGTGAAACAGCACCCACTCCCATTTGGAGAATTCAGCTTTGGGAAAGGGAGTGTTACACCCTTCATGTGTACTGGCTGGTTTTCTAGAGTCTGCATCCAGGACCTAGTAAATCAAAATCCTAGCAGGGTAGGACCTAGACTCTAGCCATTAAAACTTCTCAGGTGAGTCCAGCTTGCAGACAAGGTTCAGATCCACTGCTTTAAATGGAGCTGTTTTGTTTGGAAGCGGAAGCAAAGGCCAGACTGCCCCCATTAACCTCATGGAATACCAGTAACCTGGCAGTAGGTGTCCCAGGAGTGGCCTCTCCTCCAGCTGAACCAGGCTGTGCTAAGCACTGACTCTCAGATCAAGATTTATGGCCTTGGATAAACAACAGAACCGTAGCTTGGCACAGCGCCATCCTCCCCAGTACTAATTAAGGCTTAAATAATTCTCATCAGTATGTGCATAAAATAAGTGGGCTTCAATTTAAGACAACTTCCCCATTGTGTCCTGGCTAATGTAATCACAGTTTGCAGCTTTTCACAATCATAAATTTACTAATAATATTTTTAACAAGGATGAGAAGATATTTCCATCTAGCCGTCCTGCCACTTTTTTTTTTTTTTAAACTAGAGTTTAGGTCGTGTTAAAAAAATTACTTATATGATAATTGATAATAGGATAACAACATGGACTCTATTCAACCACTAATCAATATGATTATCACTAGCATCTTTCAATTATTGCTTCTTATCATCACCCATTTCATTACATTTTTGGCAGGTAAGGGAGGAAACAGGGTGCAGATAGTAGCATGAAGGATGGGAGCTGAATGATAAGACCAGACATCCAGAAAATGCCAAGAGATGAACTGAATTTATTAAATAACTTGGCAACGAAGTGAGACAAGACCAATACCCACTATTGCACTGCTTTCTGAAGTGATCCCACCCAAACCTCCACAATCAACCCTCAGCAGAAAAAGCTTGCAAGCACATGCCATTGGCTTAGGGTTCAGTTTTGAAATCCTGGACTGGACAAAGTTGTCTTTTCATAATTAAAGTATTATTAGAAAAATATTTATATTTCTTGTGTTCTGATGTAAACCTTATGGAGCCCCCCTTTTCTGCCTCCCTGGGACAAACCTTGAACCAGCTGGATGATCAACTGCTGCTGCTGAATATGGAAATCAGAGGACAGTGATTTGGCAAAGAAGGCTAATCCAGCAGGGGTGGGGATATCTGGTCTGATGGCCTGGGCACCCTGACCTGGGAATGGAGGATGCAGAGCCAGGCAGAAGCTGGGGTGGGGACTCAGACACATGGGGCCTCTTTGGTATAACAAGGCAGCAGGACATGGACTTGGAAAAGGTGAGTGCCATGACAGAGAGATAAGAAGCAGGCCCACAGACAGGCTCAGGGTCAGTTGTTGGGGAGGAGGCAGTGAAGATCACAATAGCTGGCATTTTCCCCAGAGTCAACCACCTACGACCTCAAGGTTGCATATGAGTGCCCAGAGGGTTAGTGCTTCTCTTGTAAGCCAGCATGAGGCTCAAAGAGGCCCAGTCCTTGGCATGGACAGGGGATGCTAACTCTAAGGTAGACAATTTGATATTTTAAAAATATTTAGAAGTCCTGGGGTGGCTGATGCCTATCATCCCAGTGTCTTGGGAGGCTGAGGAAAAAGGATTCCAAATTTGAGGCCAGCCTCAGCAACTAAGTGAGGCCCTACTCAATTTAGCAAGAACCTGTCTCAAAAGAAAAAACAAAAAGGGTTGGGGATGTGACAGTGTTAAGCGTCCTGGGTTCAATCTCTAATACCCCCCCCAAATATTTAAAAGTTTTAATTGATACATAATTGTACATATTAAATGGGGTGTGGTATGATATTTCAGCATGTGTATACAATGTGTTATGATCAGATCAGGTTAATTGGCACATCCATCACCTGAAGCGTTTATCATTTCCTTGTGTTGGAAACATTTGAAAGGGTAACCTGCTATTTTAAAGTCCTAGAAAGGGAAAGTAAAAAAGCTAAATTCCAAGGGAGTAGGAAAAAGAATTTAGCACTTGCCAAAAGGGGATACAAGAAAATAAATGATAATTACATGAGTTTTTTGGACTGTTTGAAATGAAGACAGGATAAAGCAGAAGATTACAGGGGTCCTATCAACCTACAAAAGTCACCATGGCCTCCTCTCTGTGCCTCTGCACCTAGAGAGATGATCTGGAGAGGCATAGACAAAAAGAGAGAAAGCAGAGGAATTTGTTTAGAAAGACTAAAAAGATAATCTAAAGCAAAATTTTTCCTCATATTTTCTGATTGTGCCAGGAAAAGCAACTCAGGTGCATGACCTGATTTTACCAAACTTTTTCTGATACTGCACATCTATATCAGAACGGTGAGGCCTACTTTCATATCCAATGAGCAGAGCTCAGAGGGCAGTGCAGTCATTACAAAGCATATGGGGAAGGCACATCAGGCCCCTGTTAAAAACAGCATATTGTATGATTTGATTTTGGAGGAACTGATTAAAGAATAAATTCTCTAATAACCAGCAACGCAAAGCAAAATGTTAACAGCAGTCATCTCTGAATTTCCTTCCTTTAAGCTTTTCTCAAGGTTTTGCATTTTTCAAGTTTTAGTAACTGTGTATTAATTTGCCAATCAGAAAAAAAGTCATTATTTTACAAGAGTTCAAGTTTAAACACTTGGTGATGCGGTTGTGGTTTTGAGGAGGTTGGCAAGCAAATTGCCTTTAATTTTAGGCTGCTGATGGGGTGGTCCTAAAAGTTTCTGTTTGGGTCACCACCCTGAGGGAATGCCAAATACAGCGTTCACAAATTAAGTGGAAGGACAGCACTGCAACCATCAATGTTCTTTTCTCTGGAAAGTTCCCAAAACTCTGGATAAGGCATATGGCTGCAACAGCTGGCAGGGAGATGGATTAAGTGGTCCAGTTTTGAGATCTGGTGGATGCTTTTTTGACCTGAGTTTTTCTGAACCAGGAGTTGGTGATCTTTCTTTCTGGAAAGAACCAGGTAGGAAATATTTTGGGCTTTGCAGTCATATGATCTCTCTTACAACTATTCAACTCTGCTGCTGAGAAGCAGCTGGGACAATATTACAATAGAAGAGCCTGGCTGTGTTCCAATAAAACTTAATTTACAAAGAAAGCAGTTTGCCAATCCCTGAAGAACTCAGTTTCCCCAGCACAGTTCAAGAAGCAAAGTGACCTGGTATAAGCAAAGTGACCTTGTCAGTCTCTGTTAATAGGTGAGTCATTATAGAAGACCCCTTCCTCAAATGCCTCCCATTTTAAGGGTTTACTAGATATGACTTCACATAAAAGGAAGTTCACTATTGTACTTATGGTCTTGGTCATTTAATACGTTGGTCTTTGTCCCCTAGATAAACTATGAGTATCAAAGTTTAGAAAATGAGTCTGCATATTTAATACCGTCCATGCAATTCATACAGGGACATGTAAATAGAATGAGCTTGATCCACCCTTGCTGAGTAAGAAATGAATGAATGATTGATTGCCTTCTTCCAACAAGCTGGTGTGATACGTAGTTCTTGAGTGTCACCTCTTGGGAATTATTCAAGCTCTGTCCAGGTAGATTCCACCTTGAATGAGATATCCCCTGTACCCGGGGTTGGGGAAAATGTTCTGAACAAAGTAGCCCAGAAGAACAGTCAGGATTCTGGTCACATAAAAAGTATCCTGAGGCTCTGGCCTCTGCTGTTCACTCCCTCCAACCTAGCCAAGTGGCCCAACTGCCAGCTAACATAGTATGTACCTCACAAATACATCCAGTACTTTCTAGAGGAATGTGATCCTGTCCAGATGTTTCTAGAAGATGTCAATACAAACAACCACAGGGTAGATCTGGCCAAAGCTGTCCCTTCTACCAAGTTTCCTAGTTTCTCAGTGACTGATTTGAAGTCGATGGAGTGTAAGATCTTAGCTCTTGTTTGATGACTCTCTGGTAACTCCACAACTCCTGCCTCCTGTTTTGCCTCACCTCAGTCAAGGCACCAAAGAGGTCACCTTGTCAAGAAACTCTTGCCCATTTTGACAGAGCTCCAATCTTTATCACTTCTACAAATGCAAAACATGTCAATGAAGCAGAATGAACAGATGAATTCCTGAAGCCTCTTGATCCAGACTCTTTCCCTGACAAGTCCTCATGGTACCCACATTCCATCTCAGGAGACCCTCTTGGCTACATCAAAATGTTCACTCTCAAGAAGGGAATTTAGAATCATCTCACTCCAATCAAAAGAATAAAAGCCAGGTTAGAAGATGGATTTTAAGCAACACTAATAAACAAAGTACTTGGCTAAAATCTGGTTCAGAGTGTGAATACTTCATGAGGTAAAGATTTTGCAGGGGTTCACCTTAGTTTTCAAGTGGGATATGTGTGTGAATGCACATATGTGAACATAAGCACAGTCCAGCCAACAGAGCACACACATATGTACACATTTTCTAAGTAAATATTAATAGTCATTGAGAAGATGTGTGCTAAATCTAATGGTTAGGAACCAGATCCTGGAGTTCTGAGTTCCCCATTGTGCTTTCCACATCACAGAGATTTATGCAGAGGCCCCTGGAAGGTACATACAGATGGAAAGAAAGAAAAGCTAGGCCACAAAATAGTTCTGGGGAGAAATCCCAGAGAAATAACCCTCAGAGGTCTAAGGCCAGAACACTCTGGGGTTCCAGTTCCAGATCCAGCTACAGGCCCTGGCCATGAGGGACTGTCAGAGCCCAAGAGGCAAGCATAGCACAGAATGAGGGGGCTACTCACGCTGTCATTGCTTCCTTTGTTGTCCTCGTACTTGGTTTCTATATGAATGGAGAATTTCGGCAGAAAGGAACACTATGGAGAAAAAGCAAACATGTATTAACGCAAGCTCTCTCCTCTGCACATGCTCAGTACAGCCTCTGATCTCTCCTCACCATTGGGTTGGGAGCATGGTTCTAGAGCAGAAGTTTTGAACTACTATGCCAATATCCATATTCACTTAGGAAAAGCCACCTTTGGGAGCATGAACACAATTTCTTCTGAAGTCAGGCCAGAGAGAGACCCCAACAGAAATATGTTCTGTGGGTCCTGCCACCATCTTTGGAAAAGCAAACTGGTCTGGGGAGAAACTGCCACTGCTGGATAAATGGGGACCTGCCTTACCTCTTATATAAATATTCACATAAAGGTAGGGTGGTAGTACAGGAGAACTTTAAAAGCAGAGATAACTGAAGTTAGACAGACGTGGCTTTTAATATGACTTCAGATAAGTCATTCAACTTCTCTGAACCCCAGCGGTATTAAAACAGGAATGATAATTATTACCTAAGAGTGGCATTGCGAGGGTTAAATAAAATGATGTGCATAAATATAGAGTGCTACGGGTCAGTGGCGGAGTGTGTGCTTAGCATGTATAAAGCCCTGGATTTAATTTTTGAAATAAAACAACAAAAATAAAATGTATATGTAAATAATGCTGAGCACTAAGGAAGCATTCAACAAATTCAGTGATCCATATGAGGCTGCAGCTGAGCTTGATCACAAAAGGCAGCCCCTCTTGCTGGCTGCATGAGGGACACCACAAACCTGGAATACAACTTGGTCCTAGTGTTCCAGACTTCTCATTTTGTGTATCCAGTAGATCTTAAGAGTTAAGGCAGCTTGAGAAGAGGACTTTGACAGATGATGGTGTAACCACGCTCCTACTGGCACTGAGCTGGTGTGACTTTCTGGGCCACCAGATAGGATTAAAGGCTAATGGGTAGAATGACCCAGGGATTCCACTGGGAGGTATAGGTGTTGGGAAAGGAGACTTGGCTTGATCTGATCACAGTCCCAAGAGGCTGGGTCCTTTTAGTACTTATCCACCACTCAGGAAATGTGTTTTCTGCATCAGCATAGTCTGAATACTTTCAAGTTCTCTCTCACCTATTCTCTGCAACAGCCCCGAGGGGAGGGTACTATTATTGTCATCATCCCTGCTTTCGAGATGAGGAATGGAGGCACAGAAAGTTTAAGTAAATGGCCCACAATCACAGTTAGTACATCACAGAGTCAGGTCTGAAAACAAGGTGGCTGGTCCCAGTGTCCATGCTCTTGACTACTACCTCAATGCTTCTCAAAGTGGGGTGCCTAGCCTAGCAACAGCAGCATCACCCTCAAATTGGTTAAAAATGCAAATTCTCGGTCCTCATCCCAGACCAATTGAAGCAGATACCCTAGAGTGGGGTCCAGCAATTTATATTTCACTTGTTCAAGATGGAAAATCAGCTCACCCTCCCATGCATGGGAAGGAAACAGAGTGTACTGTCTAAAATTTAAAAGTCACAAATACCCACCCTCACCTCTTGGTCTTCATCCCCACAATGACCATCTCCCCTTTCCGCCCAGCTTAGAGCCCCAAAGGGCATCTGTACAAGAAGGAAGAGGCCTTGAACATGCCAGGGATAATTCTCCTGGCATCACATGCCTGAGTACATCCTGCATCCATCTGTCTGAATCTGAGTGAAATAAGCAATCTGAACTGTGACTAAGGAAACACGGAAACAATCAATTCCAGTGATTGCCCTTATGGAGAATGAGGCCCTGTGATTATTCATTAACACCTTCTCTGCTGTCTTTTCTCCAACCTCTCACTTGGTAAGTGCTGCCCTCACGACCTGTTCCAAAGGGTTCCAGGAGGGGCTGCTTATTGAGACCCTGGAGGACTAAAGCCCCCAGCAGAGCTTTGAGAGACTCATGAACATGGGGAGATGCCATGGTCTAGAGACCCTCTTAAAAATAACAAGCCTTGACATGAATCAATTCTGTACTTTTACACTCATAATTCATCTGAGGGTCAATCCAATGAGTGGCAGGACAACAGGGCCCTGCAGGATGTGAGTAGGCCTGGGGATGCCATGTAGAAAACCATGTTTGGTTTTCTAAATAGTTTGCATCCGTTGAACCTCTAAAACCACTTAACTAGGTCAAACAAATGAATTTTAGCATTTGGGGTATTAAACCCAAATATGAAATGCAAAACTCCCATGCAAATTAGCAGGTGCTGTTATTTTGGAGTCAAAGACTCAGGTTATTTTCATTTCAGAATGGCAGCCCTGCCCTGAGGCTGGGAGCGCACCTGCCTGTGGCGGCAGGAGGATGGGGACTGGCTGGGCCAACTCCAGGATGGTCAGTGCTTTCTCTGCAGGCAGGTGGATTGGGACTGCTAATCCCTTTAGGATATTGACAGCTGGTTCTTGGAGTACTGGAGTGTCCAAGTGTCTAAAGTTAAAATCAGAAGTCTGTGGCTCTAGGCATTTTCAGAATTCTCATTAAACTCTTTCCGGAAAGATATCCATCTTAAGATAAACTTCCTCTTGCCCCATGCAGGCTAATGTTGTAAAAATTCCAGCGCACAAATCCTAGCAATCTATAAGTGTGAGGCAAGGTCTGTTATTTTTTCCTGTTGGTACCTCAACCACCAAGTTATCCTAAACTCCTTCCCCTCTCCATCCCCAGCACTTGGGTTCGCTCTTCCTATCTCTCAGCTGATCATTTTGATTCAGGCTTTGATGAGAACATAGATGCTGTGACAGGAACACCTACCACTTCCCTTTCATCTACTGCAAATCTTCGGCTTATTATGTTATGCTTCTTGTTCTTGGTGAATCAGAGAAAGGTGTCACTGTCTTTTTTTCCCAATGCAAAATAATATAAACAAAGTTCTGACACATTGAACCAGTTGACTTGGACTCAAATCCGAGACACACTGCTTTGGGCAAATTCTTTTAACAGCCCCAGCCTCAGTTTCTCCATTTATAGAATGAGGATAAACCTCCTGTTCTCTGTTGAGAAGATCAATGAGATCATGCAGGTAAGGCCCAGCATAGTACTTGGCACATCACAAGTGCACAACAATAAACATTCCCAAGGCTCTTCTCTGGAACCTCTCAGTGATAATTTACATCTTTTCCCTGCCTACTCCCCACAGCCTAAAAACACATTCTTAAAAAACAAATGATCATAATGTTCTTTTTTCTTCCCCTATCTATAATCAACTCCAATTCTGTCTTTATAATCAAATATACTAAAAGAGTAGTCAGTGCTGGCCAGCTCTACTCTTTTGGTCTCTTACCTCTTCTCAACCAGTACAATATAGTATGGAGATGATTGATTCCCAAAGCATTTCTAAACCAGCACCCTTTTTTTCATCTGCACCCTGGAGACCTCTACAGAGGTTGAAATGACCTAGCAACTCCTCTGTCCTAAAGCAGTTCCTACTCAACCCTCTTCAGCCTTCAATGAAGTGATCCCTCCATTCTCTTCTTACTCCAAACTCCGCCCCTAGTCATCTCATCTGCTTCTGATTATCCCATGACCATTCTTTGCAGGTACTTTAATCGACACCTCTAATTCCAACCTCTCTTCTTACATTTCGGCTGCCCCAAGGCTATCCCCAAATGGTCTTACATGACCTGAAATGTCTGTACAGAACTCAAATGTTCTCCCTCCCTGTGTTAATTTCCTAGGGTGTGTGTGTGGGGGGGGCAGGCAAATTACCACAATTTCAGTGCTTAAAACCAAAAGACATCTGTTTTCTCACAGTTCTGGGGGTTAGAAGTGGAAATCAAGATATTTGCAACGTTGACTCCCTCTGAAGATTCCTAGGACCTACGAACATCGCCTTTTCTAGCTCCCAGCAGCCTCGGGTAGTCTTTGGTTTGCGGCTACATGGATCTAGCCATCATCTTCAGCTTCACATCACCAACCAGACGAGGCACTCCAATCTCGTCATTCTCTGACAGGAGGATCCTCGCTATACCCCATCACCATAGGGAATGGCTTATGTCATAGTTACCCCAGTTTTCAGCCCTCCAAGCATTCCTTTGAATTACAGTTTGTTCACATAATACTTTTGGTACAATCAGGAATACACCATTTACCATAGTTATTTTCAAATACCCAGGGAGAGAAGGGAGACCCTTACCTTCCAATCCTGAACTTCCTCAAAATGAGTGCTATCCCCTAAAGATTCTGACATTTCCTTGAGTGAGGGGGATTCCATGCCACTGAGGGAACTGTTAGGAGTGGAAAAGAAGTCGGGAAGTCTGATATAGCCACACTTGAAACTGCTCCAACAACAGTGTCAGCCATTATCTAAAACCAGAAGATGGTGAAGGAATTTGGAAGATTCTCATGTTTTCTGTGGTGCAGTCATCTAAAACACAGGGGCTTTAAATTCCATCAGGCCCACAAAATGCAATAAAGAGTTCTGAGATGACCCCAGAACCCTACCCCATGGTGCACATAAGCTGTGTGGTCCTCCCCTTCTGTAATATGAGGGGACACTGCACCCTGGATTGGTCCCTTGGGCCTTCATAGGGAGCAAGACTTTGCTACCAAGGAGATGAGAAGTTTACTCCTGAGCTTCTGTTACAGTGTCTATGATTTCATTTTTAAAAAAGCAGAGATTCCTTTGTTGGCTTTTGTTGAAACTGTGAGAGGGCCAGGTAGCTAGGACCTGAGGAAGGCCTCTGGGGGCTGAGGGGAAGCCAGCTAGAAAAGGAGACCTCTGTCCTACAACCAGAAGGATGTGCCTCCTGCCAGCAACCAGTGGGCTTGCTTGGAAGAGGACTCGGAGCCTGGGTGAGACTAGAGCCTTGGCTAATACCTCAATATCCACCTAGCCAAGGATTCAGTTAAACTGGGCCTAAACTCCTAACCCATGGGGACTTTGAGATAATAAATTTGTGTCATTTTAAGTTGCTAAGTTTGTGAGGAATTTGTTACATGGCAATAGAAAACCAAACACACTCAACTTGCCTACTGTTTCCCTTCTGAATCACCCCTCTGGCCTTCATCTGATTAACCATCACCTACTGTGAGCTCTGAACAGTTCAGGCTTTGGGGAATTCATACTCTTTCTGACTTAGTCATTTCACCTATGATATTATCTGCTCTGTCATCGGCCACTGCTTATTGCCCAGGGAGGTATTTATGAGTAACTGATGCCAGTAAGCTCATCATTAGCTGGAGTCCACATATAGCAGTGTGCCCCTGACCCAAGGAGAGGAAGTGTGGTGGATCAGGAGAAAAAACAGGGTTTTCAGTGAAACATACTTTATTTCAATCCCTCGCTTGTTTCTCACAAACTCTGTGATTTGGGGCAAATCCCCAATCGTCCTGAGTTTTGATTTCCTATCTATAAAATGGAGATAATGCTAACCGCACAGCAGGGAGCGAGGGATTAATGAGACAATAATGTTCAAGGCCAGACAGTATCTGGTAGAAGAGGGACTGGAGAAAGGCTGGCCCGCTCCATGGCACCTCTCTCCTGAAACTCCCACAAGTGATGGAAGAGCAAACAGAGCTGGGTTGTGGGCTTACTGAGTGGTGGCCACAGATAGGTCATATGACTGGTTTTTCCATGAGCCATGGAGCAGATTTAGGCTCCTCATGCCTCACTCTGACTCTCTAGTCTGCTCTGCTGCCAAGGGCATGTGGCACGTCATCCCATCTTCCAGGATCTGTCCTTGGTGGCTCCTTCTTCTGGGCAGAGGTTCTTTCCCTTCCCCTCTTCTCTTAGCTGCTTTCAACCTCCTGCCAGATTCATGTTGGGAAACAAGAACTCTACCAGGGCTCCATTCACTTTTTTCTCTCCTAGGTTGAAAATTTTTATGCCCCCTAGTTCTCTCAGTTAAATTACAAAGACTGAGACTCAAGAAATTAAGAAATAGCATAAAAAAAGCAGAAGTCAGGATCTTCAGGGGCCACGATCAGTGATTGCTTACAGAAACAGGATAAGGGAAGTGACTCTCAAGTTCCTGTCCCAGAGCCTGGGAGACATCAGGAAAGCATCTGCCCCTCCCCACGTGTCCTTCCTCCCCAGGCTCACCCCAGATCTGGAATCCTCTTTCTCATGAAGCATCTTTCTCCCTCTCTCTTCTGGACCAGAGGTACAGCTTGGAAAGGAGAATAAAGAAGAGAAACACAGAAAGTGCTCCCTAGCCAGGTGCAGTGGTGCACGCCTGTAATCCCAGAAGGTCAGGAGGCTGAGGCAGGAGGATTGCAAATTCAAAGCCAGCCTCAGCAATTTAGTGAGGGCCTAAGCAACTATCTCAAAAGAAAAAAGTTTTCTTAATTATGGCCAGCGTTTGTTTTGCTTCCAACCCCCTCAAGTCATGAAGAGGTCAGAGCATCAGGCCGAAGCTTTCCTGTCACCTCATCTTTGATTTTCTAGCTTGGATCCTCCCCAGTCTTAAGAATCTACTGGTGTCACAGTCATCTGTTTCCTGCCCTGACCAGCTTCCTGTAGATGTGATATCTGCATCTTTCATTAGCCTTCCAAACCCAATGGAATCGATCAGGAAGCAGCTCTTATTAAGAAAGGATCCTCAGGTACCTGTGGAACCTCTAGCCCCTAAAACTGAATGCGTAGAGAGGGGATGGTTCTTTGTTGAATATTTAACTGTATCTATTTGGTGCTTTCAGAACTGAGGCGGGCATCTGTGGTCAGGAAGACGAATGCCAGGAAAGATTCAAGGTGTCTGGGCCTTCCCAAGAATAATTTCCAGACAGTTCTCCCAGGTTCAGTGTCAGGAAATGAAAGTGGTGTATTCAAAACACAAGGCAGAGCTGCATCCCCAATTCACTACAGATAGGCTTGGGGGAAAATAATAGAGCTATTTTTGGTCCTGTGATTGATTAGGGTTGCTATGGCAGTAAGAAACAGTTATGAGAACAAAACTAACTATAAGCAAACCGAAGTCTTAAGAGAAAGGGTCAGATGCATGGGGAGTTTCAGTCAGTTTCCAGGTGGCACTGGAAACCCTAGCTGTTTCCACACTTGCTCAGGGAGAGGGGATTGGTGGCTGCTGAGAAAGAGGGCCATGGGGCATGAGTCTGAGGCTTCCCAGAGCCCAGGTTTGCAGAAGCAGAGTATCAAAACTTTATTGTGCTCCCACAGCAAAAACTGCAAGTGTGCAGGCCATGGTGATGCACACCTGTAATCCCATTGGCTTGGGAGGCCGAGGCAGGAGGATCACAAGTTCAAAGCCTGCTTCAGCAACAGAGGGGCCCTAAGCAAGTCCTTGTCTCAAAAGAAAAATTAAAAGGCCTGGGGATGTTATGGATCAGTGGAAAAGTGCCCCTGGGTTAAATTCCTAGTACCAAACCAAACCAAACCAAACAAAAAAAAACCCAAAAAAGAAAAACTGTGACACCAGTTGGCAATATAAAACAAAAGCAATATTCTCTTCAACAGTCCGCTTCTAAGGCCTACTTCACAATGCCTCATTTGAGTGGCTTGTTAAAATCAGGTATTAGGCCTCTGTAGATTTGGTGAAGTCCCAGAGTGCACCCCCCAAAGCAGGGGTTGATTCCCTCCACCTTTAAAAAAAATTGCTTTATCTAGAGGCTGGGGCTATAGTTCAGTGGTAAAGCAAGTGCTCAGCATGTGAAAGGCCCTGGGTTCAATCCCCAGCACCCAAACAAATAAATACCTTTATTCACCCATTTCAAGTATGCAAGTTAATGGTTCTTAGTATACTAACAGAGTTGTGTGTCCATTGCCATGATCTAATTTTAGGACATTTCCATCAGCCCCACTGGCTATCACTTCCCTGTTCCTGCCTCCCCTCAGCATCACACTGTAAGCAACCACTATTTTCTGTCTCTATGCCTTGTTTATTCTAGATGTTTCACATGGATGCAATCATATACATGTGACCTTTTGTTTCTAGTTTCCTTCACATAGCATGTTTTTAAGGTTTATCAATGTGATTATGTGTACTGATACATGGTTCCTTTTTTCTGAAAGAATAATATTCCATTACATGGATATACCACTTTTTATTTATCCATTCATCAGTTGATGGATATTTATTTCTGCACTTTGGTTATTAGGAATAATGTCGACATGGGCATTCTTGCACAAGCTTTGGTAGAGGCAATTCATTTCTTTTGGGTATACACCTAGAGTAGAACTGCTGGATCCTGCAGTAACTAACCTTTTCAGGAACTGCCAGATGGCTATGCTATTCCAAAGCAGCTGCCACATTTTATGTGCCCACCAGCAGCATATGAGGTTTCCAATTTCTCTACATCCTTGACAACATTCGTTATTGCCCACGTTTCTTTATCCCTGGAAGTTCTAGAATTCCTTTGGCTCAAAATGATGATCCAAAGTAAAAACGTTCAACGTGCCACATGCCCAGACGTGGCCCAACACTGAGGCAAGAGTGACATTTTATTTCTACAGGACTACTATCAGTGGGCAGTTTTCAAGTGGTTGCTACATATGAATCCATCCATTAACGCATCAACCCTCATACAACTACATGAAGATCTACTACCAGTACCCCCATGGTACAGAGGAAGAAGAAACCAGGGCACCGAGAAGTCCAGTAGCTTGCCCAAAGTCAAATACACGACAAATATACAAGGCTGTCTGGCTCTAGAGTTCAGGCGGCCTTTTAAGAAGGGAAAGCATGCAAGGGTTACCAGGAGAGCGGAGCTTGAAGCTCAATGGAGTTGCAGGCTTTGCTTCTCAATATAGCTGGGGGCTACTAATAGCAGAAAAAGTACGTATATGTTTATCTCTCACATGATAGAGGTGCCCTGCTTCACACCAACCCAAAGGAAGAAAAACAGAAGTTAACCATTTTCTCCAATATACCTGACAGATATCTTGGAGAAATAATTACTCATTTAAGAAATTCACAGTAGTGTTCCTTTAAATGCCAAAATATCCTTTAAAATTTAATAATTTCTAAAATTGAACTTAAATATGATAGTTTAGGTTAATTTACACTGTGGAAGTGCTTTTAAAACCATGTCCAGAACTCCAGGGAGAGCACAATTATCAGATGAAAAAAAAAGCTCATTAACTCATTATCAATCTTATAAAAAACTGTGAGCCAGGCATGGGGGCACACCCTGTACTTCAGCTACACAGGAGGCTGAGGCAGGAGGATCACAGGTTCAAGGCTAACCTCAGCACCAAATGGGACTCTGACTCAAAATAAAAAATAAAAAAGGGAATGTAATTCAATGGTAGGGCACCCCTGGGTTCCATTAGTGCACAAAACAAAACACAGAATACGACACACCCGTAATTCCAGTGACTAGGGAAACTGAGACAAGGAGGTTCTCAAGTTCAAGGCCTATCTGGGCAATTTAATGAGACCCTGGCTCAAGATAAAATTAAAAAGGGCTTGGGGCTGGAGTTGTGGCTCGGTGGTAGAGTGCTTGCCTAGCATGCATGAGACACTGGGTTCGATTCTCAGCATCACATATAAATAAATAAAATTTTAGAAAAATCAAATAGAGCCGGGCGAGGTGGCACACGCCTGTAATCCAAGCGACTTGGGAGGCTGAGTCAGGAGGATCGCGAGTTCAAAGCCAGCCTCAGCAACTTAGCGAGGCCCTTAGCAACTCAGTGAGACCCTGTCTCTAAATAAAATACAAAATAGGGCTGGGGATGTGGCTCAGTGGCCAAGTGTCCCTGAGTTCAATCCCTGGTTCAAAAAAAAAAAAAAGAAAAAGAAAAAGAAAAATCAAATAGAAAAAGCCAACAATCCAATTTAAAAAAAAAAAAAGGGTTGAGGATGTAGCTCAGTGGCAAAGCACTTGACAGCATGCATCAGGTCCTGGGTTCAATCCCTAGTACCATGATCAACTTTTTTTTTAATAATGGTTGGATTTTATAATAAACATCACCAGTTTCAATAAGCAGAAAATATTCAAATCCTATAAAAAGAAAACAAACACATCAATGACATCCCAATAACTACACTATCACTAAAGAAAATCACAAAGTTATCCAATAGTTCTTAAAATTTTAGTTCACTATCTTGAAGAGTACATTATAAAGAACACCATTAAGCAGATGAAGGAGGTGCAAATCTGCAAGTCTGGGAACTGTAATTTCTGGTGGTTCCTGCCTCACATACATCACACTTATTCATGAACTTTTAGAACAGGCAGGATCAAGCAGTGCTACACTCAATAGTTCTCAAACCACTTTAAATTGTAATTTCGTAACTTACTTCGTCATGGTGCTGGGGATCAAACCCAGGGTGTAGGGTGTGCACGGCAGTGCTCTACCACTGACCTACAACTCCAGCCCCAAACCACTTTCTAAGTGGCATCAGAGTCCTTTCTGTAAATAAAATATTATGCAGGGATATGATGGCCACTGAGGCACATGCACAGAATGATCCAGGCCAAGAGAAGGACAGTTTGAAAACTACTCATTAAGAAGAACTCTCAGCCCAAACACTCAGTGCCTTATTCACCAACTCAAATTCTCCCATGTCTGAGATCAACACTTTACGAGGGAGTCTGGAGTCTAGAGAGTTGAATGGAATATTTGAGAAGCTGGTTTGGAGTTGATGAAGTGCTTATAAACTTTTAAAAGATCATTCACTTTTAGCTTTCCTTCCTTCCGCTGTCTCTGTTGGCGAGGCTGGTCTCAAATTACTGAGCTCCAGCGATCCTCCTGCCTCAGCTCTTAAGCAGCTGGGACTACAGGCATGTGCCACCACACCCAGATGCTTCTTCTAACTTTTATCTGGAACTGCATACATTCTTCTCTTGCCATCTTGTTGCTGTCAGTGAACATGAAAGTCCACACAGACTCCACCTTCTCCCTGGTGAAGTTCTCCTGAAGATGACAAGGCTCTCTGGGACTATATTCCACATTACCATGTTAAATGTCCTCCAAGGCCCTGGGTGGAATTTCAACTTGAGATGGAATCATTCTTAAAATTGGATTTGAAAATGTCTCTACCTTTCACCAATGGGGGACTCACATCCAAACTGTTCCACAAAGCTAGTGAGATCAGGTGGAAAGAGTTTAGGGTTTCTTGGATGCTGGGGCTGGAGCTACTAGAAAGTAAGTGAGAAAGGCCATTGTTCCTTGTAAAACAGGAGACTGGTGATGAGTGAGTGTGACAAGATAGTTTGTATCTAGATTTAGGTTTTGTTTCCTTGGTATCTCAATCTTTTGGGGTGCGAAGTGGGGGGACAGAAGTACTGGAGATCGAAGCCAGCAATGCTCTATTAATGAACTACACCCCCAATTCTTTTTATTGTGAGACAGGGTCTCACTAAGTTGACGAGGGTCTTGTTAAGCTGCCCAGACTGGCTTTTGAACTTGCGATCCTCCTGTCTAAGACTCCTGAATAGCTGGAATTATGAGAATGTACTATTGTGCCAGGCTATTTAAATCAGAGTAACTGTCCACTTTCTTCATCTTAATCAGGAAATTTTTATCCTGCATCCACAGAAATTTTTCCCATACTTAGAAGGCAAAATTTAAACTCCTGTTGTGTGCAAGGAAGATCTTTAACATGCACATCGATTTCAAGAAGGTGTATCTGCCTGTTGCCCATCTGCTAATAATCGCAATCATTATTCAGGCAAAGATGAAAAGGAAATAAGGGGGGAATTTTTTTTGGTTCTTCTGCTGTTCTGGGTGTTGTGTGATTTTATCCATAGAGAGGATGAGTGGTGGTGTAGTTGGGAAAAAAATGCAAAGAAGGCAGTTCCAGAAATTGAGGAGAGGAAGCAAGTGGAGGAAAAAAAATATAAGAATTTTAAAGCAAAGAGGAGAGGGAGGCAAGGAATTGCATGTAAATAAGGGAGATGAGGATGAATCAGAGTAACTCCCCAAATATATGCTGTATAGGAAGAAGACTGTGGCCAAGAAGAATAGTGGGATCCAAAGGAGAAGTGGAGGAGGGTGAGAGGAAGGGAGTGTGTGGCAGGCAGAGCATTGAAACAGCCGGAAAACAGCTGCTGCATCTCAGCCCACAGCAAGGAGCTGCAGCTCGGCCTCTCCATGCTTCCCAACAGCCCGAGCCCCACGCGGAGACTTCAGTTCATTCATTAGTTCAGCCATTGATGGAGCCTCGTCCTGTCCTCTGACATGCTGAGTCAACAGCAACTCACTGGAGAAGCAAGGCCAGGAGAGAGACAGAGCTGAATATATGAATGAAAGCATATTTTCTGAATGGATGATGGTCTGCTATTGGCACTTCTAGGAAAATTGAGCAGGCACACAAAATACAGTCTCCTGCAATCTAGGGCTGGACTTGTCCAGGCAGAAATAAACAGAAGACGCTCATGAATACTGATGGCTAAGCTCAATAAAGGCAAGGCAAAGATGTAGAGAGACAGGCTGACCATGTCAACTGCAACTGAATTGCACGTAAATAACAGGATGAGAATGAGTAAGTGTGACTCCCCAGATATAGGCAGGCATATGGCCAGGTAGGAAACTCTCAAATGACAAGCTTTCTCAGCTAAAAATTGCAAGAATTACCCCCCCTTTTAACTTTATTTAATTTTTTTTTAATATAGTACTAAGGATCAGACCCAATGCCTCATACATACTAGGCAAGCACTCTGCCATTGAGCCACAACCCCAGCCCAAGAATCACCCCTTTTAATCAGCTGGGCAAATTTGTTGTTGTTAAAATATCCATAAATTTGGAAGTGAAAACATGGTTACATTGTTTCAGCAACACTTATCTGGACAGCAAAGTTATGTAATATCATGAAATTCAGAGTATCTTAGTGATTACAAAGGCCAACACATATGGGGCGATTTTATATTTGCTTTATTTAATCACTGAAATGCTCTATTTTAGTTTGCCAACAGTCATTTGTGTTTTATTTTATTGATACCAGGGTTTGAACCCAGATGCTTAACCACTTCCCCAGCCCTTTTTATTTTTTATTTTGAGACAGGGTCTAGCTAAGTTGCTTAGAGCCTCACTAAGTTGCTGAGGCTGACTTGAACTTGTGATCCTCCTACCTCAGTCTCTCAAATTGCTTGGATTACAGGCGTCTTGCCCCTGTACTGGGCTTGTATTTTTTTTTTTTTTTTTTTTTTTTTTGGAACCAGGGATTGAACTCAGGGACACTTGGCCACTGAGCCACATCCCCAGCCCTATTTTGTATTTTATTTTGAGACAGGGTCTCACTGAGTTGCTTAGGGCCTCGCTAAGTTGCTGAGGCTGGCTTTGAACTCGCGATCCTCCTGACTCAGCCTCCCAAGTAGCTTGGATTACAGGTGTGCGCCACCACGCCCGGCGTATTTTTTTTTTTTTAACAGAAAGAAATCTTCCCTGCAAAATCTTTCCAGTTGTGTCATTATGATATCACCAACCTGAATTGAACACAACTCCATAGGTATTAGTAAACTGTGGAAAGAAATCAAATTTTCTAGTAGAGTAAGTAGAAAATAAACAACAAAGAAAAGGAGAATTTCCTAGTATTATCTTCTATTGAACATCCCTACAAAAATACTTTTCTATGCAATGTCATCCTGAGTGACAATTTTGCAATGTTATATTAAAGGAAGCACATTTTCTATTCTCTCCCCTCAAAATGCCTGGATTAGTTTTCTCTGAAGAACAAAGAAGTGCTTGGGAATAGCCAGCGCAATGGAAGTGGGGTAACCTGAACACACAAGCTGGCTGTCCCAAGCTCCTGCTGCACCAGGTGTTAATTTATGGGGTTGCTGAGATGTGCAGACAAGTTCCAAGTCCACACGAGGGCCCTGGCACATCTGTGAACAAGCTGCTTTGCAGGTCCACATGTTAAAATGATTGGTCCCCAAGGTGGGTCTACTGGGAGGTAGTAGGACTTTTGGGGAGGCCTAGCGAGAGGACCTTAGCCCATTGAAGGGTGGAGTGCCCTCCAAGGAGACAGTGGGCTCCAGGTCTCTTCCTCCCTCTTTTACATTCTGGCCAACAGGTTTCCTTCAGTCCCCATGCACTCTAGCCATGATGTGCTGTTTCACCACAGGTCTAGTGACAGGGTTAATCATCATGGACTGAAACCTCCAAAACTGTGAGCCAAAATAAAACTCTACTCTTAAAAACTAATCACCCCAGGTAATTTGTTACAGTGACAGAACACTGACTAACACAGGAATGACACTGAATGCATCAGCTCCCCACATCCCAGCATTCTGCTGCCTTTGCTGTGTGGCTTAACAGAACTGACTTTGCTTGAAAAGGAACTTCTAGGTTCTGTGCCACCTGATTCTAAAATAACAAAACATTTTCATTTCTGTTGGGCATTCTTCAAAAAGCTTTGGTATTTGAATAATAATAACCTTCAGGCAACATATAGCTAAAATTTAAATAAGAATAGTATTTACTGAAATAGAATTGGACCTCTAGCCTCTTTAGTGGGCACATTATAGCCCTGGCCCTGAGAGAAGTTTCTGGAACTTCCCTACATTTTTTTTTTTTTTTTGGTAGTGCTGGGGATTGAACCCAGGACCTTGTGCATGTGAGGCAAGCACTCTATCAACTGAGCTATATTCCCAGCCCTTCCTCTACATTTTAAAAGACTGCTTTTGCAAAATCTATGCATATTTATTCGAAGTCCATGGATAAATAAGTGTGGGAGGTATTGCACACCACAGCTCCCTTTGGAGATCCAGAATGTACAGGCTTAGAGAAGCCCTGGAATAACAAAATCTGCTGACTCTGTATGTTCCTTCCTTTACTTAATTTGTGTACTGTGTACCTTCTTAAATGGTAGTTATAAACGGTTCTAGATTACTTCCATCCAAATTCTCGAGAACCCTGAAGGTTTTTGAACTGGGTCATTTGACTCTTACTAATTATGACACCAGTCTAATGCTACCACTCATGTCTCCACCACCTTCTCCATGAGGGTCCTCTTCAGGGCTGTGCATATTGCTTCCTTGCTCATCAGCGTCCTCAACTGGAGGACTGTTCCCTAACATGTCCCTGCTTATATGGCTCTGTTCCTTAGGAGCAGACACTTTCCCTTGTCCAAAAAATTATATTCAACATTATATATGAGGACTAGTTGTGATGTAGATGAAAGCTATTTCCTAATCAGCTAACTTGAGTGAGTCTGTGAGTCCCCATGCCTCGCAGAAGAGATACTTGGAGATGGCCAGATGGTTCTCTAATTAGTCTGGGATGATAAATGTATTCTTCCCTGGACATGTCCCTGATTTCCTAGTTAATGTAGTTTAGTAGCTACTACTCCTCTTTGGGTGGAAGGTCAGGGAAAGGATGCTTAAGAAGGGTAAGAGGGCCGAGGAAGAACGGAGGTCATCAGTCTATATCAGAGCATCCATCTGCTATTTGGGTTACTGGGGAAGCTGATAAGGCCCAGATTGTAAATGAAATTTCCACCCAAGACAGTTAACTACTTCCAGAAAAATAACCCAATTTTCCTAATGCACTCCTGGGAAGATAACCTGAGTTTACATTGGGTGACTGATGACAGATTCTCAACTGTGAACAGCTTTCATTCTCTTCTCCAAGCTTGTCTAAGCCAACCCTCAACAATGCTATCTCTCATGGTGGCTCAATACCGTTTGAGGGTCTCATTAAAGTCATTTCATTGCCCCAGTCTCTTCCAATTTTGTTTTTCCTGCCTCCTTCATCTAAATAATAAAAATGGTGAGTAACAGTGGACTGTCCCTCATGGCCTTTTCTTGCTGTGGAACAGTCACCGTTTTAACAATGGAATGGTGCATTCCATTTGTCCTTGCCTCTTCCATGGATTTTTTTTTTTTTTTTTAAATTTGGTACCAAGGATTGAACCGAGGGATGCGTTACCATTGAGCCACATCCCCAGCCCTATTTTAATATTTTTTATGTAGAGACAGGGTCTCACTGAGTTGTTTAGCGCCTTGCTTTTGCTGAGGCTGGCTTTGAACTCTCGATCCTCCTGCCTCAGCCTCCTGATCTGCTGGGTCCCATGGATTCTTAATAAAGGATATAGTGATGGAGGTGTGGTCATGGCAGCAATGTATATATACATACATTAGCAACTCACTATAACTAAGGTCTTCAAATTCCTACAAAAGAGAAAAAAATCCTTTCTCTTTTGTTACTATTAAGGCTGAATTGATGCCACTGAGTTATGTTCATCTTCAAGAGGTGGTGATGATGATGATGATGATGATGATGATTTTACCTCTAGTAGAAAACAAAGCCAATTATTTTGGAAGGCAGCCAGTCTCCTTGGGCACCTTGCTTTGTACCTTTTCAAACTTCAGAAGAGTCTGCATATTTTGACAAAATGGTTAAACATCGGTCTTCTGGAAAACTTGTCGTTGTGTTGTTCTTTGTTTACTGTATAATTAAGATTTCTCCCATAATCAGGTTAAAGATATTTTTCCACTTCCTGGCCAAATGGCATTTCCACAGAATTCTAAACCCACACAACCACTTACAGTGATGAAAAAGCTTTTCTGCCTTGATAATGAGGATAAAGTTGAGGTCCTAGATGACCCTAAGTACAAAGTTCTCTTACCTGCATTTTGTCACAAATGGGGGCAGTACCAGGTCTAAGTAACAGGCTGGACAGTCAGATACAGACCTAGTGATCCCAGGTACAGGCACACTACGGCTCTGGCAGAGACAATGGTCAAGCTTTCTCAGAGCCTTGGGGCTGCCTCTCTGAGAAAGGGAGGGCACAGTGACCCTACTTGGGAATCTGGCATTGGGGAAGTTCTTCTTTTGGATGGAGAGCAGGAAATAAGGAGATTGAGAAAGACATCAGAAAGAGGAATTTACGATTAAAGGATTGAGGGATAAAGAGCTCAATTAAAATGCACTTAAAACAGGAAGGAAGATGAAGGCCATTGAAAGGATCTGTCGGGGCTGTGGTTGTGGCTCAGTGGTGGAGCGCTTGCCTGGCATGTGTGAGGCACTGGGTTCAATCCTCAGCACCACATAAAAATGAAAAAATAAATAATAAAAAAACTAAAGGTATTATGTCCATCTACAACTAAAAAAGCATTAAAAAAAAAAAAAAAAAGAAAGAAAGAAAGGATCTGTCATAAATCCTGGGCATAGACCTGCACTCAGAGCACAGGGTGGGCTCTTCAGCCCAAGCTGTTGTGGGCAGAGAGTATGAGAACATGGCTGAGTCTGTGTCAAGGGGTGGCAGCTTCCAAATGTGCACTGTAAGCCTAAAGCAGTAAACCTGGGGCAGAGCAAAAACCCCAGATCCCTAGTCACTGGGGAGTTGGAAAGAAAAGCTGTCCTATATTTGGGATGGAAAATAAAAGCAAACTAGTCAGCAACAATGTGGAGTCCCTAAGGAGAACTGAATCCAGACCTTGACCTGACATTCTAAGCACCATGGTCTAGCCTCCATGTGGCCAGGATCCAGCACCTGCTCCCGAGGCTGGAGCACACATGCTATGGACTGAACTGTCATTATATGCTGAGGCTCTAACTCCTAGTGTGACAGCGTCTAGGGGGTAGCCTGGGGGAGCTAATGAGGTTCAGATGAGGTCACGAGGATGGAGTCCTCCTGAGGGGATTAGTACCCTTAAAAGAAGAAACTGGAAAGCTTGTTTTCTCTCCTCACCATGTGAGAATAGAGAGATCCCTCACCAGGTATGAACTGACCTGCACCTTGATTTGGGACTTCCAGCCTCCACAACTGTGAGAAATAAGTGTCGGTTGTTTAAGCCTTCAATCTACAGTACTTTGCTCAGTCCGAGCTAACAAAGGGCAGCAGGTGTGTGCAGGGGGGCTTCACTACCCCGCAGGTCAGCTGAAGTGCCTCCTCCTCCTAGGAGTCTTACCATAGTTCACTGGATGGCACTTCTCTCCTTTTTACAACTCTGTGTGCTTCAACCATAACACGTACATGTGGCACTGGTCTTCCTTGAAACACTGATAGTTATGAGTTCATCTGATCTTAATTAACTTCCCCCAACTCTACTCCACTAAGTTCACTTCCGGAACCAATCATAATGGAGGCAGCAGGTCCCTCCCAGTTGTTCCCAAGGGCATTTGACTTACTGTGCATGCCAACTGCTAGACAGGTTCCGGGCTTATATAATTCCTGTCCCTTCTCTTCCCTTGGCCCCCTGGAATCTCCTGTTCTCATAACATGATTACCATATTTGGGTCTCTAAGACCAGTTCTGCCACATGGCCACCTCTTACCCATAGGGTTGCCAGATAAAATACAAGACAACAGTCTTCTAGTATAACGATGTCCTGTGCAATATTTGGGACATACTTATGCTAAAAAATGACTTACTGTTTATCTGAAAATGTAAATTTAACTAAACATTTTCTATTTTTAAAATTTTTTATTTGTTTTTTTGTTATACATGACAGTGGCAATCATTCTGATATATTTATACAAGCTTGGCTATATCTTATTCTAGTTAGAATCCCAGTCTTGTGATGTGAGATTCTCTGTGGTGTACTAAAAAATGTACATAGGAAAGTTGTGTCAGATTCATTCCAGTGTCTTTTCTTTTCCTATCCTCCTTCCTTCCCTCCATTCCCCATTGTCTAATCCACTGAACTTCTATAATTCCCCTCCTCCTTATTTTGGATTAACCTCCACATATCGGAGAGAGCATTCAACCTTTGGCTTTTTAGGATTGGCTTATTTCACTTAGCATGATATTCTCCAGGTCCATCCATTTACTGGCCAATGTCATTAAGTCATTCTTCTTTAAGGCCGAGTAATATTCCATTGCATATATATACCACACTTTATCCATTCATCTGTTGAAGGGCACCTAGGTTGGTTCCATAACTTAGCTCTTGTGAATTGAGCTGCTATAAACGCTAATATGGTGTGTCACTGAAGTATGCTGATTTTAACTCTTTGGGGAATAAACTGAGGAGTGGAATAACTGAGTCAAAAGGTGATTCCATTTCTAGTTTTTTGAGGAATCTCCATACTACTTTCCATTAATTTGTAGTCCCACCAACAACATTCCGTATTTTTGCTTACTAACTCTCCAGATAACATGCCTAACACTGCTGCGTCCTGTCCTTGTCTGGCTCTGGCCCTGGGAACCAGAGCCCTGTACCTGAAACCCAAAGCCCCAGCCCAGAGCCCAGGGCCTTGCTTTCATATCATTCCTGCTTGTCTGGTGGGATTCCCCAGAACTATTCCTTTGCCCTCCAGTCAGGACCTCTGCTGGCAGCTCAGCCTGGAGCTTGTCCAGCCCAGTGGACAGGTCTTCTGACAGCCTGCCCCCAGCTGAGCCCCCTCTTGGCTCCCATAAATCCCATGACTTGCTGATAACTCCCAGGCTTTGACTGGAATGTCTAGCTATTTCCCACCAGTTTATGACCCCAAAGGGCAGGAAGACTTTCCTCAATAATGCCATGATGTTCTGCATATCATGGGTACTTGATATGCAGTACCCATATAGTACTCCATATAGGTTAAATGATGGTTAACCTCAGAATGAAATACACAGAGCATTGAACTGGGAAAGAGTTTGTAAAAATAGGGGCAGAATAATGAGAAAGCAGGTAAAAGAGGCCAGGTAATATTTTGAGTCAATAGACAAGAGTGAGTATGAGATGCTGCAGCTGGAACTAACTTCCTCTTTGTAGGTTTTGATCCTACATTTTCCCCAAAAGGAATAAAAAATTTTAGGTATCTTTAAAAGTCTAATTATCTGGACCCAGTGGCACATGCCTATAATTCCAGCTACTAGAGAGGTTGAAGCAGAGGATCACAAGTCTGAGGCCAGTCTCAGCAACTTAATAAGATCCTGTCTCAAAATAAAATAAGTAGGGCAGAGGATGGAGCTCAGTGGTAGAACACTTGCTAGCATGTGTGAGGCCCTGGGTTCGATCCCCAGTACTGCAAAAAAAATAAAGAAAGAAACGGAAGTCTAATTAGAGGTGCAGGAATACCCTGAGGCAGAAGTTGGGCAGAAGTAAAGGCCACAAGCCTCTCAGAAGTCCTCAGAAGTGACTGAGGTTTATAGTAACGGAGCTGGCCCAGAGTACTGCCTTGGGACTGGGTGGCCCTGGAGGGATGGCACTGCCCAGAGCCATGTATTCAATTGTTTCCAGAACCTCATACCTTTATATAGTATATTCTTACAAGGTATTTTGGTCACAGTGGCACAAAACTAACACCATGTACACGCCCGTAGAGCTTCCATTTTAAAGGATGACACGTGTTGAATATTTACCATGCATCAAGCACTAGGCTAAGTTTTCAAGAAATTATGTAATGTAAATTTACATCCCTTTTATGAGATTGCTATTACATTTCCTCACATACTAGGGAGCAAATGGAGGCTGAAAGGAAGGGAATCTACACGGCTCCTAATGGGCACTGGCGGCAGGATTCAACCCATTCCAAAGTCTATCTCTTGATGATTATGCAACAGCTACAAGCAGCACATCTGTGGGTGCTGGTGTGGGGAAGCGTCAAGCTGCCTGTGACCCAGTGTACCAACAGCCTTCCCTGCCTTCACCTGAGGACCAAAGTTGGCCCAGCGCCTGGGTGAGAATGACATTGCCAAGTGGTTTACATGCTGTCTATGGCTGCTTCTGTCATGATAGAAACTGTATGGCCCACAAAGCAGAAATGATTACAATATGACCCTCTGCAGCAAATGTTTTCCAACCCTTATGTCAGGTCACTGAATCCTTCTGTTAATTGCTCTAGAAAGGAGGGATTTTCCCAATTTTAGAAAAAATAGGAATAGAGAGCAGTGGCTCCCTAATTTAAAATTGAAAATTTGTATTTTACTATCAAATTGCTACTTTTTTTGAAGTTAGGGACATTGGGCAAAATATGCTATATATATTCCTATCATTTCATACTTAAGTATAAGGGAATATAATTACCAATAATACTTTGGATGAAATAAATTTAAATGTACGAAAGACTTTGATACTATTTGTAGATTTATTTTTTAACTCTGCAGAGCAATAGTCAGCATGAGCTCAACTCACTAGGGGCCACTCACTGAGGATGTCCAGACAGTAAGTGGCAGAGCCAGAGGACACCCAGGCCTAGCTGACTCCATAGCACTTGTCAGTCCTGTACCTGGAAATCTATCATTCATTCATGCATTCACCCTGTCAGTCCTTAATGATTTATTAAGCACCTACTATGTGCCAGGTACTATGTTCACACCAAGGGCATGATGAACCACTTCCCTCCATTTCTTTTACTATCTCTCTTTCCTTTGGTTGTTTTGATTCAAATTAAAAACAAACCCTTTTATCACAATTCAATTAACCATTTTCATGTTATGTTAGCTTGATGGGGCAGCACTGGGAAAAATGATCCAAATGAAAATACCACAACACAATAAAATGGGGTCTCTCTCTTTCCTTTTAGTGTAAGTAATGACTCGAGAGCCTTTGGGCAGGAAGATATTTATCAAGCCAGAGACTGCCCACTGCAGGTCTTTGAGGATAATTGTGCGCACATGTCTTTCCAGTATCTAAGTTTTCCACCTTCCATCAATTCCCCAAATCCCTTTAACATCACGTTGCTAGAAGCTGTTCTTCTATGACAGTGAATGTAACACCAATAAAGCAGTCAAGTCATTTGAAAATTATAAGCAGAAGTCAATTATGTAAAGTGACTATCCAGGTACTTCAAATTAACACAGTCTTGAACAAATGAGAACATTCAAATTGTTGCATTACATATAACTATGTAATAGTTTGAATATTTCTGATTTTGAATTATTCCTTTTTTTAAAAAAACTCACATTGATAAGACAAATACAAGGAATGCTCCAATTACTCCACTGATTGATTATAGGATATTCAAAAAAACTGAATGATACTTACTGTGTATTCTGATTCCAGATGTTCATTTGGAGAAACAGGGAAAGAAAAAAGAGATAAGGATGTTTTAGACCATACTTATATGTAATATACACCCATAGAACTAACAAATAGAGTTATAATTACAATTATTAAAAAATGAGCTATAATTATTAAAAATGTAGTACAGAAACCTTCCAAAAATTAGATTTCCATAAATACTAATGTCTCCATATTTGCTCTGAAATTCTTTTAATAGCTCTGTGGCTGAGCAGATAAGGACAGGAAGACAAGATTCCATTAGCCTATAGGTTTGTGGCTAATTAAAAACCCAAGAGTTGGCATTCTACAAGCAGAATTAGACTAATAATTCCAGTAAAGCATTTCATTAACCACAAAGGAAATCTTTTAAGTGGAAAAGTAGCTTTTATAACCAATACAAAGAGCTTGTTATGAGCATGTGTAAGTGGGATCCTGGATTTTAGTGTGTTCAAGAGCAGGAACCGAACCTGAATTTTGAGACCACAGTTTCTGATACAGTATTCAGTGCACAAAGTTTATTAGCATTGTTTCAGGGGGAAGGTGATCTTAAAGATTTTCATATTTTCCAATAACAAAGGAAGGCATTTGGAACAGAGAGACTCAACAGAAAATTTTACACAAATTATAATCAATTGGGGTGGGGCTGTAATTCAAACAAGCTGAAATAAACCACTTCACAGACGAATCATAGGGAGAAATAAGGATATTAAAACCTTTAGACATGTCACCAAGTCTTCACCTCCTTTCTCCATAGCTATTCTTTACAGTCACTCCCGGGAGGAAGATGAAATGGCTTAGCTGAGCCCCATCCTTGCCAGCCCTGTATGGACTATCAGTTCTCACTCAGTGAAATTCCACTACTGCTGTGTCCTGGCATTTGCTCTGTGTGGCATTCTGGTTGTGCTAAGGACTTACCTGTAATTGTGTAGGGATAATAGTTCCAAGCCTTCTCTGTCACATAAAATATTTTGGGGACAACAGCTCTAGCCCAACTTGGCAGTTTGCTAAGAGAAAAAAAAATAGATAAAAATTAGAGTCTGTTCATAGTCTGGACATGTCACTGCATCTTCCTGGAAAAACTGCTAGAGAAATACGGGATCCTGAGGTAATTTTTCTCTCTCTGCCCATCACTTCCCCATCCCTGCAGTCTTTCCCATAGCAAGGCATTTCCAGTGCATATTCATTCCTCTCAAAATGCATAAAGGCAGGAGGCTACAGCCTCATTTGGGGGAGGACGGCTCCTAGGGCAGTAAGCCTGGCCTCTTTGATTGGAGAATTTGGAGTCTGGGAGTTGCCACGTTTGGAGAAATCAGCCAACCTGGCTTTGGTCTCTTAAGGACAGTATGGGTGAAGTGGTATATGGGGATGTTTAAGCCCAAGGTGGGGAAAACAGAGGAAAATCTTAGAGACCGGCTGCAACCTAGCAACCTGTATGTGTGGCCTTTCAAAAATGGGCAAAAGAAGTAGAGAAGAAACTTGGAGACATGAAGAGAAACAAAACATGGCCCCTTGATGGCTACAGTGGGTTGAATGGTGTCCCTCAAATGATCAGTAAACTTGTACTGTGACCATAATCTCATATGAAAATGGGGTCTTTGCATATGCAATTAAGGATCTCAAGATGAAATAATTCTGTATTTAGGTGGAGCTCTAAGTCCCATTACAAGCATCCCTACAGGAGAAAGGAAGAGGGAAATTTGAGACTCAAACACCCAGAGGGGAAGGCCATGTGAAGATGGCAGCAGAAAGCAGAGAGGTGCAGCTACGGCCCAAGGAACCTTGGGGACTGCTGTAGACACCACAGCCAGCAGCGGGCATGGAACAGATGCCCTGCAGAATCCCCAGAGGATCCAACACTTCCATCACCTTGATTTCAGACTTCTGGCCCTCAGAACTCTGAGAAGATACATTTCTATTGTTTTAAACCACTTGGTTTGTGGCAATTTGTTGTGTCAGCACTAGGAAATTTATCCAACAACAGAGCCATTCCTCTGGAGCAAGAGCCTGGACAGTCATTTGCAAAAACACATTCTCAAAAGGCACAGGTCCTAAGGACTTTTGTAAACCCAATACGAATTAACTTCTGTTGTGTTTTCCCCCAGAGGCAAGCCCCACAGCATAGCACAGGCCCAAGGAATTCCTCAACTATCCCCTTAATATTTAAGGAATATATAAGGCAATCTAGTATTTAAAATACATCTACATGATTCTATCCCCCTCTCCCCACAGCAACATAACCAGGATTTTTCCATCTTCCCAGAGGCCACTGTTCTGCTTCCTTCCTGCTCTGGTGCCTACAGCTATGTCTGGGATGCTAACATCTCACAGTGGATCAGACCTAGGGAGGTGACATAGACACTCAGCCCCTTAGGGCTGCATGTTGGCAGTAAAGAACATCAAGAAGCAGTTCTGAATTCTAAGCTGATAAAACCAGGAAAGGGAGGAGGACATCAAACCAGAAGACCCCAAATCCCAAACCTCTCTCAGATGTGAAACCCAAAGGACAACCAGGGTCTGTCAAACACCATGTACCTGTGTGTGTCTTTTCAAATTGTTTCTCTTATTTCTGACAGTAGCCAGGCCCAGCTTTTGAAAAGACAAATATGTATTTTCAATGGTTGGCCAGACCTAACTCAAAGCTCTCGGCTGTTTATCAAGGGTTGAAACAGATGGGTAAGTGTCAGTCGATGGCCCTGGCTCTCGGGTGGGCTGCAGGAGATAGCCGAAGCTGCTTTGAAATTCACCTGATACTTCTTGCTTCTCTAATGCAGAACCTATCACTCCTATGAAATCATCTCCACAGTAACTGCTCATTTACCTCACACTCATGCTTCTCAAAGGATTGGCTGCTCCCTGGCAGGGTTTTTATAGCTTTTGCTGATGACTGATTCCATCAGTGACTTTGGAGGGCAACTGAGGTTGACATCCAGTGGGAAAATCCCATGGCCTTGCTTGCAGGAAATGGTCTTGAGCAAAACTTCCCCTGGGGTCCCTCCTGTTTGTACCTATACCCTGGAGCGATGTGCCAATGAATAATGAAGGGAGACGAGGATTTGAGTCTTGGGTGCATATGCTCTTATGCTTTTAATGGACTGGAACAGGGCTGGAAATTCTTCTCAAAGTAAGCAAGACATTGTTTAGCTTAGACAAAGTGCACACAACTCTTTCAAGCACCCCCCAAATCCTCTTATGCCGAGAGGGTCCGTCTCTGTTGCACAGCTCCGCAAATGCACGAGCTCCTCCTGTTCAGTACTGTGGAGCCCGGGTACCTCTACCTCCATAATTCATTCCTTCCAGCACTTAAAAGGCCTCCCAGTAGAACCACATTCCTAAGTAAAAACCATTCTCTGGAAGGAAGATGAAACCATTAACAACTTTCCATTCACGCTGAGACCTTTCCTATTGGTAAAGAGTCATGACTCCAAAATCTAGAAAATTCATTTTAGCTGTGCATCCACAACTCATGAAGGATAGGCAGCGCTACTATCAACCACCTTTCCAATGAGATGCCCTAAAAAATACAAGCATCAGCCAAGATGGCTGCTACAATTTTGTATGTCCGGGGAGGAAACCCTCTGGTATAAGACATTTACTGGGTCAAGTGCGGCAGGTTGGACCTACTTGTTTGCAACAAGTTCTGTGATGTGCTTGCTATAGTCTGGATGTTAAATGGCCCCCATAGGACCATGTGTTAAAGGCTTGGTTCTCAGGGTGGTGCTATTGGGACATGGTGGGACCTTTAGGAGGTGGGGTCCTTAGGTCATTAGGGACATGCATTTCAAAAGGAATTGGGGGACCCCAGCCCTCTCCTCTTCCTCTTTTGCTTCCTGGCCATGAGGTGAGCAGTTTGCTCTGCCATGTGCTCCCCTTACCCCCATTGTTATGTGAAACCTCCAACGAAGGCCTAAAAGCAATTAGTCTGCCCAGTCATGGACTGGCACCTTTAACACTGTGAGCCAAAATAAACCTGATCTCTTTATAAGTTCATTTTCTCAGGTATTTTGTTATAGTGACAGAAAGCTGACTAACACAATGTTATTTCAGTATTTCTAAGCCCACTAACAGACCTCCTTTCAGTTCCCCTTTCCCCAGAACACATCATTATCTGAATCATTTATGTCTGAGAAAGTAAAACTTATTTTTCCCTGCAGCAGTGATTTATCAGGACCTGCAAAGGAAAACGGAATTAAATTAGTCCCCACTGTTGCTGTCACTTTCACGATGCACACTGTCACACAGCCTACAATTCTAAGAAAAAACCTGTCATTCAAACTCACTACCAGGTGTCAAACAAAAGCTTCTCTTCTAGAAAGACAGTGAGTTTGCATCAAACTCCTTAGTCCATGCTCAGGCCAGGATCAAATTTCTCCATGGGACACCTCTCCAACGCTCAGGATTTAGAGACATTTAAATTCTAAAGGTTTTCTAAAATCTGAAAACATGCCACTGTGACATGATGTTCAACTGCTTCATATTCCCCAAAAGATGGCTTTGTCATTGCCTCTCAGGCAGACAAAAATGTTGGTTTCCTTACTTTCTTTAGTATGAAAGCAAACAATCCAGCCAGGTAGCCAACTCATCCTGGCTTACCTGGGGCATTCCTGGTTTTAGCACTTAAATTCCCACATGCCAGAAGATCACTCTGTCCCAGGCAAATCAGGACACTTAGTCACCCTAGAGGACTGGTTCTCAATAGTGGGTATTTTTGTCTCCCTCTATAACAAATGGTTATCTGGTCCCCAAATTCAACAGAAACAAGGTTGAGGAACTTGGTACATCATCTCTCATCTCATGTAGTCCCAAGTTCCCTATATCACAACTGACCAAACAGAAGGCCTGGGGAAGGTGGGTTCTGAACTGGCCTCAAGTTGAAGGGGTTTAGCTGTTTCACAGAGCTTCTGGGAATGAAGCATAATGGTCTACTCGAAGCTTCTGGTGCTTTACAATCCAGATCGTCTCAGTTTCACCTGGTATCTAATCTCACATTGCAGTATACGCTCATTTGGGACCTGATCCAGGAGGTAGTGAACATCATTAGGCTAAATGTGGTCTAAATGGAATCTAATTTCATTTTCTCAACAGGGGTCAGAACTGTGACAGTCTTAACTGGAAATCTGGAACTTAAACATTTCCAGCAGAAAAGACGGACCAGGGATTTTCTCCTAAATGGACACCTAAATCCTATCTCCTCCTGCACTGAGATTATGCCCAAATGACAGGAACTCATTTTAAATAGGACCCCACTACACTTTCCCTCTGATCCAGGAGGAATATTCTGACCTTTCATTTCCTCTTTGTGCTGAAATTTGGTAATTGACAATGATTTGATAATAATCGATGGCCCCTATCCAGTTGTATAAACAGTGATTTCTGAGGTCTCTAAATTTCTTCTTCAGCTACTCTAATTCATTCACTTACTCTTCTAATGGTTGTTCTGGCTGGTCTTTCAATTGTACTCTTAATATAATTGTTTATATAGCAATAAGTAGATGGGCAGAGTTCCTGGATCAGAGCTATCACCTGCAGAAGGCGGAGTTGCTACGGCTTCACCCACAGGAACTGCCCAGAAACCTTGGATACAGACCCCACCTACTTGTACTCTGGGTTGGGTTTGGAGAAAGGGGGCATGTGTCTTGCAGGTTCTGGGAAGGCTCTGCTTGAATGGCATTAGGGTAACATGGTCAGTCGGCTGGGAGCTCCCAGGAAACAGGTGCTCATGTTGACATCATTTTTCAGGGGTGAGGCAGAGCAAGGTGGAAAAAATGCTTAGGTGGATACCCTCTAAGACCCCAATCAGGCCAAAACTTTCCATCTCTATAACTTCCTGTGAGAGTAGTTGAGGGAACAGTAGGAAGAAGAGGACCTGGCACTAGGAGAGCTCCTGGAATGTTCTTAAGTATTGAAGTGGTAACAGTACAGAATAGCTTGGGCTGAAAGGTATGTAAGGAGGAAGTTCTTCACATGCTCTAGAACTTTTCCATAGCACTCTCACTTCATAAATATATTCTTACATGCTAATGATACATAATAGAGATTTGTAAAATCTAGAATGTTCTTCTGTTATGGCTGTAATGAACTCTTGGTCATTCCCACTGATAGTGCAAGTCCCACCAGGGCAAGGACCTGTGCTCTGTTCCCTGTAGCATCCCCAGTATCTAGAATGATGTTCCATGAATATTTTTTGAAAGAATGAAGATGCTCTCTGTATACTCAGCAGTCAGAAAGGACCATGAAGATTCTTTGAAAATAGCATGGAAACATGCTATTAGGCCAGAATCTACGACTTGGACACCACCTGGGGAGCAGGAAGCAGGCTCTCCCAAAGCCACATGAGCTCTAAGCATTAAGTTGACTTTGGGGACAAATGGCACTGATTTGCTTAGCAGATCTGGTAGAATAGGAAGAGGAAATGGGATTGATAGCACAGAGCCATACCAGCAAAGTTCCACAACTGTGCTGTTAGGTAAAAGGACCAGCTGGCGGCTTTGCATGCCCTGTCAAAAAGGATCCACGACTTCCAGAAGCTTCATCTTCTACTAAATCACCAGAGACCAGGAGAGATTGCCATGGAAGGTAAGGTCACGGAGCAGGGAGAATGCTAATCTCTCCGTGCAAATCAATTGAGGCATTAGTTGGGATCACCATTAGAAGCTGGAGAGGCTCCCTGACTGGCAGCTGCCAGCACAGTCTAATAATCCAGCAGCTGTGGTGGTAAGGAATATGAGACGACTAAACAACAGGCCTGAAAATAGGCTCCCTCTTTTCTCCAGTGCCGCCCTCACCTTCCCTCTGTGGGCTTTCGTGGGAAGGGACTAGCGAGGTGCAATGGATGGAGTGAAAATAAAAGGTGACAAAAGTAAAGCCCACCATCATGTGTTTCTGGGTGACAGTTTTATTTAGAATTATTATTCCAAGTCTGAGTAATGTCTTGCCTCTTTTTTCTGCATGTCAATTGAAACCAAAAGTTTTGAAGACAAGAAATACCACTTATTTGGTCAACTAAACTGAATCAAAGGCCCAAGGGTCGTCACATCCAATGGATGGCTATGATCAAAGAGACACACACAATAGCCAGCTTCAACTACTATGTGGAAAAAGTGGAACCTTCCTGCATTGCTAGTGGAAATATAAATTGTCCAGTGCCTTTGGAAAACAGATTGGAAGTTTCCTTTCCCTGATCATTGGTAGTCAGGGGCTAGGTCTGGAAACCCACAGGATGCTTATATTTACAATTTTGAAACAAGGAATAGAAAGAACAAGGGGGCAATTGAGGTCCATCCACAGAACCCTGGTAGTGATGGCTGGAGGCGACAGAGGTGGCAGAAGGGAACAGTCTGGTTCTCCTTGGAGATGGCAGTCATCATTGTGCTCTTGGCCCTCTTGAACCAGCTGATTCCTGCCTATTCTTTCACCTCCAGATAATTCTGTGGGTCCCTAATATTATTCTATGAAATATTTCTGCTTATATGACAGACTCCAGTTCTGCCTTTTCAGCTTTTCTCCCACTAATCTCCATAAGTAACACATGCTCAACAAAACGAACCACTCAACGAAACCACTCAACGAAACACAGATGTTTGGGCTTTGCTTGGTGATAATAATTATTGTTGAATATAACTCCCCTTTGTGCAATTTTCATCTTTCTACATTAACTGGAGAGTAGGTCATGATTACACAGCCTTTGAGTATTTCCACTGCCTCTAATAGTTATCTTGGGTAACACACCAGTTTCTGAATGTGATTTGACTTCTCACATAGACTGATGTAAGTTGCGAAGAGATTCCATTCACTTCACCAGCTCATGAATTCAGGTCCAGAGAAGACTATACTTAATAATGTGAATTAGTAAGTGGGTACTGGGAACATCTTAGCTACTGCCAGAACATTCCTTAGGATATACTCCCCTGTGGACACTCACAAGATGGAGGTAGATCACGAATGTGGGAACCAACCAGCCTTGGACCCTATCCCAATCAGGAGACAAGGAGCATGCCTAAATCATTAAGGGCTTCCCTCTAAACCCTGCACTATTTGTTGTCTGTCGTAAGTTTTAATAAAACTTTAATGAATTCTGACTACAGTGTTGTTTTGCCAACATGGCAGTCAAATGACTTTGCATGTAGGACAGGAGTTAGTTCGAGGAGGCACTAGGTTGTGACTTCCAAGTAATAGGTTTGGTTTTCTTTTATGATTATGGGATTTCATCTTATTAATTCTTCTTTCTGCCACATATTAATTTTTCCTATTGCTAAACCACAGTCTCCCTGGTTCTAAAATGCATGCCTATTCTCTTCCAAATGAGTCAAAAGCCTTTCTGATTAATAAAAAGATGGACCTAGTTTAGACTTGTGTAAAGGAAACTAAAAATACTTTTATCTTCTGCCTCTTTGGTTACTCATGTATATGGAGAGGTAGGATAACATCTAATAAATACTTTGAAGAAAAGGAAAGTTCTGAAGGATCTTCCAGATTGTCCACTGAACCAGCCATCTACTATTTAACTACCTGTTTAGTGTTTCAATCTGCGAGGGCACCCTATGAGTGTCCTCATCATGCCTGGGTAACCCCAACAGCATAACTGACTATAAGGCACCCATCACATTCTCAGATGACTTGTGTGTTTGAAAATGTCTTCTACAAATTGAGCCTAAATCTCTCGCAGGCATTCCCACCCGCTGGTCTTGGTTCTATTAGTCTTACAGCATAATAGGTTCAATTCTTCATCTCAGAGCACCATGGTACATTCCACATCTATACTTTCCAGGTTAAACCTCCTTGGTTTCATTAGCCATTTTTTATATGACCTGAGTTCCTAGTCCTTTCAACTCACCATTGTGTCTACATGTCCAATGTGCCACTCAGGAAAAGACGAATCTCCAGGAATGTTCTGGTAGCATAAAATTATATACTTACAAAAATCACTGTGTGTTTATACATATAAAATTGCATAATATTAAATTGTCAACTAAAAGCACTATATTTCTTTCAAACATGCCATACAAGATTATAAATCCTTCATCCCATACCTGTACAATTGGTATTTTGAGATCTAAAGATAAGACCATATACTTGTCCCCATTTAATCTCATCTTCATAAAAAATGATCCATGATTCCAAACTACATCCTTTCCAACCCCTAGTACTTTTGGAATTCATTTTTGCCAATCTGGTATGTTTGAAAGGGGATGCTATTGCAATTCTAATTTGTGTTTTCCTGCCTTCTTATTTGGAATGGGCACTTTTCAAGTATATATATATTTTGGCCATTCACATTTGCTCTTCTCTGAATTGCATGTTCAATCTCTTTCCATTTTTTGACTAGGTTACTGGGTATGTGTGTGTATTAATTAATTTTTTTAAAAAATTGATCGACATATTTTTGTTTTTGTGGGGGGGAGGGTTATTTCTTTGTATTTTTAAATTTTAAATACCAGTGCCTTTTCTATAGGTTGTTCTTTAAATTTTGGTGTTTTCTGCTATGCAAAATATTTTAAACGTTTTTAAAGTATGGTTTAAGTGTTTGTTTTTTCTTCCTACACAGAGGCTCTTAATTTTAATGGATTAAATGAGTCCATTTCTTTGTCTTGATTAATTAGTCCTACTTTGTTTTCCAAAAAATGTAAATATTATCCTATGCTTTTTTCTGCCTTTTTTATTCACATTTAGGTCTCTAATTAATCTATAATTTATTTTTCTGTATGGTATGAAATAACTCTGCTGTGGTATCCCAATGCCTCCATTACTACAACTTTATCAAAAGCCATGATACCTGACAGAGCAAGTCCCTCCTTTCTACTTACTCAACTTTTCAAAATTCTTCGTATAAATTCTGGGATTATTTTTTCTACTGCTATTTATTAAAAATCGCTATTGAAATTTTAACCCGATTTATATTAAATTTATAAACTGATTTGGAAATTAATGCTATTTTTATAATAAAGCAATTACAATCCATGAATATGGTATACTTCACCACCTGCCTCAGGTTTTGAAAACATTTTCTACAAATGTTTTGCATTCTTTTTCTCCAAAAAGGTTTTATTTAGCTAATAGATTTATTACTGAGTACCCTTAAGTTTCCTTTTCTTTAGAAATGAAATGTGTAAAAATATATTTGTGCAATTACTCTTCCTGCTATTTAATAATGCTGGTGATTTTGTGTATGGATTTATCTTGCTAAATTTGTATAATGATGCTAACAGCTATCTGGGATGTCTGAAATTTTCTTAGTCAATCATATGTGTAATTAAAATTTTGTTTCTTCCTTTCCTCTTATCTTTGTATTGCTTTATGTGTGGGAGGGTGCTAGGAAATCAAACCCAGGGTCCTATACATGCTGAGCATTCTACCACTGAGCCACATCCCTAGCTTTTCCTTTCTGTTTTATTGCATTGGCCAGGAACTTCACATTAGACAGAAATGGTAATAACAAGGATCCTTATTTTGTTCTTGACTACTGTGGACAAATACACAAAAAGATTTATTAAATGTTAATTTATTAATTTATTTTTTATTTTCATTTTTGGTACCTGGAATTAAACCCTGGGGCACTCAACCAGTGAGTCACATTCCAGCCCTTTTTTATTTTGAGACAGGGTCTTGCTAAGTTGCTTAGGACCTTGCTAAATTATTGAGGGTGGCCTGGAACTTGTGATCCTCACACTTCAGACTCCCAAGTCACTGGTATTACAGGCATGCTCCACCACAACTGGCTAAATGTTAAATCAATTTCAGGGATAAATCTAAGTGGGTCATGATTTATTATTATTATTCTGACTTGCTAATGTTTTACACAGGAATTTCATGGTTCTGGTCTTAGCCGAGATGCATCGATAGATCTCCTTTTTGTTCTATTATTGTTCAGTTTGGTTATCAAGCTTCATATGGTAGGTACTATCGATTATTTTCCCAGGATTCACCCTCCATTCCCTCTCCTTTTTTTCTTCATTTTCCTTCCTGAAGGCTGTTTTATCATAAAATGATAAACAAAAGACTAACAAGAAATCATTTAAGCAACTAATCCTCTGTGTTAAAAGGAATTTACTGGGCCTTGGCATAAACTGGGAAATAGCACTGCAAGAATTCTGAGGATTCTGCTCCCTTTCTTACAAGATCATACGCCTCTTGAATAGGAAAGAGAGCCCCTTGAACATCCTTCTCTTGGGGACGAGAAAGGATCTTATGTTGAATTGGTCAGAATTAGATCACATGATCCTACCTATAAGGGTAACAGAAAAAAATGAATATCTGACATTTTATTTAGTTTGACACCAAAATTGTTTTCTGTTTAGCATACTTTTTCTTTCTATTTTATGATGCTGGAGATTGAACCCAGGGGTACATGCCTGCAAGCCTAATGCTCGAACATTGGGCTACATCCGCAGCTGGCTACTCTTTTTATTCAAATGCCTTCTAGGGATTGACTGTGCTTTCTTTCAGAAGTTATTTATTGTTTTACTAGTCTCTCAGAGTTACCTTTACATTCTGAAAGTGCATACTTGCCTTAACAAAACTAGAACAATAAACATTTCTCTGTCATTCCTAAACATTAGCACCTTAGAATGTTTTTGTTACTATAATTACTACCTTCTCTCTTCTGTTATTATTGTCTAGTATTGCTTAGATTCTAAAAATACATCCCCAATTTGTCATTGTTAGTATTTTTAAGACATTCTCTGCTTATTCAGATTTGCTCAGATGTTTACCAGTTTATTTGTTTATTATTACTTCTAGATAACCCTTTGCTTCCCAGATTCAGTTTCATCTTATTTAAGTACATCCTTTAGTAGTTCTTTCAATGTGGATCTCTAGGTAGTAACCCCTCTCAGTCCTTGACTGTCAGAAATCATTTTTATGCCCAATTCTCAGTTCTAACTCCCCATTTGTGTGGGCCTGAGGCCACATTTCCTGCCCCCTTATGGGATGACACCACTGGTCCCAAGATGTCATGACCTACACTGGATTCTGATGCTCCATGGCTTTCTCATCACTCACTGCTATGCTTCCCACTGTGGTTCAAGTCTCCCCCATTCTCTACTACCTGAGGATTTCCCCTTCTTTGTTTCAAATTTAGCTTTATATTGTTATATTTCATCCTGTGTTTGTCATAGGAAGTGGGGGAGGGTCTACATTAATCTTTTTAGTTACTATTACTGGAAGTCCACATATTCTATTTATAACAAATTTCCCTCTTACTGATGTTTATGACTCTCCTTTAAAATAAATATCATATATTTTGATAGAGAAAACAGACATGACAGAGACAGCTGGATACTTCTTATTCTGTTTCAGCAAAAGTTACAAAGTTTCTAAAATTTTTCTTGATTTTGGTGCACAGAGAACATTCCCCAGGCAATAACTTAAGAGAATGTAATCGCCTGCCAAGAAATGGAATTTTCCATAGTTTCTATTTTCCTGCATCTCCCTCACTTCTTGCTCTACAGAGGTGATCCCGAAGGGGAAAATTGTTCAATATTTGCTTCACACCCTCCAAAGTAAGAATGCCAAAGCTCATATTAAGAAATCTGTCTCTGTAAGGAAGTGATCCTCAGGCCAGACCCAGAGCTCAGAGACTCCTTGTAAATCAACAGCTGGCTGGAGGCTGAACTGGTTCCAAATCCTGGGAATTCACAGCTTCTAATAAATGAATGGGATTGATCTCATTTGCATTTCATTATGACTCAGGAATTCCCTGCTACTGCATCCCTAGGCAGATTAAAAGGCACCAAGGCCATTGCCACCAAGATACTGGCCTGGAACTTCCACACACCCCGGTGACAGGACCCAGAGACTCCCATCAAGGCAGAATGGCCTATTTCAGCCTGCCAGAGAGTACAGTTAATGTTGGAATGGTGAAATCCAAATGTGGCTCCTCCGAGAATCATTTGCACAAGGGCACCAAGAATGAATGAATGAATATTCACAGGGTCAGTGAATAAACTGGGGGTGCTTTTCAGTTAGTAAGTTGGAAATGCTTCTGAATAATCACAAATAGGGCAATTGGAGAGGCCATGGTGGGTATAAAGCCAGTCGTGGAAACGTTAATACCAGACCAGTTTGCTGGGGCTGACAGCTAACTTCAACACAACGTATTTCACAAGACCTAGAAAAGAAGTGAAGAAGGTCTGGATGCGGGTATTGGGTGGCGAAAAAAACTCAGAGAGGTCCTAATCATCAATTGTGCACAGTAAAACTCTTAGAGTAAAACAGTAAAAGATTAAAGAATACACTTTGCAAAATAAATGGTATTTTTGCTTTAGAAAATGCTGGTTTCTCATTCTTGAAGCTTTACCCTTCCAAATGCAGAGTGATGGCTTCCATTTGGGGCGGTTGGGTTCTCTTGAGAAGTAGAAGCCTCCTTTGCCATTACTAAACCTCTGCTCACAGGTGCCTGTTAATTTTGTCATTTCTCTTTGTGGATACCTGGTTAGCTCCCTGACAGTAAATAGAAATCTTCCTAAATCAAGACCACTGCCTCCCTCAGCCCTTCCCTACAATTTATAGGCATCTCTTTTCCTACAGTTGACCACAAACAATGGTTCAAGACTAAGTTGTTTGATTCTTAAGATCAGATTTCATCTTGTGTCATCCAAAGGGAGGGAAAGGGAAGATGTAAGTTCTAATGAAAAGGCAGTTGAGGTCCATTTCACAGAATGCAAAGGGGGTGGAGTCTGTTTTTGGAAGCTGGCTGTAGAGGGTGGACAAGTGGCTCTCCAAGCGACCTTTACTCTCCCAGACCCCCCACAGCCTTTATCTCAATGGCACCATGGGCTCAGGGAGAAGGGGCTCCTGTGTGCATCTCCCACTGCCGTGACTTACCTGTTGAGATACACTCGTTTCTCAGTGAACTGCCCGTTGCCATGGTGAGGGTCCTCGAAGGGCTCATTCTGGACAACCTCCACCCCTTCTCCTCTGTCGCTCTGTTCATGGCTGTGTTTGCTGATCATGTACAGCTGTCCAATTTTGTACTACAAAGCACACAGAGACAAAGACAAAGAGGTCAGCCCCCAGCTAGCCTCTGACACATCCCCCTCCCGCCATGGCGCCAGAGCAACTAATGACATCAGCACCTTATGCTGAGAAAAGAAAGCAGCCACTTGTGCCTAATGTGACTTTTCTCTGGGAGCTAGGAAGAGAACCAGTTGTGAGCAGAATGCAGAAACGGCCTGTTCCTGAGAATGTTCCACATCACCTTGGCAAGTGCTCCCTGGGGTGGCTGGCAGTCTTTAAGGTTCAGTGCTGACCCACCCTTCCACAGCAGCAGGGAAAGGGAGTGCTGCAGACTCACTTTCCATTCTGGCCCTAAGGGTTACAAGGAGCTAATGGCCTTTTTGGTTTGGCCAAAGGCTTCCTATGGTGTGTTTGTTTCTGTCCCCGCTTTCTGCCTAATTAGCAGGATTGCTGGATGTGGACAATTATGTGTCCCCCGCCTCTACTACCCCTGGAGGTGTTCACCTCTCATGGAGGCCCTAGAATAGCAGCTCTCACAGGCAACTGGACATCATCTGGAAACTTTTTTTTCTCCCACTTCAGGAACTGAACTCAGAGAAGCTTAACCACTGAGTCACATCCCCAGCTCCTTTTTTAGACAGGGTCTCTTTAAGTTGCTTTGGGCTTCACTAAATTACTAAAGCCAGCCTCAAACCTGCGATTCTCCTGCCTCAGCCTCCAGAGTTGCTGGGATTACAAGTGTGCGCCACTGTGCCTAGTTTCCTGGAAATGTTTCTTTTTTTTTTTGGTACTGGGTGGATATTTAAACCCAGGGGTGCCTAACCACTGAGCTACATCCCTATCCCTTTTCACTTTGAGACAGGGTCTCACTAACTTGCTGAGGCTGGCTATCAACTTGTGAACCTCCTGCCTCAGCCTCCCCAGCCTCTGGGATCCTGGAAGCTTTTAAAAGCTCCAGATATCCAGGCCAACCATGTTTGAAACCAAGATCCAGAAGAGCGCATCACACCGTGAACCATCCTCAGTATCTAACTCCTTTTCATTCAACTTCACTGTGGGTGCCCGGCCTTTCAGTCCCAGTCCCAGATGCCACATGTCCTACCCTAAAAATGACAAAATGAAGGAACATACAATAGGAACATTTTCTGTTCTTCAGGATGTTTCACTCTCCTTTCTGCTTATCTGAAAATGCTGGGGCAGCCAGCATTTCTTTCCCCAGTGCACTTTCAAAGTGACAAAACTAATTTGATGGGGAGAGGAGACTGGAAGCAGGAAAACAATGTTCGCATGAGAAACTAGTCTGCTCAGGTCCGAGGCAGAATGACGTGACCCTGCTCAGTCCCTCCGGCAGATCACGCGTGAGCCAACACAGACAGAAGTCATTGCCACCAGGACTCTGGGACTAGGGAGAGAGGCCTGAATCTGCAGCAAGCTGATGATGACCCTGGTTTGTTCTCTAAAGGGCTCTGACCCGCTGGGATGCAGGTCCCTGGTCAATGCGCATAAGAGAGAGAAATGAACAAGCCAGCAGTGCACATGGGTGGAAGGTCCCTCTCATGCTGAGGCAGGTGCAGGGAGAGGAGTGTGAAGAAGCTCCAAGCTGAGGGACCAGGCCCAGTAACCATGACAACAGTAGTGGGCTGGCACTGGCTGGGTCTTTTCTAAGGACTATGCTTCTCGTCTGGGTCACACCCCTCTTCAGAAAGGCCTGTATTTAAAAAAGCTTTCAATGTGAGTGCATTTGAGCAGTTGCAGGGAGAAGAGAGTGCTGAGGATAAGAGCAGGAGGAAGAAGAGCAAATCCATTTTAAAGATGAATTAGGATCAGGATCAGAGGCTTGGCCTGGTTTCCTGGAGGTCCAGTTCTGCTTTTACTTTTACTCCCAAAGACTATAATGCTCAGGGCTGAGGTTGTAGCTCAGGGGTAGAGTGCTTGCCTAGCATGGGTGAGGCACTGAGTTCAATTTCCAGCACCACATATAAATAAATAAAAATAAAGGTCCCAAAAAGAAAGAAAAAAAGTACTATAATGCACTTTCAAAGTGGGGCAGTAAGCACAAGTTCACAGACTGGAGATTAGGAAGTTATACCTTGAAATCAGTGCTCTACCTTCCACTGATGGGGACAGCATCCTGGTACAGGGTGCTCAGCTACTCAGGACTGTAGCTTTCACTGGCAGGTGCTTTTGACTTGATGTTAAAAAAAATGTATGTTTGTTCAATGGAAAATTATTCAGCCATAAAAAAGAATGATGTACTGATACTGAAACTGCTTAGTGGGCATTGTGGGTTGAAGCGTGTCACCCAAAGTTCACATGATTAAGTCCTAACCTCATAATATGACCTTATTTGGAGATAGGGCCTTTACAGAGGTAATCCAGTTAAAATGTTTTTAGGATAGGTCCTAATCCAATATGACTGGTGTCTTTATAAAAAGAGGAATTTGGATGAAGACAGAGAGGCCAGAGGAAAGTGATGTGAAGAAATGATGGCCATGTACGAGGAATGGACTCTCCCTCACAACCTCCAGAAAGAAGCAGCCCTGCTGGGACTTCAGACTTCTGTCCTCCTGGGTTGTGAGACAATGCACGCCTATGGTTGATAGCCACTGAGCATGTGGTGCTTGTCATGTCTCCTAGGAAAACTAGTACAATGGGTACAAGGGTTCTTTCGGGGTGATCTAAGTGTTCTAGATGGTGATGGAGGTTGCACAACATTATGAAAGTTCTGGACGCTGCTATTATGTTATGTGACTTTCATCTCGACTTTTTAAGAAGTGTAGACTTGGTTCAGAAATAGACCCCCAAACCCAAAGTCCTGTCTTCAGTGGGGTAGGGCCTGCAAAAGAGTTGGGCCAATACAAGACTATCTTCAAAAGCTCCAACCCACTCACATATTAAAAATGTATAGGATCAAGGTCAATGCATGACACAAAAAAGCCATTAGCCAGAAGCAAATTAGTCTTGGCTGGGCTCAGCTCAAGTGCTTCCTGCTCTGTGGGGATGAGAACAGAACAGGAAGGCAGCGCAGGCTGATTCACGGGTGGCCAGCGGAGGGCCCGGCCTCATTGATCATTCCAACTTCTCCAACGCAGGGCAGATGCCAGCCTTAGCTCACTGTGACAGCACCAGTCTGGGGTGACCCGCAGGTGCTGGGGGTAGCAGGACACTTAAGCCAATACACCCAGATGAGCAAGGCTCTGAGACTTTTCTCCCTGTCCCTCCCAAGAAATCAGGCTGGCTCTGCTGTTTGTTTGTGGTCATTGGAGCTAGGCCATCCAGAAGCAGTTCATGATGTTGTTTTGTTTTAAAGCACAAATTGATTCGCAGACACAAGCAGTAAACAATTTGGCCCTGAAACCACTTGTTTTCCACATCACTGAGGATCCTCCTAAAAATGCCAAATTCCAGGGCATTCCAGAACTACATTCAGCATTGGGTGTGTGTTTGAGTAAGAGGGGAATTCAGTGCTGAATTCCGAGGCAGAGCATGATGGGGGCATTCATCAGCACCTGCTCAGGACTAAAGGGTGCCAGGCTGGAGTGTCCCATCTTAAGGATGGCCTAGTTTTTTTCCTTTCCTTTTCTCCCCGCCCCCAAACCACTGGTACTGAGAAATGAACTCAGAGGAGATTTACCACTGCAGCCACATTCCCAGTGCTATTTATTTATTTTTTTATTTTGAGACAGGGTCTCATGAAGTTGCTTAGGACCTTACTAAGTTGCAGAGGCTAACCCCAAACTCGCCATCCTCCAGCCTCAGCCTCCGAGTTGCTGGGATTACAGGCATGTGCCATCGCATCTGGTCAGGAGGCCTATTTCTTTTTGCCTTTTTCATATTAATGTTTTGCAAAGTTCCACACTTAACTGAGTGAAAATAGACCTCTCTGATCACTACTGCAAACAAACTTGTACGTTGTATGAAGGCTACAAAACCCAAAGACGAAGAAGGGTTCTGAAGACCTCAGACTTGGTAACAGAATTGATGATGATGATGATGATGATGATGATGATGATGATAGTGATGATGGCATTGCATAACTTTACTGATGCCCATTAGCAAGAAGCACTGATTAAGTGTTTTGAATTCATTTCTAATACAATGATTCAGCCAGGTATATCTTGACAACTGAGGAAACTGAGTCTCAGAGAAGTCAAAGACTTTCTGTAGTTTCTAGGCAACAGAGCTGGGATCTAAGCACCACAGGTTAGTATTCTTTCTACTCCATCAGATTGTGGTTCTTTTATCTTTAACAGGTGAACTGATTTAATAAATCTTGTTTAAATCACTATGATTTAAAAGGATGGGGTGGGGGGAGGTGGCAGAAAGTCATGCCTCTGAACTTTGCTATTTTGTAAGTTGAGTAACAGAAGTCTGACGGAAAGATCAAAGTTGCTTAATCTGTGATCACATATAGAATGCAGGAGCAATTAGGCTCTAACTTTGTAAAATCTATTGTTATAATTCCAGAGTTTGGGTAATCATCATTACAGGCAATCATGATTAGAGACAGCTCTGTGCTGCAGGCTGAGTCTCCATGTGAGCTATCCTCAGAATAGCTACCCCAAATAATTATCTCCATAGTAAAAAAACATCATGGGGATTCAGATCTTTCCCACTTGTGCAGAGCTGTGTGCTTCAAAGTGCTGCAGAATTTGCGCCAGGTAGAGTTGCAGAATGTGTCTGGAGAGGGAGAGCTGGTCCATAGGTTTGTGCTTTTGCTGAGCACCATTGAATCACTTCACAGTTCAACCATAAACTCTGACTTTAAACAGGTGACTCCAAGTCCCAATTCTGAGTATGGTAAGGGATTACGAACTGAGCACCAACAATACCTTCAACCTCATCCTTGCCTGAAGCAGTATGTGACCCAAAGTCCTAGGTTCAACAGATTTCCAAGCTACAAATGAAGTTCACTTCATGCTTCTCAAACTGCTGGCCTCTGGAGTTCTGGCTTGGCCCACCTCCCATAACCCCCACCCTAGAAAACCAACGGGTGTCATCTTCCTCCCAACCATCCTGTGTCCTATCATCCTGTCCCCTTTCTCTTCCTCCATTAATCCCAGATCCATTTCCAAACATCAGGATGTGACAAGTGTGAGCCACTGCTTTCTAGTAAACATGACCTTTTCTAGGAGGACTTACTCCCTGAGGATGTGAGTTGGGACAATGAGGACCCAAGTCAGAAATCAGAATTTACATTTACTTTGGCCTTTACAATCAATATGAATGCCACACAACCTAACAGGCAGAGAAACACCTGTGCCTCTGACTTAACATGAAATTACGTTATTTTTCCATCTGTGAAATGTGTCTGATTCTTGCTGTTCTGTCTGGCTGTGTGTCTAAAGGAAAAAGCAGAGGGTGATATAATTTGGCATTCTTGCAAGGTTCTCATATTACCCATAGCACCCCTGTTGCATTTGTTGAAATCTTTCTTCTAGTTCTATCTCAATATGTGAACCTCAAAGCACAGTGAAGCAATTGCTTCATGGTGTGCAAGGAACGCATCGAAGAGAACATTTGAAAGGTAGCACACACAGGGTTCAGACTCAGTGCCAACTTCACGCCAGGTGGTGTCAAAATTGTAATTATACACAGGGAAGGAGATGCAAAGGGCCCAGGTTTTAATAACCTCATCTCAAAAAGCTAGAGGCTAGAGCTGTTTTCTGCAATCCCACAGCACAGCTAAAGCACCAGGACAAACATTCTGCTTTAGTGGCTGGCAAACTATGCGCACTGGAGTCTGCTTTATTTATTTATTTATTTTTGGTACTGAGGATTGAACTCAGGGGCACTCAACCACTGAGCCACATCCCCAGCCCTATTTTGTATTTTATTTAGAGACAGGGTCTCACTGAGTTGCTTAGGGCCTCGCTAAGTTGCTGAGGCTGGCTTTGAACTCGCGATCCTCCTGCCTCAGCCTCCCAAGTGCTGGAATTACAGGTGTGCGCCACCATGCCCGGCTGGTGCCTGCTTTTTAAATAAAGTTTTATTGGAACACAGCCATGCTCATTCATTCTGTGACTGCTTTCACACCCAGCAGCAGTGTAGAGAAGTTTTCACAGAGGATGTATGTATGGCTTGCAAAGCTTCAACTATTTACTATCTGGCCCTTTACAGAAGAAGTTTGCTAAGCCCTGTTCTATTCCATGGGTACTGGGTCCAGTCTGGACCAGCCTCAGCTGTTCACCTAGTAGCTAACTAGAGTGTAGTAGCTACTTGCTATAGCCACATATATGTGGCTAGTGAGCATTTGAAATGCGACTTGTGTAATAGAGGGACTTCACGTTAAATTTTCTTCTATTTTAATTTAAAGACAGATGCTTGATTCATTTATTTAAAAATCTTTATGTTTGAATCAACTTGGGTATGTGATTTTACTCTTTCAACTGGAAATTTTATAAAATCTAAACACAGATAGAGTATCTCCATTGAAAATTTAGTATGTGACATGAGACTGCTATAAAAGTGAAATGCACCCTAGATATTGAAGATTAAATACCAAAGGAGGAGTAGGAGAAAGAGAAGAAATTAGCTCATTAATAATTTTTACAGTGATTACATATTAAAATGGTAGCATTTTGGATATACCAGGCTAACTAGAATATATTCTTTTTGGGCGGGGGGCGGTGTCCTGGGGATTGAACCCAGGGGCACTTTACCACCACACTACAACCCTAGCACTTTCTATTTTTTATTTTGAGATAGGGTCTCATTCAATTGCTGAAGGTCTTGCTAAGTTGCCCAGACTGGCCTCAGCCTCCCAAGTCGCTATGATTACAGATGTGCACCACCATGCCCAGTTACAGCATGTTCTTGATGTTAACTTTATCTGTTTTTTTTTTAATGTTTTTAAAAGTGTGGCTATTAAAAAATTTAAAATTCCATACATAGGTCTTATTTGCAACTCAAATTCCTACTGGGGGCTGGGGCTGTAGCTCAGTGGTGGAATGCTTACCTTGCATGTGTGAGGCACTCAATTTGGTCCTCAGCACCACATAAAAATAAATAAAGGTACTGTGTCCATTTACAACTAAAATTATTTTTTAAAAATTTCTATTGGATTTTGATGGCCTAGACCCTAATCTAGAGCAGCTGGGATTCAATATGCCTCATCAAGACTCCGGAAGCTGGCTGGTCAGGAGTTAGAGCCAGGCCACAAGTTTCCAAGGCTTTTTCAAGCCAGCGAGGCGGAGCATGGGTGATTAAGGACGTGCCTGGAGAAGCCCTCCCTTCCCTGCTGTTTACTTGGGCCTCCAGAGAGGTGATAATTGTTCACAGTGTGCTACAGCAGAGAGCACTGGGGTTTTAGAAATGAAAACAGGGAGCCAGTGTCCTGATCCTGCCCTTGGCTTGGCTTTGTAACCTTAGACAATTTACTTATCCAAACCACATTTTGTTAACATTAAAAGTGGGACTAATAAAATATCCACATGACAAGGTGAGAATAAAGTAAGAAAAAAATTCACAAATGCAACTGCTTCCTAAATTATCAAACTGTCTATAAACTGCCATCGCTATCACTCCTTCTATTTGGCACCGTGTCTGACCTGGACTTGAAGATCTGTTCCATTCATATCCCTCTTAGGCCGCAGTTCCAAGAAGTGAAAGAGAGGGAGGCAACTGCCACGACTTACAATGCAGGAACCAAAGAGAACCTGAACTGAGCACTGTGGTGCATGTTTGTAGAACCAATTACTTGGGAGGCTGAACCAGGGACCAGCAAGGGCAACACAGTGAAACTCCATCCAAAAAAAGAAATCAAAGGGAAACTATGACCATCTGCCCAAGACCATCTTTTCTTTCTGCAGAAGTTTCACTTGATAGTAGTGACATCAAACACTTTCAGAAGCATTCTCAAGAGTGTTAGAACTTCCACAGATTTCTGAAATGCCTGGAATTGTCAAATTCATAGAGATAGAAAGCTGTATGGTGTACGTCAAGACTGGAAAGCAGTGGACTAGGCAGTGTTTAATGGGTAGAGTTTTGGTCTCTGCTGACCGTGCGTGTGGCAGCCTACGATCCTAGCAGAAGGGGGAAACATGATTAACTGAACACAAACACATTCTGATTCCTTTGACTTTAATGCCTGTCTACAAGGACACTTTCCTCATTGACTGTGACCTCCCCTTAGGTTGTTTCTCAGTCTTGGGTTCAATCTGAGACTGACGTCAGCAAGAGCAACTCCAATTCCTTTGGGGAAAGGGTGTGCTTTTTTTACCTCTGGGTACTGATTTGGGCTCTGAGGACATGATTAGCTAACCCCTCAGCTTCCAAGCTCTGTGATTGAATGTGCAGATTTCTCCATGCAGACAGGGGCAGGAGGGAGGTGTAAAGTTCTTGGGTGTTTCGTCAGATGTCACTCTGCCAGGTCAATAAACCACAAAAACCAATATCCGATCCCACAAAGAAAATACAAACCTGCAGCTCATATTTCAGGATATCAGCACATCATCACATATTTCTTTTCTCCTGGATTTTTATAAGCAGCCCTCTGAGGTGTCTTGTTTACGTAATACCTGGGTCATTATGCCAGGGTATACGAATGAAAAAGCTGATAAAAGGATCTAAAAAGGAGTTGGGTTATTGATATTGAATTTTTTTAAAAAACCCTTTTGTGACAAACTAATATAAGCAACATTGTACAGCGATGCTTGACCTGTCCAAATTTTCACTGAACTGAACAGAAATCAAGCAACTCACTTTAAGGGAAGGGGCCCCAATACGCCTCGTACAGGTGCAAACACACCATTACCCCTTGATGGCTGCAAGACTGCGGACTGTATGCTCAGTCCCCCAGGAAAATCATCTCCTCAAGAGCAGAGGAGAGTTACCTTGTGCTTTATAGCATGTTACAAATAAAAGCACACATTTCGTCACATCTTCCAATGCTGACTGCATTAGGGGGTGGTAGTCTTGCCTCAAGGATTCATTTGACTCAAATTGAAAAGCCAAAATGGTTCATGCAGCACTTAACAGGGATTTTATAACATAAAATACGCAGTAGGTGTGTGTCATGCTTTGTATTTATAAATGAGAAGCTGAACAAATCAGCCAATAGTGGGAGGCTGAAGAACCATTAGGAGAGCAAAGACAGAACTGAACTCAAAGTCACTAGGTGAGTTGGCTCTAGGGGCAGAACATGGGATTCCTCCATACATTGGTCCTGAAACTGTCTTAAGGCTTATGCATTCGGGATCATTCTTTCAACAAGCATGTCCTGTATGCTAGACCCCATAGACATTGGAAGCAGAGCTGTGAACAACAGATTTGGTGTCTGGCCAAGAAGAGGGTTTCGCCTGGAAGACAGAAGGCTGCCAGCTGCAGGAATCAGAGCTCTCTAACAATTTGCCAGGAAAAGTGAAACTAAACACAATTCAAGTACATGGAGAGGTCTGGTGACCGGTCTGACCTCTGCAAGCAATTCAGACTCTGGCATTTACTATGGAACATAAGTCCACAGCCAATAACCAGACCCAAAAGGGGGAGAACCAAGACAAAACTTGGTTGGGACACAGAACCTGCACCATCTCCTTTCGACTTGTCAACGACCATTTCAGTACCTTGGCCTCGTGATCAAGGTGTCCCCAGGGCACAGGATCATCTACCAGAGTGCCAGGTGCAAGCTCACAGGCAGCAGGTGACCAAAGATGTAAGCTTGCCAGGCGGGTACACCAGAGTCAGACAAAAGCAGTGGATTGAGATTTATTAGAGTCTGTGTCCCGGGTAAAATCTCCAGCCCCCCGGGGTAAAAGTCGGGGTGGGAGAGCCAGAAGAAATCACACGTGACTTTGGCTGCTCAGGGTGTTTATACAGGGGAAGGGGTTAGGGGTCCTGCCCAGGAAAGGTGGACACAAGGTGGACATCAGGGTCAGTAGGTCTGCCTCATTGGACACTTGTGGTACAGTGTGTTGCTAGGTGTACCCCCCCACCCCCCTGCAGCCACCCAAATTCAACCTGACACCAGGGTCTTTCCAGAATGAGAGAACTCCGTGTTTGGGTGCTGCTGACTTCATGTCAACCCTTCATGAAATTGGTTATGAAAAGACCCAAAGCATCATGGGGAGCTGTAGTACAGGTTCAAAGGAGAAATTCACTGAGGAATGAGAGCAGTCAGTTGTGGTGTCTTTGAGACCTTCCTGAGAGCAGAATGCAAAGCAGAGCACTTGCTGCTTTGTGTACAAGTGAACAGTGGCCATCCTTAACATTTTCAGAGTCATTCAAGCCACTTCAAGCCTAGCAAAACAAGATCTCAAGAGAATTTGAACTAGAAGGTCACCAAACTCCTTTGCTTGCTTTAGTGCTAGTTGGCACAGCAAGACAATTGGGGACAACTAAATGCTGTGAGAGAGGCAGAACCAAGTCATATCTATGGATGTAACCTTGGAAGGTTCCAATAGACTTCCTCACCCCACTTTGGGGAATGGGTAGGCGGTTGTGTGGCTGGCTGCAGGGAAGCACTGTTCTTTTAAGTAAAAGCAGTCTAAGAGTCTCTTCCTTGTTAGAAAACAAACAGAAAAGTGGAATGAAAAGTAAACGACTGGGCCTGGGATGTAGCTCAGTTGGTTGAGTGCTTGCCTTGCAAGCACAGGGCCCTGGTTCAATCCCCCGCACCGCCAAAAAAAAAAAAACAACAACAAACCAACCAGGGAAGCAAACGATTGACAAGTCCTGCTCTCCAGAGACAGCTAATGAAGACAGGCAAAACAGAGTAAATCGGGTACATTTCCAGGAATTGCTACATTTAAAAATCTATCTTCTGAGCCTCTATTGCACTTTGGATTCATTCTAATGACCTGGAGCGATTCTATCAACGGTTACTTTTAAGGTCAAGTGGTGGCCTGTCCTTCACTGCATCAACGGGGCAGTCACTCTGTCTCTGCACGTCCTCCTGAGGGAGGGTGCGAACAAGTCCCCTAGGCAACACCATGGTGAAATATATTTACCGTAGTTTCAAAGAGTTGGAGGAAAAAAAAGCAGATGAAATGACCAACAGGAACTATTGGGTTTTTGTTGTTGTTGTTGTTATAGGATTCTTTTTTTTTTTCCTTTCTTTGCAATGCAAATATATGTAACATGAAATGGATGGTGCTAGAGATTGAAACCAGGACCTTGCACCACAGGCTAAGCACATACTCTACCTCTGAACTACATCCCCAGCCATTTTAACTTTTTATTTATTTATCTATTTTGTACTGGGGATTGAACCCAGGGCCGTTTAACCACTAAGCCATATCCCCAGCCCTTTTTGTTTTCTGAGACAGGGTCTCACTAAGTTGCTTAGGACCTCACTTGCTTGTTCTAAGTTGCTTGCTCCTGAGTGGCTGGGATTACAGGTTTGTACCACCATGCCTAGCCATTTTAACCATTTTTTAGTATATCATTTAGTGGCATTAGGTGCATTCACAAGGTTATAAACCATCTCACTGTTGATTTCTAGAACTCTTAGATCAACTCAAACAGAAACCCTGTTAAACCATTAAACAACTCTCTATTTCTCCCACTGTCTAGTAGCCTGTTTCCTCCATGAGTTTGTCTATTCTAGAGATCTCATCAAGTACAACCAGAATATGTGTTCTCTGGCATCAGGTGTGTTTCACTGCGTAGCATGTTTTCAAATTTCATGTTTCACAATGTTAATCCATGTTATGTCATATGTTAGAATTTCACTCTTTTCTGAGGCTGAATGATATTTCATTGTATGGATAGACCACATGTGGTTATCCTCTTATACGCTTCTGCCTTTTGGCTTATGTGAATAATGATGCTGGGTATCAGCATACAAGAATCTGACTTTCTGCTTCCAATTGTTTTGAACATAGACCTAGAAGTGGAATGGCTGGATCATATTGTAATCCCACGTTTAATTTTTTTTTTGGTGGTACCGGAGACTGAACCCAGAGTCTCACACATGCTAGGCAAATACTCTACCACCTAGTTACATCCCCAGTCCTTTAAAATTTTTACTTAACACCCAGGGTCCTGCTGAGTTGCTGAGGGGACAGTGAATTTGCCATCCTCCTGCCTCAGCCTCCTAGGCTAGGATTATAGGTGTGCACAATGGATACTATATTTAGCTTTTTGAGGAACACTGAACTGTTTCCCACAGCGGTGGCACCATTTTCCACTGCCATCGGCAGTGCACAAGGGCACCGAGTTCTCCACAGCCTCACCAACATCCATTTCTCCTTTTTTGGATAATAGCCATGCTAATGGATCAGAAGTGATCACAGGATATTTTAAGGTCAACTCTAGGTTTTCTCTGGGATCTCCTATTCTTATAAAGTCCATTTGAAGCAGAGCTTGGGCATCACATCTTCCAAATAAGTACCAAGTCAGACTTGGGAGAGATTTCAACCCTAGTACTTATTTAAACCATCAGGGTCAATCAGTAGACTCCTGATGAAACACCAATGAATTGAGATGGTTATTTTTCAGGGGGTTGGAGGGTGTTGCCTGGAAATGCTCCGGGTGCAAACTCAATGCATCAAATCCCTTTACAGTTGAAAAGGCCCAAACACATTTGCAAACAGTTCAGACCCTCTTTGTAAGGGCACCACAAAGAGCAGCTATGAATTATTACCATGGAAGCCTGGGGGTGGTAGAGGTGGGCCTGACCTGAAAGGGCGCTTCTATTTCTGTTACAGAAGCTGCTTTCAGTGTTATTTTGGTGGCCCAGCCAGTAGCACAGTAAATTAAAGAACCGCAATACAGAAAGCAGCAGAGTCCTACAGAACTCACTTAGGAATCATGTGTACATAACTTATATTCCAAGATTTGGGATAAAAAAAGTACTTCTTTTTTTGTCCCCTGCAATGCTGAGGGCAGAACCCAGGACCTGGCATAAGCTGTGGAAGCACTCTACCACCAAGCTACATCCCATGCCCCCAAAAGCAATCTTGATAATTTGCATTTTTCATATGCATTTCTATTTCAGATGACAGCTACTCTTGAACTTTGCAGTAGACTGTACGGATGTTGCTCAGAGTTTTTCCCTCTCAGTGGTTTTTAGTACATACACAAAGGTATGCAACCATTTTCACTAATTCCAAAACATTTTCATCACACCAAATGAAGCCCTATACTCATGCTACTTCCTGTCTCTATGAATGTGCTTAGAAGTGAAACATACAATAGATGGTCTTTCGTGACTGGTTTCTTTTCTTTTATTATTTCTTTATTTGTTTGTTTGTTTTGCAGTGCTGAGGATTGAACTTATGGTCTCATACATGCCAGGTAAGCACTCTACTACTGAGCTACATCCCAGCCCTTATTTAAAATGTTTTCACGGTTCACCCATATTGCAGCAAAAATCAGTACTTCCTTTTTATCACCAAATAATATTCCCTTGTATGGATATACCATATTTTGTTATCCATTCATAGTTAATGGACATATGGGTTGTTTCCACCTTTTGGTTATTATGGATCATATTGGTATGAGCATTTGTGTATTGATCTCTGGGGGACATATGCTTTCATTTCTCTCAAAAGGAATGGCTGGATCATAAGGTAACAATGTTTAACCTCTTGAAAAACTGAGACTTTTTTTTTTTTTTTAACAGAGTAGCTGTACCATTTTACCTACCTGCAATGTCTCATACCTACTTCAGGTTTTAAGTTACCTATAGAAGCAAGAAAGCCAAACAAGTGGCTTCAAAGGCCAACAGTAAGCTATGGGACAAGTTTGGCCTTGGTCACCCACATCACTGTCTTAGGCTTGGGCAATCATCCATTGAACAAACAGCCCAGGCCATTCTCTGGCCTCGGGGCATCTTTACGCTACTCTAGAGGAACCTCAAAGAGGTAAACTTCATCCTATGGACAAGCAGGCAAAGGGCAGAGACGGCATAACGAAGTGTGCTAACCAGGCAGCAGACTGCAAGGAGTTGGAGACAGAGTAGCACCAGCTACTGCTGTTGGGGAGGGGTGCCACACAGATAGTGGGGCTCCATCTCTGCACAGTCAGGAAGTCATGCGACAAGAAGGAACTGGGAGATCACAGCCTGCAAGCACGTCCTGGAAATTGACTTGCTCACAGCAAAACTTTACTGCTTCACCTGGATCCCTGCAGATCCATGTAGAAGTATCACATAAGCTGCCCCACAGAGTTGACTTCTCTCGGCTCAGCCTGGTTCCATAATTTTTTTATTTTTTGCTCTTGTTAGTTATACCGGACAGCAGAATGAACTTCAACTCATTCTGCACAAAAGGAGCACATCTTCTCATTTCTCTGGCTATAATGATGCAGTCACACCATTGGTGCAATCGTACGTGTGTACATAGGGTAATAATGGCCATATCATTCCACCATCCTTCCCACCCTTAAAAATTTTATACTATTTTTATTTAATCTCCACAATTATATAAGTTAGGTAGTGTTTTTATGCTTAGCTGGCAAATGAGGAAATTGATGCATAGAGAGGTTAGGTAACTTAGGTAACTAAGGTCACCAGCTATTAAGCAGTAGAGCTGGGATGTGAACCCAAGCAGCCTGGCTCTAGGATCTGGTCAGGCATCAATCTCCCTGGCCATGTGCTTGACATCAAGAGAAAAGGCTTTTTATAAAGCTGGGTGAGATTTTCCTGAGAAGTAAAGGGACTTTCTTCGCTCCAGCATGTTGCTGACAGTTTTAAGATGATGCCAGGAAGAGGTTTTTTTGTAACGAGGTGGGAAAAGCAGAGCAAGAGGGAAGAGGCCAGGGGGAAGTCGGTCACCAGAAGTAAGAGCCGAAGTCCTCGTTCCTGCTCTTGGAAAGTCATCCTCCCATGTAAATTCCAACACAGAGACATGAGAGGAAGCTTACCCGCCCATGGATGTCCCTGAGATTTGAAAATTAAAATTAATGAGTCCACCTAATTTGGACTCACCAAATGTGTGGGTGGGACAGATTCCTGCAGCTGACAGCTGATGTGACAGTTATTACATGAAAAAAGAACAGCAGAACATCCTTGCCTTCGGGGTTGAATGTTTCCAAATGTGATGCTAAATCCCCAGCCTGAGACAATACACAGGACAAGAGCTGAATATAGATGCTCCGTGGGAGAAAAATCCCTTGGTTTATCCAGCCAACCTGAGGTGCAGGAGAAGGAGGCAGAAGATCCACGTCCTTTTATCCTTATTCAAAGCTCACTCGATCAGGACGGCTGGTTCTGTGTCTAGCTCACACTCTAATCAGTTGGAAAATAGATTTCTAATGGCCTTTGGGGAGGCAGGAATCGCATGGTCAATGTCTTCATTAAGCTATTCCAATTATCTGGATCTAAGTGCTTTGTGACCCACTGGAGTGATATATTTACACATATATACATATACATCGCCTGTTGCTCCCTCTACCAGAAGAAATGTGAAATCCAGGCTTGACGTGTGCACCCCTAATGATGGACAGGCAGGGCTGTCCTTAAGTACCCAAACTCCTCAGTGAGGAAAGCATGAAGAATAGGTTCCAGAAATGAAGAAGCATCACTTCGCCTCTACTGGCTTGGGCTCTCTTCAGCGAGCCTTCCTCCCCATTCCCAGAGGGAGACATTTCCAGAACTGTTGACAGCCCCTGGAGGAGCAAGGCCTTTCCTGCTTTCTCCTCCTGGGCAGATGGTATTTGCATACTGACATATTGTAAATCTAGTCACCCAGGTAACAGGGCTCCGGTTAGCAACAGCGGAATGAAGGTCAGCCCAGTTCCTTCTAAAATTAGAAGTCAGACAAATCTGATTTTTAACTGTTCAAGGTAGAATGCCCAGCTAGATGGCAAATTCAATTCTTAAAATGAATTTCCAGACAGGAGACTCAGCACTAGTTAATAAAGGCATGCTGGGGCATTTCGACATGATTGTTACATGGGTTTGCATGACATGCTGAAGCTGTCATTCCATGGCTTTCCTGTTTCTGTAAATAATTCCACTATGGCTCCAGACTCTGTTAGTACAGTCATCCTTGGCCCCAGCACCTGCCTTGATTTTCACAGTCAATCAATTTCTAGGATCTGCTAATTCTACCCCAGGCATTTAAAGCATTCCACATGGCTTCCCCCCAACTCAGCCCTGGTCCTCCCTTCTCAAAGGATCTCTCCATCAGGGTCAAACTGATGGTCAGCACCAAACAGCCCATCTCTTCCAGCTTCTTCTGTCTTGGCCCATGTGGATCCCCCTCATACCTGAAATTTCCTCCCTTCTTTTCTTTCCCTGACCACCGAGGGGTGTCTTCGGTGGGCTTCAGGGGTACCTGAATTGTGCACCATCCTTTTCAACCACACATTTCCTAAAAGGTCCATGACCCCCCCAAAAGGTAAAGAACCTTCAACTACCTACTAATAAATGGTATCTACAGAGAATGACAGTATAAGTATAAGGAATGACAGTTCTATAGGAGGTTAAAGAGCACCACAGTCAAGTAGGTATGGGAATGATTGAGCTCATTCCCCCGGCTAAATAATAAGCCCCTTCAGGATGTGAGCAACATTTCAAACTTTCTTTTTTGTTATTATTTTTTGGTGGTGGATATTTCTATCGCATCCAGAAAACAGCTATTCTTACAGTGAAGGAGTTGGTAGAATTCTTAAAAATCAAATGCATTAGAAAATTGTTACTGAACACCAATTATGTCTTGGGCACCACAAATATGACAATGATGGAGTACACTCCTTGGAATCAAGGAGCTCAGATTCTAGTAAGGGAAATAGACAAACAACGAATGATACTAAAATAATATAAAGACTCTAAAAGGAAGTGCAAAGTGCCTGAGAACGCAGGATGGAGCACTCAAATCAGCTATGCTTGGAAACCAGGAGGGTCAGAGTCATCTGGTGGGACCAGATGCACCTCAACTAGCCATACTGCACCATGCTGTTGGGGGGAAGTGGTCACAAAACTGCCCTAGTGAAGGCAGCGCTCACACTAGTGGAGCTGTGGTTGCAAACCCCAAGGTGGATGCAGAGCTCTGAAGAGGGGCTTCTGCTACCCAAAACTGACAGGCCCAGTTGCCTGGGGGAAAGCTGACCGAGGTATCAGAGCCAAGCAAACAGCATGCTTCCCTGTCTCCAAGTCCACAGTCAAAGACTGACCCTCCAGCTCTTTGGATGGGGAGACCAAGAAAAGAACACACAGGGAAGAAGAGCATTTCTCTCCTAAGAGTTACCAGCCCAGATGATTTCATTCACCCACTTCCTGGGTAGGTCAACTCCAAGGCAGCAGAATCCCAGGACTCATCTGATTCTCAGTATTTGTGGGAAAACCTGGAGATTCTAAGATACAACATGTCAATGATGATGCCCCTACACACAAGTCCAATAAATGTCCCTCTTCTTCACCCATTCAGAAAAGTTCTCTAGCTCTTTGGAGGCTGGATTTCTCAATCCAAGCTGCGCAGAGGAGAATTTAAAAACAAAACAAAACAAAACAAAACAAAACAAAACAAAACAAAAACACCCAACACCCAGACATTACTTCCATACTAACTGAATCCTAGCTCTGAGGTGAGGCCCAGGCAAGAGTATATTCCAATCCATTATATCCACCATTCTATAGGACATCTATAAAATTTTACACAACACCTATAAAATTGCTCAATTTAAAATTTTATAGGTGTCCTGTGTAGAGGATGGATGGGACATAATGGCTTGCTCCCCAGGCTAAGGTCCAGAACACTTGGGGTAAAGGAAGTAGAGAGGGCCCTGGAGCGCCCCCTAGGGGCAGAAGGGAGTGATTTATTCAAGGTGTCTCATCTCCTCTGGTTCCAGGGGTTTGTCAGGTCCGGCCAAAGAATGAAGCCAATGGCTAAAATTAACAGACACACTTTCTTGGTTAATTAAATACATGGAAATATCTTTTACTTACACAAAGAAATATAATCCTTTTACTTTATTTTTTGTCTTAGTTTCCCAATTTTAGTAGAGACATGGATGACAAAAAGTATAAGCCTAGCATAAGCAATCAACAGGGGAAGTGTGACTCTGGGTTAAAAGTAGGATCCAGATGAACGTGACTGGGAGGAGAGTAGGGAGCAAGCAAGCCTGGAGAGCCCCTTTCAGAACAGGTGGCAGCAAGCCAGTTCTATAGGACACCTGCCTATTTTTCGTTTCTCCAGAAAAGCTGGGCATCTAGATTTTTATATTTAATGTCCCACCGTCTAAATATCAGCTCAAATAGAAAGCAAAGAAGAAGGAGAAGGAGGAGGAGGAAGAGAGGAAGAGGAAGAGGAGGAGGAGGAGGAGGAGGAGAAGCAGCAGCAGCAGCAGCAGCATACATAAAATACCATAATACTCTGTAAACATGAGAAATCTGTGAGCTGCCCTTAGCCAGGCAGTTTGCAACCTACAATTACATACAAGTCAGTTACAATAAAGAGAGTGAACAGAGGTGTACTCTCAGAATAACACTGGAAAGTGATATATTCAGAGCCAGGTCACCTCATTAATGCTCATGCACCATATGATCGTGAGAAAATAAAAGAACATAGCTCCAGTTCCAGATACTTGACTTACCCCATACCCTTGGCCACCTCAACATTGCTGTTGCTCTGAAAGCAATATTGGTACTGCTCAGAAAGTACCGTCTCAGGGGTGATAATGCACAGAAGGCAGAGGATGGAAAAGAACTTGTTACAGCAATAACAGCAATAGCATTTCCTGAACATTTGCATCATGAGAGGCCTGGCCCAAATACTTCCTGTAAAAATCATTCCATTTAATTCTGAAGACAACCCTATGGGGTAAGCAAAATAACCACCTCAGTGCTAGAGGAAACTGCGGCCTAGAGAAGTCAAAGGTCACAGTCTATGGAGCAGTTGGGAGTGGACCTGAGTTCTTCGTAGCACAAATCCTGAGCTGGATGTCACTGCCCAGCCTTGAGGCAAGGTGCAGTCATCTGCAAAGGGCTCTGAAGGCAGGAAATGGATTTTCCCTCCTGACAGGCAAAAGCAATGAGGAATTCAAGTGCATCAGCAATAGCAGCCCAGGCAGGAATTTAGGGAAGAAATACAAATGACCAATAAAAATGAGAATGTCTGACCTCAAGTAATCAGTATCTCCCTGGAGTTGTTGAAGGAGAGGACATGTAAAAAACTGTTTTTCTTTTAAACAACAATTTTTTTTACCAGTTAGATTCGTTAAAATTAAGAAAGATAGCCAGTGTTGGAGTGAGGCAAAGGGAACCAACACTCTGGTAGGATTGCAAAACTGTTAAACCTTTTAGGAAGATGACTTGGCAATGTTTATGAAAATGTAAGATGTTTGTGGGCTGGATAAACAGCTCAGTGGTAGAACAGTTGCCCAGTATGCCTGAGGCGCTAGGATCAACCCCAGTACTGAAGACTAATAAGTAAGTAAGATGCTCATACCGTTTGCCCTAGCTATTCTACCTAGGAATTTATCCTAAAGAAACTCTTTTGCAATTGTGCGAAGATTTATCTGCTTAAGATTATTCATGTCTACATTATAGGCAATAACCAAAACTTGGAAAGACTCCAGTAGTTCATCAAGGGGAACATTTAGATAAATCATGGTACATCCAAATAATGAAATACAATATAGCCATTAAATCATGAAAAAGGGGGGTGGGGTTGTGGCTCAATGGTAGAGCATCTGCCTGGCACGTGTGAGGCACTGGATTTGATTCTCAGCACCACATAAAATAAATAAATAAAATAAATTTATTGTGTTCATCTACAACTAAAAAATATTTTTTAAAAAATCATAAAATAGGTCTCTATTTTATGGGGGGTGCAGAAGCAAGCTACAAAACAGTAGGTAGAGCAGGAGTTTTGTTAAAATGCAACACTTGTACTAGTATACGAGTAGAGAAAGAAAATTTTTTTTTTTTTTTACAAAGAGTCCATCATTAATGGTGATCATCTGAGAGAAGATTATGGGAAAAGTATTTCTGTAAGGTTTGAAGTTTTTGATAATTTTGTTTTTGTGGTTCTTGGGGGATGTTATTTTCCATATCCTTCAGTACTGGTAAATTGAACCCAAGGCCTCATGCACGCTAAGGAAGCACTCCACTACTGAGCTACGCCCCAGCCCAAGTGTTTAAAGTTTTTATAAGGAGAATGTAACTTTTTAAGCATAAGAAATTAAGTCAGCAAGGAAAAGGTGAGCCCTTGCTGAAATTTCAGGGAAGAAGATAGGTAGAATGAGGGAAAAACAGGAGTCTTCATTGACATGGGTGGTCCCACAGGTTGTACATTGCTCAAGGGCACCTTCTTGGACTGTATAGGATTTGGGGCATTAGACAGGCTCCTGCTTCAGGAGCTACAGCTGTCATTTCACTCACCCTATTCCCTGCACTCAGCCTGGAGTTTCAACATTGATAGATCTGTGATAGTGACTGACAGTTAACCAAGAGACTGAGAGCAGAACTTCCCATTTTTCCCAAATAATTTACAATCCTCTGCAAAAAGTGAGCAGATAGAGTGCTTAGACTTGCCAAAGTTAATCAATCTCCAGGTCCCCTCAGGTCCTGTTGGTGAGGGACCCTGGCCCACTCTTGATCAGTCTCCTCTGGGGCCTGTGTGTGAGCACCCCTTGCCCAGCAGTCCTTAGTCTCCTCGGGGGCCAGAGGGTGTGTGCCCTGGCTCATGGGTGTTCAGAGTCTTCTGGGTCCTCTGGGTGAGTGTCCCTCACCCAGTAGTGTTCAGTCTTCTCTGGGGTCTGTTGGTGATGACCCCCAACCCCCAGTCCTCAGTGTCTCTGGGTCTGGTGGGTGAGCTCCCCTCACCCTCCAGTGCTTAGTGTCCTCTGAGCCTGATGCCACCTGGCTCCTTTAATGACCTGAGCGGGTGAATGCCTTTCCCTCCAAGACAAGGATACCCTCTTGGGCCTTGGAAGACTGAGTTCCAGAAGGGGCTGAGCAGGTTTCCTCCTCCTTGCCCCCACGCATGTGGGAATGCTTCCAAAGTGGGTCCCTTCAATAGAATGTAAACACATCACACTTTCCAATTTTTTGTTTTGTTTTTTGTCTTTTGAGCAGAGTTCCATGGTCAAATAAGTGTGGGAGAAACTAGGAACTGGAGTCCAACCAAGGTTAACAGGTTTAAAATGAAAATGATAATAATAAATAATAATTTATTATCATTTTTTGGAGGGCACCAGGGATTGAACTCAGGCGCTTAACCCCTGGGCACATCCCCAGCCCTTTTTATTCATTTCTGAATTTTGAGACAGGGTCTTGCTTAGGGTCTCATTAAGCTGCTGAGGCTGGCTTTGTGATCCTCCTGCCCCAGCCTTCATTCATTGGGCAACCATTGTTAGAACTGAAATTCTATGCTTTGTAGATGTTCTTTCCAGTTCCCCCTCTCCCAGTAGCCACATTGTCCTACTTTTAGATACTTTGTATAAAAGGAACCACACACAGTACTTTTCTTTTGTGAGAACATTCAAGTTTCCAGCTTGTGTAACTGATAGGGTGGGAAAATAAAGACTATCAGGGATGAGGAAGAGAAAGAGAAGCAAGTTTGGAAAGAATAATAGAAATTTCTGTGAGGCTGAGAAGTCACAGGACAACTGGATGAAGGTGACCTGGACTTCATTCATATATTCAGATTTGAAACCTGGAAGGAAGGAGATCTTGGCTGAAGCTCTGGACTGAAGGCACAGCCTGCAGATGGTGGAGGAAGCCATGGCCCGAGGAGAATGGGAACAGTATTCAGGAGGCTCGTCTATGGAAGCGCAGAGGTACAAAGAAAACCCAGAAGGCAACTGAGAAGGATCAACCAAGGAAAGAAGAAACCAGGAGTGGCGTCCCTTCTGTGCTCCTGTCTCTCATCTCTAGGATCCAATTCTTCCTCCTTGTCACTCCTTCCAGAATTACCCGTCTAAAACACAAATCTGCCATTCCTAGGATTCTCTCCTCAAATCTAAACCTTTCATGACTTCCTCCAATGTATGAGCAAAATCAGACTCCTCCCCAAATTCCCCACTCTTCCCCCCAACCCCAGTGTACCACCTGCTCAGGCCCTGCGTCACCAGTCCAGCCTCCCGGTTCACTTGCTGGGTTCCTCTCTGTTCTGCACATTTTCCCACTGTGACTCTCCTCTCAGTGTGTCCGTCCATCTTTTTGTCTATTTGTCCATTAACATTCCACTCTCCCTTTACGGTGCAGCTTTGAGCCCACTTTTCCAAGAGGTTAAAATAGATCTATGAAATGGGGATTAATGTGCCCATTCCCTTATCATCAAGAGCAGGGTTCTGTCCCTAAAAAACCACCACTGCCCTTATACTATCATCAGATCATAAAATCAACTTGTTTTTGTTACAGAAAAATTAAAATATGGTAAAGCTTTTTTTAACTAATCCAGAAATAAACAATTTTAACATTTAGGAACATATTCTTTCTAGTTTTGAATTTTTTTAGATGAAATGGAAATTACACTGAATATATCACTTTGTAATGTGCTTTTTCTAACTGAATATATTATCAGCATTTTCCATATCCTTACATATTCTTCAAAAATTTTCAATGATTTTGTAAAACATCCCCTTATATGGATGTGATTTAATCAATTACCAATTCTTGAATGAGAACTTAAAAATAATTTTTATCACCAGTATACTGCACATGATAAATATTCAGATGTTGAACAGAATTTTTATCAATATGCAAAAACAACAGTAGATGTTGGTTCTGGTTAAAGTAATGGTTTACTTTACCATTCACATAGCAAATAAATTATTTCAATGGGAAAAAATAATTTCTTCTCAGCTATCACTTTCTCAGGGTGATATATATTTGCAGAATTTATAAAATTTTGTCAATTAAAAGCCAATTAAATCTGAAGTACTGATGCTTCCCCTAGCCTATAAGAACCACATCTTCTCACAAAGACTAAAATTCAGGATTAGGGCAATACTATGGTTTGGATCTAGGCAGTTTCCCAAAAGATCATGTGTCTCAGCCATGTCCTAAGGTGGGGCTTTCAGGAAATGAGTGATTCCTGAGGGCTTTCACTTCATCAGTGGACTAATCCATTTGCTAGATTAATAATGTGCATGGATTACTGGGAGATGGGGCCTTGCTGGAGGAAGCAGGTCCCTAGGGGCAAGCCCCAGAGGATTTATATTGTCCTCCTTTCCTCTACTTCCTGGCTGCCAGGAGCTGGGCAGCCTTCCTCCACCAGACTGTCCCACCATGACGATCTGCTGAACCTCAGGCCCACAGCAAAGGAGGAAGTCCACTGTAAACTGCAACCTCTGAAACTGAATAAATCTTTTTTCCTCTGTATCAGTTATTTTGGTCACAGGCAAAAAAAAAATCAGACTAGAACAGGCAAGCATTTGAACAAAAAAAAGGAGGAATGGGGGGAGGGGATCAGGCTGTAGCTCAGTGGTAGAGTGCTTGCCACGCACATGTGGGGCACTCAGCACCACATAAAAAAATAAATAAAAACCAGGAGTGGTGGCACATGCCTGTAATCCCAGCAACTCCGGAGGCTAAGGCAGGAGGATCGTGAGTTCAAAGCCAGCAACTTAGCGAGGCCCTAAGTCACTCGGTGAGACCCTGTCTCTAAATAAAATACAAAATAGGACTGGGGGTGTGGCTCAGTGGCTGAGTGCCCCTGGGTTCAATCCCCGGATCCAGAAATAGAGAAGAGAAGAGAAGAGAAGAGAAGAGAAGAGAAGAGAAGAGAAGAGAAGAGAAAAGAAGAGAAAGAAATTATGTCCATTCACAACTAAAAAATTAAAAAAAAAAAAGGAAAGGGGAAACAAAAGAAATACCTAAACTAAAAACAAAATCTTAAATTCATAGGGAGATTGTATACCCACAAAATTAGTGCCATCTAATCTAAAAAGGTGTATAAAATCTTACTTCACTTTTTCTTGCTTGTCCTTTTCTTCCGCACTTTCATTTCACATTAAATACAGTAAAAATTTTTCAGATGGTATAAAACAGGTATAAACATGATTTATGTGCTTGCCCATAATAAAATGACCTTTCTGAATCACTAATTAATATCTACCGGCGACACACTGTTTCATCTTCCAAACATGATGGCTTGAAGGAAGAAGGACAGAAAAGGAAAGGGCCTGAAGAAGGCTGAGATTTGCCTGGTGCCCTTGAAAACAAGAAAGGGGCTTCAAGCCTGCAGAAATGGCAGAGGGTCAATAACAGGACAAAGACTATTTCTTACAAAACATGCTGGCTAGCAAGCTCCAGGGCAATTTAGGTAAAGAGGTAGAAGTGAGTGTTGGCACCCACAACTCAAAGAAAAACCATCTGAAGAATTCTGAGAGGAAAACAGAGTTACTATGAAATTTTGCACATGGTCAAACTATTTTTTGCATGCACTGCAAGAGCTAGAAAGCATGCCACCAGCCAGGTGTTCTCAAAAACAACTACAGACCAAAGATTTGCTCTAGATACCTGAGTAGCAAAACAAAGAGCTTGAGACATGGAAAACCAAGGTAGGGAAGACTGTATGCACTGGCTCCAGCAAAAGAGCTCATGTCCAAATAATCACGGTAAATATGAGGTAATACCGACTGAGCATCAAAATTTAAGCAAAATAAATTATGCAAAAGGAGTACTCATAGCATTCAGAGTTGCACACATCATCATAGAAGGTAAGGAGGCCCAAAGAACATAAAGGGTGAAAGGGAAGGTCTCATCCAAGAACTAATGACTTTGACCTAGATAATCAGAAAAGGCAAAGACTGAGAATGCTTTCCCGGTACCTAAAGGTGACAGCAAGAATTTAAAACAGTATGTGAATTGTCACATCACTAGAGAAGACACAGCGCACAAACCAAACCACAGAAGTTGAAGGAAATGTAAAGACATTAAAAAATAAAGTAAGATGGCAGAAGTAAGATCATAGTCTAAGTTACAATAATGGATAAAAACAAATTGCACTTTTCATATTTAAAGTACATATTCCATACTGGGTTGGAAAAAATTTAAATGTAGTGACATTTTGCTTATAAAAGACACAACCATAACAAAATGACTTACAAATGGTCACAGAGGAGGATCAAAGTCTTTGCAAACAAGAACAAACAAAAACTGGTTGTCAGTTCACAATAACAAGCTATTCTTTCTTTGCACATGTTCATTAAACAATAATAAAAGTAGTCCATAATGAAAGCCTAACTAAATTCCACGAAGAAATTATATAATTCATTGTCACCCCTGCACCCATAAAAAACTCAGTAGGTGCATCAGAAGTCTAAATCCAAACCCCAACACTGGGAAATTTAAGAGAACTTTCCATACAAACTTTTGGTCACATTGGAAATTAAAACTACAGTCACAAACAATTTTATAAAAGAAAGTAACAACAAAGACAGGGTACATATTAAGTCTTCCATGATATAAGCAAAACTGTAATCAGAAACAAAACAGACTCTGTTACATAACTCTAAGGCACAAAACAACTCCAAATGAATGCCACTTAAATATTATATCTCCATATAGACACAAACACTTCAGGAGAAAGAGAGCATGCTCTCCAAAATATTAAGAGTAGTTATCTCTTGGTTATAAAATTTCTATTTTCTTTTGAATTTTCCAAATAGTCTCCATGAACATGCAGTACTTTTATAATCACAGTAAGATTAAACAAAGCACAACAAAACATAATTTACAGTCATAAGAGGTTAGGAGGAAAAAATAAAACAAAATATCATCTTGCCAAAATGATAGAGGCAATTAAAATTCTTTCCTCTGCTTTGACTTGCAGACTCTAGCCTAGTGATGGTTATAACAAGCCTCCTGTCACCAGGTCTCAGCACAGTTCTGCCTTTCTGGCCTTATGCCAAAAGATCAGGCATGGTGTGCACTGGCTATCAACATATAAGCATCATTGTCTCCCTTTCTAGGGGGAAGGAAAAAACAAAAATCAAGCTTTGAAACAGGTGGGAAACCACAGATCCTTACTAGGGCACTGCTACAATGTTTTAATCTTAACATTAACTTCATATAATAGTATTCATGTTACAGAATTGATGGGGAAAATCAGGAGGACTGGAGAGCATTTCCTTTCTTGTTGTTGGAGGCTATTTTGTTTTTTATTTAAAAAAATAAATAGTTGGGCAATGACATAAAGGGCACCTCAAATATCACAAAGTAATCCTAGACACTAATTTCAATTCAAATGAAAACAAAAATAAAAACAAAGCAGTGTCAATACAGAATTAACTAGCTGGGACTAGCTAGTTAACTAGCTTCATTCCTAAATGAAGCTCAGTGGTAGCCTGCTTGCTTCACGTGAATAAGATCCTGGATGCAATTCCCAGCATAGGGGAAAAAAAAAAAAAATTAACATGCTATAGCAGAAAATATTTGCTTAATGCAAAAGAAAACAGTAAAAGTAGAAGAGAGAGGAACAAAAAATATAGGAGACATTTAGAAAGAAGGAAGTAAAATGGCAGATGTAAATTCAAGTATACAATAATAAAATTAAATTTAACAACATTAAATCCAACTAATGGGTTAATTAAGCAATCCAATTAGAAAGCTGAGATTATTATTCAACTTTAAAAACAAGATATAGTTGGGAATGGTAGTGCATCCTTGTAATTCCAGGCCCTCAGGAAGCTGAGGCAGGAGGATCACAAGTTTGAGGCCAGCGTGGGCAAATGAGTGAGACCCCTAGCAATTTAGCAAGATTCTGTCTCAAAATAAGGAGGACTGGGTATGTAATTCAGTGGCAGAGCACCCCGAGTTCACTCCCCAGTACAAAAAAATAAAACAAACAAAATAAACAACCAGGATCCAACAATATACTGTTTACAGGAAACAATTTAGATTCCAAGTTACAAACAGGTTTGACTTAAAAGGATGGAAAAAATATCAGGCAAACAGTAATCATGGGAAAACTGGATTAGCTATATTAATATCAGAGGAAGTAGACTTTAAAAGCAAAAATGTTACAAGAGCTACAGAGGACATTTTGTAATGAAAGGGTCATTCTTTAGAAGAAACAACTATAAACATGTATGCACCCAATAGAGCCCTGAAATACATAAAGCAAAAACTGACAGAATTAATGGTAGAAATACAAAATTACACTATAAAAATAGTTGTAGATTTCCTTATCCTACTTTCAAAAATGGGATAGAACAGCTAGGCAGAGGAGACTGGAATAACATTATAAACCAAGTAGATCTAACATATTTATAGAACATGCCACTCAACACAGCAGAATCATAAACTCTTCTCAGTATACTTGGAAGTCTTTAGAATACACTATATGCTAGACCATAAAACAAATCTCAATAAATTGAAAAGAACTGAATCTAAATAAACACATTCTTCAACAACAATGGAATGGAATGAACTTAGAACTTTGGGAAAGTCAGATTACAGTCATACTGTACTGAATGTGCCCAGTCTAGTCTGATCTCAGAAGCTAAGCAGGGTCAATCCTGGTTAGGTCTTTGAAGGGAAAATTGGGGAAATTCATAAATATGTTGAAATTAAACAACAACACACTCCAATAGCCAATGAGTCAAAGAAAAAAATCACAAGAAAAAGTGGAAAATACTTTGCCTTCCTACAGAGACACGTACAGTGGTAATTACGTGTATTAAAAAAAAAAAATCTCAAAACAACAACCTCATCTTCCACCAGAAGACACTAGTGGAAAACTAATGAAAAACTAAATCCAAAGCAAGCTGGAAAAAAGGAAATAATGTAGAGTGGAAATTAATGAACTAGAGAATAGAAAATCAATAAGACCAAAAGCTGGTTCTCTGAAATGATCAACAAAATGGACAAAACTTTAGCAAGATTGTCCAAGCAAAGGAAAAACTCAAATTAGAAATATCATAAGCATTGCTTTGTTAAAATGTTTCCCAGGACTTCCCTTGCCTCAGGAAGGAATGGATTCCAGAAAGATTTTCACTATTTCCAAGCAGATTTTCAGCAGCAAGTTGAATACTTCACTACTTTGCCCAGGTGACTGCTTGCTCCTGGAGCAGAGCCTTGGTGGTCTCTGCACCTTCTCAATTGCTTTAGATAAGAGCTATTCCTCCAGCTACCTGAGTGAATAGGAAGATCAGAGTAACAATATAGGTATTTTAGTTACACACTGCTGTCATGGGGTTTTTTTGTTTTGTTTTTACAGCACTTGAGAACTGAACCCACGGGCATTTTACCACATCCCCAGCACTTTGTGTTTTTTATTTTGAGACAGGGTCTCACCAAGTTGCTGAGGCTGGCCTCAAACTTGCAATCCTCCTGCCTCAGCCTCCAGAGTCACTGGGATTATAGCATGTGCTGTCATGTTTTCACTTGCTCTAGATTCAAGGCAGAAACAAAATGAAACGTCTCATGTTCAACAGTGTGGTAAAGTGGTTGCTTTGGGGGAAGGATGTTCCACAGGCTCCTAGAAGGTTGGAGAAAAAACCGTGGCTACAAAGAAGTTAACCAAAAGTGCGGTACTGAGTGCGCTACAACGTAGCCCACTTTTCCCTGCAGGAAAGAACCGGGCCACCTGGACTCCACCGCCAGCTCAAGAGAGTCACAGCAGGTCCCCTCTGCTACACTTGGGCAGACTCATTTGTGAGGTAAATGGTCCCATGGTTTGTCCCAGTTCATCCTCCTTGGGGTTTCCCTGTCCCTCCCGCCCGCCAGCATGTCCTGCAGATTGCATTCTCAGCAACTCACCGCCACTGGCTTGTCTCCATCCTACAGCGGCCCGGGTCTATGCCTACTTCCCTCTGGGCCAAATCCACTGGGTTCCCTTCTCCTCACTGTAAATCTGACTTTGGTGCTTCCAACACAACCTGCTCTGGGAATAAATTCCTAGTGCTCAGCATGGAGGCCCCACGTGCTGGGGCACCAGCCTTCTCCTCCAGCTCTGGAATGTGGCCTCCTCTCCTTTACGGTTTTACGCCTCAGACACTCTAGCTAACTGCCTTCCACCTCAGAGTCCAGGCACTTCCGGCTCGCTCAGCCCCCTTCCCTTTGCCCAGGCACATCCGGTTCTCTCAGCTCCCCCACTTTGCCCAGGTACTTCCGGCTTTCAGTCCCCTTCCCATTGCCCAGGCACTTCCGGTCCTCCCAGCTCCCCCCACTTTGCCCAGGCACTTCCGGCTGTCTAGGCTCCCTTCCCTTATGCCCAGGCACTTCCGGTTCTCTCAGCTCCCCCACTTTGCCCAGGCACTTCCGGTTCTCTCAGCTCCCGCACTTTGCCCAGGCACTTCCGGTTCTCTCAGCTCCCCCACTTTGGCCAGGCACTTCGGTTCTCTCAGCTCCCGCACTTTGCCCAGGCACTTCTGGTTCTCTTAGCACTTGCCCAGGCACTTCCGGCTCTCTGCCCATCTTCTCTTTGCCCAGCTCTCTCGGCCCCCTTTCCTTTTTCTAACTGTCCCATGTTTCTCACCTCCCTCAAATTTTCCAGCCACCTGCCCCGAATCCAACACTAGACCAAGACTCTGGGCCAGGTCCTCTCAGTGCAGGATTGATTCCTTCATGAGAAGAGGTTAAGATGAGACCAAGAGCCCACGATCCAACACTGCCGCAGACACCGCTTTCTGACTGGCCTGGAGTCTACTGTCGATCAATGGGACTGAGGCTTTCAGGTTTTTCTGCTTTTGTACTTGGGCCAACCTCTTCCTCTAATCTTCACTATCCTGAATCCCCCACTTCTCCTTAAGGAGCTTGTATTGGCACTCTCCAAAGTGCTTCCATATATTTAAACTGAATTTGCATTACAATTTAAATCCCTTTCCTGGAAATGATTGCTTTACTTAAAATCTAGATGGCTGAGAACAGCCTAGTGACCTACCCCCTAAAAAAGCACATAGTCACTGATTATGATTTTATGAAAGCAGAAAAGAGTGCTAAGGAATTGTTCATAAGCCTACGGCACAACTAAGGTACTAGGATTGCTAACTTCATCACACAGACTTTCATCTTCTTTACTGTTAATCCACATGATGTTTTTGGAGTGCCTAATGCTGTGTCTACCCAATGTGCCTCAACTTACAACACTGACAGTTGGTGCTTCCCAAATAAATTTATGATATACCAGAAGCTAAGAGCGTGGCCTTCAATAACTCACTTAATCCTCACTGATAACTCAGATGGGGAAACTGAGGCACTGATGGTACAGATGGCAAAGTGGAAAACCAAAATGAAGATCATTCTGGGCATGCTAAGATGCAGAGATCTTACTTCCCCTCTATTACTTTCTTAATGTGGAATTTGCAAAACGGCATGCAAATTCAAAAGGCTACAAAGTAAAGAGAACAAAAATGAGGAAGCAACAAAATGTTGAGTCAAGGCAGCAAAGGAGAGAGGACTGTGGCTGGTGGGTTGGAATGAGACGATGACAGATCTGAGACAGAGCTGAAGGAGAAGGAGGGGACCATGTCATCTCTGTGGCCACATTACAGCTCCAGGTGAAAAAAACATGTTATGGTTTTGTTTTGTTGCTGTTTTGTCCACATGGGAAAAGAAAGAAAGAAACAGAAAAAAAAAAAAGATTCATTTGAATGTTGCTGCTTGAAATATTGACCTTTGGATGATCTTTGGACCTTGACATTGATTCTATAGAGAAGGCAGGAAGAACTGAGCCCCTAGACCTCAGTGACCTTGTTCACCTGGCAGAAATCATATCAATGGGCCTTAATGAGTGTCCAACTTTTATACGCAATCTGAAGATACTAGAATTAGAGAACAGAACGTTATTGTCAAGAATCTGTTTTAAAAATTGAGGTGTAATTTAAAGGCCGTAAAATTCACCCTCACAAAGTGTAAGATTCAGTGGTTTGCAGGATAGTCTCAAGGTTACACAACCAATGCTATCTAATTTCAGAACGAGTTCATCACCCCAAAAAGATATTGAGTAGCAACAAGCAGTTTGTCTCCACCCTCCCCCTTCTCTAGCAAGTCAGTGGGTTTAGCTCTCTGCATGTACACTGCGCAGCCTGTCCTGTCTGGCTTCCCCCACTTGGCCTGACATTTTTCAAGGTTCATCCATGTTGGGGCTTGTATCAGCACTTCATAGTTTTTATTGCCAAATAACATCCCATTGTATGGACATGTCATGTTTATTTATCCAGAACCTTGACGACATCAAAGTAAAAGTAAACAAGGGAGAACAATGGAAGGAAACACGGCTTGGAATGGAAGAGAATATTCCCTAAAATTGAAAGAAAAGAAAAAAGAAAGAAAAAAAAAAAAAAAAACCAGAAATACATTACTCACAGTAACAAATGTTGCCAAGAGAAGAACCAAGGTAATAATTTAAAATTATTAACTATTAGGAAGGGCTGGAGAATTGACGGATAGCACAAGCAAATTAAACCCTCTGTAACTCACACATTAGTGGGGAGAAAATAGATAGGTCTAGAATTACTGAGTGGATAAACAGCATATAAGCATTTATTTAAAACTATGGAGGCCCAGGTTCAATCCCCAGGACTGAGGTACTACCACTGAACTACGACTCCAGTCCAGCCATTTTTAAATACATACTATAGCGTTGTTAACCATAGATAGATACAATGTTGTACATCAGCTTCATCATCGAACAAGGCCATGTCGCCATGTTTCCCTGTATCCCCAGTCCCTGACAGCCACCATTCTACTTTGATTACTTTGGATATCTCACGAAGTGAAATTATACTCTATTTGTCTTGTTGTGATTGACTTATTTATGTATGCCATTACTGAGCATGATGTTCTCAAGGTTCATCCATGTTATAGCATGTGACAAGATTTCCTTCCTCTTCCTCCCACACCCCAGTGCTGGAAATTGAACCCATGGCCTCATGCATGCAAAGCAAGCATTCTGTCATTGAGCTTCATTCTTATTTCCAGCATGAGGACCTGCGTTCAGTCCAGGACTGCAAAAGAAAACACAGTTGTTAAGAGGGTAAATTGATGTTACATTCTTTTTTTTTTTTTAAATCACAATTGAAAAGAGTAGTAACATAAAAAGACAGGAGGATGAACTGGGCTTGGCTGATAGCTGTGGGAAATGAGCCTGGCAGGGGTCAGGCCATGAGGGAGAGGGTTCACCTTTATGAGGAGAGCCTGGGATCTGCTTTGAAAACCCCTCAGGCCGCAATAAGGTTTTCCCAGTAGACTCTCTCCATTCCAAAAGGTAAGTTCCTGGAGGGAAGGGTTCTTGTCTCTAGGGTTAGGATTTAACAAATACATAGGGCACCCAGTTACATGTGAATTCAGATAAATGTTGAATAAGATTTTAGTACAAATAAGTCTCAAGTGGGACATCTTAAATTCAGATTTCACTGTACATCCTCTATTTCATCTAGCAACTTTAGGGACAGCCAATAAATATGGCAGAAGAGAAGGAAATAAAAGTAACTGGGAAGAAACACACTCAGATTGGGAGATAAACCCAATCAACATTCCTTAGTAAGATCACAGTTCCCTTTACTGAGCAATGCTGCTTCAATGCTGAGCAGCCCACCCTGTGTTGTGAACCCCCTGATCACAACACAGGGTGGGCTGCTCAGGGACTGCTGTCCTATTCAGACTCTGGTGGGGCAGTAAAACATCAGCAAAAAATATATTGTCCACTTGTTTGCTGAGTAAATCTGGGCAAATCATCGGACTTTTCTGGAAAAGATCCCATCCACAGTAGCAACCAAAAGTACAAAATGCCTACAAATACATTTACAAAAAAATGTGCCAGGCCTATATGAAGAGAGAAATAGTTTTACTGAAGGACATTAAAAAATAAACCTGGGATGAATGGAAAAACTCGTGAATTATATCTTATTTAGAGTCAGATTCTAAAGTCCTTTGTGAGAAAATAGAGGAAAATATCTTTATTGTCTTAGGATGTGGAAGAAATTTCGAAATAAAACATGAGCTGGGTGTGGTGGCACATACCTGTGATCCCAGCAGCTGGGGGTAGGGGGGTGGGACCTCAGGCAGGAGGATCACAAGTTCAAAGCCAGCCTCAGGAACTTAGGCCCTAAGCAATTTAGCAAGACTCTATCTCTAAATAAAAAGCAAGAGTTGGGGTTGTGGCTCAGTGGTACAGCGTTTGCCTAGCATGTGTGAGGCACTGGGTTCCATTCTGAGCACCACATATAAATAATAAACGTTCATCAACATCTAAAAAAAGGTTTTTTAAATAAATAAAAAGGGGGTTGGGGAAAGTGGCTCAGTGGTTAAACACACCTGGATTTAATCCCTAGCATGGGCATGCGCACACACACACACACGCACACACACACACAAAACAACAACATGAAATTCTGGAGACACAAAAATGAAAATTGACAGATTGACTATAAAATAACTTAAGATTCTTCTTTTCTAAAAGATGCTATATTATAAATAAAACTTAAACACATGCATTCTCATACCAACAATAGCAACAGTCCAGGATAAAATATTTATGACACAATACCCAAGATTAATACTATTATATGTAAAGAGTTTCTAAAATCAATTAAAAAGATAAACAACCCAAAAGGAAACAGTGAGCAAGAGAAATTAGGAGACAAGTTTTCAAAAACAATATACACATGGATAATGAACACAAGATACCTGACCTCAACAGGAATCAGGGACATGCAAATTAAATCAACCCTGAGATTTTTTTAGTCAACAAGGTTGGCAAAACTTAAAAAGACTTAAAGATGGTATTGGAAAAGATGTGGAGAAATGGGTACCCATCCACTGTTGTTAGAACTATAAACTGATACACCTTAAGAAAGGTGAGCCGGCAATGTCTATCAATGTCTATCAAAATTAAGAACATGCCTAATTTGGACTAGCAATGCCACATAAGGAATCCAACCTGGGAAAAGAGTCACACAAATGCACAAAAACATAAATAAACAGATGAGTTTATGGAAGCAAAGACTTACTTGCATGTCCATCATTAAGGGAATGAAGTTTTATTCATCTGTTTAATGAGCTGCTGCTAAAAAGAATGCAGTAGATATAAGTGTACCTGCCCCCAGAGAGACTTCTGTCCTAAATCAAGTACATGATTGGCATGGTTGGGTTTGGTTTAGAGTAAGAGTCATGCTATGTTGCCCAGCTGGCCCAAAACTCCTGGGCTGAAGCAATCCTATGTCAGTCTCCCCAGCAGCAGGGACTACAGACATACACTACCACGTCCAGCTATAAATTTTTTTAAAAGGGAGTTTATAAACTATAAACTATAGTGTTTAAGGTGTTTTAATGTGACCATTCTCTGTCATGTTTATAAATGCATAGAATAAGGTCTGAAAGGATAAATAGCATATTTTTTACTATGGTAAGCTCTGCAGAGAGGGACAAAACTAAAAAACTCCAAAGGAGCCCTTACTCTAATATATTTGGAATAGTTATGCATTACTTTTTTTTTTTTTTTTTGGTACTGGGGATTGAACCCAGGGGCACTCCACCACTGAGCCACATCCCCAGCCCTATTTTGTATTTTATTTAGAGACAGGGTCTCACTGAGTTGCTTAGGGCCTCGCTAAGTTGCTGAGGCTGGCTTTGAACTTGCGATCCTCCTGCCTCAGCCTCCCAAGTGCTGGGATTACAGGCGTGCGCCACCGCGCCCGGCAGTTATGCATTACTTTAGAATTTAAAAATCTACTTTTCTGTGTTTAAAACCATTTCTTGATTTTTCTGTGGGGTGGGAGATTGAACCCAGGGCCTAGCACATGCTAGGCAAGTGCTCTGTCACCGAGCCACAACCTAATCCACCCTCAACCTTCTTATCTCTATTCGAAACGGAAATAATGCTCTAACCTCCGTGATCATAGTCTTTTGCATCACCACGTTTGTGTCTGAAGATGAAATCTTGAAGAGCTCTGACAGCGCAAACCCATTCTTTCTACAATGGTGGTGCTCAGGAGGTCTCTGCCAGCGTGGATTGGGGGGTGTCTCCACCTCCCAGTCAAGTGCAATTTGAATGTTGGGCAGAATGTTGACTCAACTCTTCCATAGCAACCCTGGGAGACTGGGACTTGGGATCCGAGTGACACTTGTCACAAATGGGCCCAACGCAATGTGGTTTTCACCAAGACGAGCAATAACCTTAAAATGACTCAACTCAAAGACAGCCACGCAAGGGACTCAAGGGCTGCTTAGAATCAGTTTAAAAGCTGCATATTTGGTAATGAAGCTAGAGGACTAAAAATATTTTTCATATAATTTACAAGGGGGAATTATTGTACAAAAGAATTTGTACTTAAATAGTGGGAGGAAATGAGAAGAAAAATAATGGGGAAAGGGAAGCTCTCCCTCACGCACACATTTGTTAGGGGGTGATATTTTGAAAGTTGGCTCCTTTTTCCATGCAAGTTGTGCTCCCTGGCATTTTTTCCCTCTAAGGACAAGTACTACATGTGGCACTATTCCAACAGTGCCCTCTGTAATTCCAGCAACATTTGCTGCTCAGAATTCAATTCCCAGCAACATCAAAAACTCATTTATATTTTAGCATTTCCAAAACTGTAAGCGTAAGGAGTAGGAAATAATCAAATAAAAGATGGTCAAATACACATAAACCATTCCACACTCAAGGACATTTCTATAGTAGCTCAAGTTCAAGGCCTGAACTTAATCTTTCTTCTTCCCCAAGCCAGAGACATGGTGACTCTTTCATGCCTTCTTCAATGCGTTTTTTTGTTTTGTTGTACTAAAAGCGGGAACTATGGTCTCTCACCCAATTTCCTTGGCTCTTCTGAACGTAGTTGGTTGTGTGAATAGTTGCCCAGTTCAGTGTGTCCATGGGGAGAGATCGCCTTGAGAATCATACTCAACCACCATCTTGCTCTGCCTCCCCTCTACAGTACCTTTTAAATGTCAATGATATGTGATGATATGTCTTAGGTTTAAACAAATAAAACCCCATCTCTATTAACATCAGTGTGATGACACAACAGAGTTAGCTAATTGTTTTCCACCCTTAAGATGCTGTATGTTTCACAAGTAGCTCCATCAGGCAGGACAGGCCAGTTATGCTTGGTAGCCATGACCCCAAGATTTCTGCTATGGGGTTTTGGTGTGGTTTGTCCCCAAAGGATTCAGGTGTGGTAGGGTTGGTCCCCAACGTAGCTACGTTGGGAAGTGGGGTCTTTAAGAGTTGGGACCCACTAGGAGGTCCTGAGGTCATTGAGACCATGACCTTGGAAGGGAGTATTAGTAACTTGGAGTGAGTTCTATTGGGAGTGAGTTTCATAAAAGCCTAAGCCTGACCCTGAGTTTCTCAGGGCTTCCTATACCATGATGTTAGCACTTGCCCCACAGGCTCTCACCACTGCCATCCACCATGATGTGATACAGCTGACGTAAGCTGGTAAAGGCACCATATCCTTGAACCTCCAAATCTGTGAGCTACAGAATTCTATTTTCTTTACCATGTTAACCACTTCAGTTATTTCATTATAACAACAACAACAACAAAACTGAATAGTACATTCTCCATGGCTCAAAGTAGCAAAAGTTTACTACTTGCTATGCAAGTCAACAGGGATACTCTGATTCTCACAAGCACTCAGGGACCCAGGTTGACAGAGTGTCCGCCATCTTGAACTTTGCAGGTCACCACCAACATGCAAAACCATTAGGGAAGCCAGATGTGGTGGGTGGCACATGCCTGTAATCCCAGCAACTTGGGAGGCTGAGACAGGAGGATCACAAGTTCAAAACCAGTCTCATCAACTTACTGAGACCCTCAGCAATTTAGTGAAACCCTGCCTCCAAAAAAATAAAAGGGCTGGGGATATAACTTAGTGGTAAAGCACCCCTGGGTGCCAAAAACAAAACAAAACACCCCACTAGGGATTTAGTTCTGGTTTTGTTCACTGATAAATCTATAGAAGTTATGTCAGGCTATCTGTTGCAATGGAAAGAGGTGATGCATGTTGTTTAGTGGACGAAAGTAGTTGATAATAAGCATGTGCTATTAAGATCTCATTTTAGTACCACACTTATTGTATATGTAAGTTCCCCTTGGGAGGTCAGCACCAGGCAGGGGACAGTTGTGTCCCCTTTATTCATGCTATATCCCCAGGGAGTGGCACATGGTAGGCATCAAGGAATAGTTAACTGCAGACATAAAATGTTAGAGAAGGAAGAGAGGGTTGCAAATGAATTGTATAGGTAATATATTCAATGATGGTTCACTGAGTGTGTCAGCTGGGTGGATATTTTCTGGGGAACCTGAGCTTTTCCACTTCTTCGCAGAAGGTGCACTGTTTTTGTATTAAGAAATCAAAGACTTACCTTTCACAATGAAGGCTAGATTGCTACCACCATACACCCACCTGGGGTCTGTAGGGAAAACAGCCCTTAGAGATGGGGTCACCACACCCATCCTTCTCCACCTCCATGAGGGTTTGGGGACATCGGACAAATCAGAAGCAGTTTCTCTTTAGACAGATGGGGACCCTGGATTTTAATCTAGTTCTCTCCAAGCTTCAGCACTATTTCTACACACTCACCAAAGCAGGGTATTTAGAAATGTTACAGATCGTGTGGGTGCCTTCTAAGTTACAGAACATAAAACTTGAAAGCTGGAAAGGAGAATTAAAACTGGAGCTCCTAAAAGATGCAAATTTATTTCTGAGACTAGAGATGAAGGATACAACAGCTGTGCCATTCATCTTTCCAGTGATGGGTTAAGAATATTTAAAATTCACAGTCAGCAGCCCAGACTCTGATTCCCAGAGACTGGTGTGCTCTGCTTGCTCAGCCCTGTAATGGGCTTTTCTGAGACATGGAGTTCAGCAGCCCCTACCCTCATCTGTAGGGAATATGTTCCAAGATCCCAGGCAGATGCTTGAAATTGTGGTCAGTAAATCCGATATATGCTATGTTTTTTCTATATATACATTCATACTTACCATAAAAGTTTAATTTATAAATGAGGCACAGTAAGAGTATCACAATAACAGCTAATAATAAAAGAGAACAATTATATGCTACTACTCTAATAGAAATTATTTAAAACTTATGAATTGTTTACTCCTGGAAGTTTCCATGTCATATTTTCAGAAAACACTTGCTATGGGTAACTGAAACCACAAATAAGGAGGGACTACTGTATACAGCAAGAAGATGATCAAACACACAGTGCTATAACATATCTCACCAAGTGCGGAGAGGGAGAAGTCGGACACCCTGGGCCAGTACTGAATGCTTCGGTCTAATCATGCTCAAAGGGCATAAAACCTGCCTGTGGGGTGAGAAGTATGACACTGGGTATCGTGGGCTGGTGGAAAGCAGGGATGGTTTTGAAGTGCATCTCCCAGGTATTGGTGACATTCTGTGTCTTGACCTGGGTGTATAAATTTCCATGGCAAACACCAAATGGTCACAGTTGTGGGGAATGTACACAGCAGAAATTTATCCTCTCACAGCTCTGAGAGCCTAAATCAAGGTGTCAGCAAGGTCACACTCCCTCAAAAGGTGCCAGGAGACAATCTGTTACTCTCCTCTTCCAGTTTCTGGTGGCTTCAGGAGTCCAGTCCCGCCTTCTCCTTCACACCATCTTCTCCTCCATGTGTCTGTGTCTTCTCCTGGATCTTTTAAGGACACTTGGGATTAGATTTAGGGTCCACTCCTGGTGATCTAGATGATCTCATCTTGAGGTTCTAAAGTGAATTAAGTCTACGAAGACCTCCTTCCAAATAAGGTAGTATTCACAGCTTTGGGGGACATCTCTTTTGGGGAGCCATCATTCAACCCACTACAGTTACCTGGGTGTGAAATTTACCCAGTAATGTATGCACACATTTTTCTGACTGTATGTTATACATTGATAAGGAGTTGACTCTTTTTTTTTGGAGGGGCAGGGACCAGGGTGGGGCATGGGGAGGGATAAAAGGGGGATTGATGATTGAACCCAGGGGCACTTATTCCAGCCCTTTTTATTTTTATTTTGAGACAGGGTCTCACGGAGTTGCTTAGTGAGTTGCTTCAGTTGCCCAGGCTGGCCTTGATCTTGCCATCCTCCTGTCTCACCCTTCTGAGTAGCTGGGATTACAGGCATTTACCACTGAGACCAACCTGGTAGGGAGTTTTTTAAATGTCAGCCTACAACACTTGTTAGTCCCCATGAGGTATCTGAACACATCTAACAAAAAGGACAATTCCTGGCATTTCACTGGCACAGTGCCAGAGAGGTTCTGACTCCTCACAACATCCCACCCCATTTCCCATCTCACTAGGTTGTATGGAAACCTCACAGCAACCTAACACATATGTGCTTATTATATGATATCCCTCACTACCCAGAGAGGTGAAAGCCTTTAACAAATTACAAGCCAGAGACCATCAAGCGCGGCGGCTCTGCACCGTGTCAGCTCAGAGAACCAGGCTGTAATTTTTGACAGATGTTAGTGAACCTGGGGATTCCTAGTGCCTCCAAGCCCAGATGGAAGGGGAGGCAGACCATGCTCTGTGCCCAGATGACCCAGAAAACATTTCTTAATGAATCGCCCGGCATGACTCATGCTGGCTCCCACATCTGGCAGATCTGGGTTACATCACAGTCCTTGGTGTCCTGTGGGTTCCTGGGAACGGGCTGCCCAGAGTCAAGTGCAGCAGCTGCAGCAGCCGGCTATATTCACACGCTGCTCTGCGTCATCCAGACAGCTCCCGGATCCAGAGGCTGAGCTGAGAGGAGGTCACCCCCCTCTCACTTTCCCAGGGGCCCAACAAGTCCCTATGGAAATAAAATTTTGCACCCAGGGTAAGACTGTATTCTCTGGTTTTCTACACCAAGATAGCTCCTGGCACCACAAATTGACCACATTGGCTTCGTTAATTTGGAGAGGAGAAGAAGCTCAAATAACAACCCTGAGCCATTCACACACTCCTCGAAAAGGATCAGAGGAGGAAAGAAGTAAGTATAAAGTCTCAAAGAATCCTGGAAGAAATGTTGCTTTCAACAGTTCCTGGGGCACCATGTGGATGGTGGCCCAGTGGTGACAATACTGCTGGAGACAAAGACCTGTGCTCTAGTGGAACCAGATTGCTGCTGTGTCCTCCCCATCACTTAGAGAAATCCCAACACTCTCCAACTGCCTCCCTGTTGTGACATTGCTGCTTTCTTATTGACTACAGATCCTCTGAGATCTTTATTTCATATCTTTTTATTCACTGATGAGATCAGCCCTACAAGCTGCTTCTGGACATCAGAAACTTCCAGGTAGCACCCTTGTGAAGCTTCTTATCCAGGTGCTCGCTGGTACTAGAACATGATGACGTTCATACCACAGACTCTCTTCACACCTCCCTCATTTCCCATCAACTCCACCTGTTCATTCACACAAGCATATTAGAGCCGGAGGGGACACTTTAAAATCTCATTAATCTCATTCTTCTAACTGGCTTTCTGATCCATGTTGTAACATTAAAGCCACAATTAAAAACTGAGATCCTGTCAAGTAATTCATCATTTCTTGTTAGCTAATGACATACCCAAGAGTATGACCCAGGTTTCCTTGTTCTTGGTTTCAAGTTATATTGTGCAGTCTTGATAATTAAAATAAGAACAACAACAACAGCAACAATAACAACAAACAGGACTGGGGATATATCTAAATGGTAGAATGCTTGCCTGCCATGCATAAGGTGCTGGGTGCCATCCCACCAATACAAAAGCAAAAGTAGAGATAAAAACAAACAAAAGAACCTATTTCAAAGTCTTTAAAATGGGGACTGAGATTTTTCAAATTTATAGATATGTTCTAAAGAAATAACCAAAAGAAAACAGAAAGAGAGACAGAAAATCTTCTGGCTCAATTATTCATCTGAGTGCTATGGAACTCGGGTAAATACACGTCAGGTAAACATAACCTGGAAATTTTCAAAAATCCCCATGCCCAAGCCTGGCCACAGACCAATTAAATCAGAATCTCTAGAGGTGAGATTTGGACATCAATGAGCAACCGGGTGTGCAGCTCATGTGAAGCATCTTTGATTGCAGAATTAAACTACAGTAGCTGTGCAATCTAGACCCAGACTATGGTCTTCAAAGGAGAAATAAGAAAGACAAAGAAGGGGAAGGGGAGAGTTGCTTGCATGACATGATCTTCAGTTCACTCTGTCATCTTCCCTGTGCCTTGGTTTGGGGGTAGGGGGCATGAGTGATAAGATGTGGGCTCAAGCTGAGAAGGTTTACACCAGTGACTTCAGCCTAAGAAGAGGCCACTCTTCCCCACCAAAACCAAGAGGGAAAAGGAAACAGAATAAGCAATCTGATCTTAGGGCAATATCAGGCTCCTGGGATACTCTTCTTTCTTGGGGGTAGGTGGGTGGGAGCCCAATTACCATATGACCTAGCAATTCCAATAATGGACACATACCCCAAAGCATTGAAAGTGGGGGCTCAGACAAATATTTACACACTCATGTTCACAGCAAGCATGATTGACAATAGCCAAAAGGAAGTAGCACAAGTGTCCACTGAGGGATGAATGGATCAACAGAATGTGGGAGAGACATCCAACAGAATATTACTTAAAAAGGAATAAGATCCCAACACATGCTACCACCTGGATAAACTTTGAGGACTTTATGCTGAGTGGAATAAGCTAAAACAAACGGACATATACGGTATGACTCTGCTTACGTGAGATATCTAGAACACTCAAGTTCAGAGACAGAATGTAGAATGGTGGCAGCCAGGGGTTTGGTAAGAGGGGTCATTTGAGGGGTGCAGAGTTTCTGCTGGGGAAGATGACAACAATTCTGCAGGGGCTGGAGATATAGCTCAGTTGGTAGAGTGCTTGCCTTGTAAGCACAAGGCCCTGGGTACAATCCCTGGCACCACCAAAAAAAAAAAAAAAAAACCAATTCTGCGGATGGATGACAGTGAGAGTGAGACTTCAGTGTGGATCTTCTTAATGGCAACGAACTGAACACTTCGGATTGTTAAGACGGCAAACTTCCTGTTGTGTATTTTACCTCGATTTCAAAAATCAATTAAAAAGAAAGAGAGGGCTTTAGGGTTGTGGCTCAGTGGTAGAGTGCTTGCCTAGCTTGTGTCAGGCACTAGGTTTAATCCTCAGCACCACATTAAAATGAATGAATGAATGAATGAATGAAGTTTTAAAAAGTTCATAGCCTTTTTTTTTTGGTACTGGGATTGAACCCAGGGGCACTCCACCACTGAGCCACATCCCCAGCCCTTTTTATTTTTTATTTAGAGACAGGGTCTCACTGAGTTGCTTAGGGCCTCGCTAAGTTGCTGAGGCTGGCTTTGAACTCACGATCCTCCTGCCTCAGCCTCCCAAGTGCTGAAGTTCATATCCTTTTAAAAAAAGAAAAAGAAAAAAAGAAAGAGAGAGAGAGATTTGATGAAGATTCCTGAGGACAAAGTTCCCAAGGTAGATGTGTCACCTGTAAAATTGTGAGGCCTAATTTCTGTGTCCAACATACCCCAGGCCATTGGAATCTGTCTGGCAGGACTGGCTGACTTGAGAAAGACTTAAGAGAACCGAGCAGCTCCCGGGGGGCATGCTGAGGGCGCCTGGCAGGCCTCCGCCTCCCATTGCGTAACAACCAGGCTGCCAGCTTCCACACAGCACAAGGTACATTCCAATGCGCCAGGGACGCGCCAACTGATGCTTAATTTCCAAATAACTTGATTGTGGAGCCTTCTAATTCCCCAATGCAGTAAAGCCCCTTACTTGTAAGTTGAGAAATCTGTTTTTCTCTTGGATGGGCCCACTCAAACATATTTTTAAAGAGGGGCTTATCTTTCATCTTTTCCTTCCTTTTTCCTTAGTATCCTAGGTGCAAAGAAAAACTTCAGCAAGGAAGAAATCTCACCTGCAACAGCTCTTGTGAGCTGCTGCTCAGTAATCCAAACCTTCCCAGCAAGCATTCTCCCTGCAACAGATAGAGAAGGAAAAACCTGCATCTTCGCTTTCCTCTGTCAGCAGCATGTGAGGATCCTGTAGTGGATGCGAGGGGAAGCAGTTTCCTGGGGGGATAGCGCAGGCTCTGGAGGCCATGTGTCTGAACTGCTGCCAGGCATCTAAATAAACTTGTCACGCTCCTCCACCCTAAGACGGTTGGCCCCAAGCAGAGCTCACTCACACTTGGCCTAGAAAGTCTGTCCTGATGATTCACCATGAAGTCCAAAGTTTGGCAGCTGGAAAAATTTAAACTTTTCCCTTTCTAGAGTTTGCAAATTAACAGTTCCATCAGAAGTAGATCTTTGGACAGGAGTTGAATAAAGCACCTCTCACTGAGGCATCCTGCTGAGCTCAGATGGACACAGAGGAATATTTGATTCTTTCAGATTATTATGCAAAAGGAAAGAACTTTCTCAAAATCTGAGCAATAACAAAAAAGGAGAATAGTTCTTGCCTGTGGTGGTGGAGAGGGATCTAACTTAAATGGTGTGATTTTTGTATATTTGTGATAAAGGTCTAATCAGTACTCTTATCTTATGCCATTGGTTTTCTTTCTCATACAGCTTTTTTTTGGTGGGGGTGGGTACTGGGGATTGAACACAGAGGCATTTTACCACTGAGCCACATCCCCAGCCCTTTTTATTTTTTTATTTTGAGACAGGGTCTTGCTAAGTTGCTGAAGCTGGCTTTGAACTTGTGATCCTCGATACTCCTGCCTCAGCCTCCTGAGCCACTGGGATTTTATAGGCATGCACCACTGTACAGGCTTATATAACTACTTGACAATAATTTTTATAGTTGGGCAAGGCCCTGGGTTCTATCCTCAGTACAAGAAGAAGAAGAAGGAGGGGGGGGGGGGGGAGGGGAGGGGGAGGAGGGGGAGGAGAAATTGCACAATATTCTTTGACATGGAAGATGCCACTTATAGGACTCCAGGAGATTACCTGAAGAGTAAGAGGGAAGCAGGTTTCTGGAATGTTCCTGATTGCCTGCCCCTACTACTCCAAATGCTTAGACACTGTTCAGTCACCTATATTCCTCCTTGCCTCCTCCCACCCTCAAAGTTGTACCATCTGCTATTCTTATATAGAAGTGGTACATGCCTATAATCCCAGTGACTCAGGAGTCTGAGGCAGGAGAATGGCAAGTTTGAGGCCAGCCTCAGCAACTTAGTGAGGCCTTAAGCAACTTAGAAAGACTCTGTCTCAAAACATACAGAAAAAGAAAAAAATGAATGGTAATGTAGCTCAGTGGTTAAGTTGCCCCTGGGTTCCATCCCCAGTACAAAAAAGAAGGAAAGAAGGAAGGAAGGAAGGAAGGAAGGAAGGAAGGAAGGAAGGAAGGAAGGAAGGAAGGAAGGAAGGAGGGAGGGAGGGAGAAAGAGCTGGAGGGTATAGCTCAGTGGTAGAATACCTGCTTATGATGCATGAGGACCTGAGTTTGATCCTCAGGACCAAAAGCAAAAAAGAAAGAAAAAGACCCCTTTCTCATAATTACCACTCCTGCTTCATGATTCCACAGGCTCTCTGGAGTCCCTGGAACGTAAGGAGGCCCATGGAACATGAGGTTGCAGAATCCCAAAGGAACACTTGTACCATCTCAGGTCAATGTCATCCTCTCGTTAGGATTTTGTGGGCAGACACAAGCTTAGTAAAACTACCAACAGACTCGCCATGAGAGCAGGAGAAAAAAGTGTACTTTTCAACCATTATTCATCCAAGGCATGCTGAACATCACACGTTGTACCTCAGCCTATTCTTTCCCTCACAAAAAGGGAGAAGACAGCTCATAAAACAAACACCATCATCAAAATACCCTGAGTGTTCATTATATAGATAGCCCAAGACTAAGGTAATATACTATATTCCAAAATCCTGCCAAGACTCTGAGAACATTTTTTGGCACATTTGAACAGCAGCATGACCATAAATTATATAACAGGAGAATTTTCTTGGTACATTTCAGAAAAAAAAATACAATAAAAATTGCTACGAACAGAATTTAGTGCTTAACAACCTTCACATGGTGAAGTTTCCATTAAATCAATTGCGACTTTTGTTATTTTATTTAATGCATCTAGGAAGTTATCACCAAAAGAATAATTTTAATATTGGGTCTAAATTCAGTTAGAGTGGTTACATTTTTATGTGGCACACTACCATTTGCCGGGCTGCTCTTTACTACACAAGTCATTAAATCCCACAGTCCCTTAATCTACATTGCAGACTAATCTAATGCCCTTAATCTCCCTCAAGAAGCTAGCCTTCAGCTCACGGTATCATAGCATTTGCTATTGTGTGTGTGTGTGTGTGTGTGTGTGTGTGTGAGATGTAAGAAGCCATTTTTTTTCCTCTTGACATCTTAAGAGTCATCTTTAATAATATCTCTCTGCAGTCCAATGTCCCTCACCTCCTGATGATCAAGACTGACTTGGCAGGTCACTCCTTCTCTTTTAGAAACGCCCACTACTACAGGGACCCGATGCCTCCCAGGCATACAATTCTAGCTCATGGCCTGGCAGAGACTGTAGGACTAAACCCACAAATCCAGATGAAACTATAAGCATCTAGAGTTTCCAGTGTGCTGCACACATTTCCCACTGTGCTCATAACAAATGCTCCCAATGCTGTGGCCACTAGGAAATGGCCACCCGCAAATGCATAATGGGGCAGTTCAGTCAAGTGGTCAGGAGCCAGGACTCCATGGTTGTGCTACCTGGGCTCCAATACTGACCCTGCCACTCCCCTCCAGCCTCCCTGAGTTTTCTATTTCCCTATGTGTAAGATGGAAATACTAGATATAACCACCTTTTTTTTTATCATAAGAGTCAAAAGAATGGCTAGCCAGGTCTGGTGGTAGACACCTGTAATCCAAGGAACTCAGGAAGCTGGGCAGGAGCATCTGGAGTTCAAAGCCAGCTTCAGCAACCTCACAAGGCACTAGGCAACTCAGTGAGACCTGTCTCTAAATAAAATTTTAAAAAGGCCAGGGATGTAGCTCAGTGGTTAAGGCCCCTGGATTCATTATCAGTATAAAAAAAAAAAAAAAAAGAAAGAAAGAAAAAGAAAAAAGAAAATCTAGTATTTTAGGGAGGTATCTGAGGTTTATATAAAATCTATAGTCCTCCCACTTCCCTAGTTCTCCTACCTTGTCTCCCCTATCTCTTAGGTTATTTGGACTAACATTTTCACAAGTCTAGGCTAATTGGTAAAGCAATACCCAGCATGTTCTAAATTAGGGCTCCACTGCCTCAAATATTTTTCAGAACAAGGTCAAATGTAAATTAACAATGATAAGCAGCCCCACGAGAATTATGCCAGTTTATGTGGTGACTGAATGATTTGATGTCAAGACAGGATGGTCCCAATTCAGAACAATCAAACATTTCAACAAAGGCTTTTAATCCAGGTTTTAATCCAGAGAAAAGTTGGCTATAAGTGATCTCAAGTTTTAACAAAAATCTAATTAGGCAAAGTTAGAGTGGGAATCATCCACAACTCTCAGAGCTGGGTGTTATGACCATCGCACAGAAAGAGAATGGATGATGAGAACTTGGTGACCACATGACCACAAACAGGGCTGGCCACATCACAGACCTTCATCAGAGCTGATTGAAGTGACAGAGCTGTATTTTGAAAATTAAGATCTACATGCCACAGTATGAACCCCTGGGAACATGACAGCTTCCCACCCCAGCTGTTGGTCCTTCGTCAGTGGAAACTTCCTGTTCTGCACTCAGATGAGTGAGTGGATGATGGATAGATGGGAGATGGATTTATAGTCTTTGGAAATCAATAAACCTATAGGTCATAAAACATTTTCCAAAAAAAAAAAAAAAACTGTTACAATTAAACCAGAGTCAAGCCCCCAGAGTAGTAATTCATCTTAATGTTGATCAAAAAAGAACAAGAAATTTATTTTAAAAGATAGGATTGCTTTTCAGCTCTTTGACCACTTTATGTAAAGGAAATACTTTATTTTTGTTGTCATTGTGAGATATCAGTTCTCAGCATTCTGAAGAACAGTTAGAAAAAAAATTATTTATCTAAAGATGTTTGGGCTGCAAACCTTCCTTTACAAAACTGGCTGGAATCCAGAAATGGGGTTTTTATTTCTTGAATCAAGAGGTGCCCATCATCCCTGCAGAAGTTCTGCAAGCAAAGCATCCAGAAAGGGGTGGGGTCTCTCCCTCCAGGTTCACTCTGGTCCCAAACCACAGATGAGCAGTGGTGAGAGGAGATTCTACCTGAGGTTCCCTTCGTTGGTAGAGAGCACACTGCATTATCACCAGAGCCATCATGTAAAGAGAGGACCTACAGGGTGTGGGGTGTGGGGACAAGAGAACTGAAGTCAGCAGCACTATGGTCTTTAATTTTGTCACAGATGAACTCTGTGACCCCCAATGACTTGACCTCTTCATGTGTCAGGTCCTCATCTGCAAAATTAGGCAACTAGATCAATTTTTAAAGTTCTTCCCAGCAACAAAAATCTTTCTTTCTAGAATAAGCACAATTTACAAACAGTAATTTTCAAATCTGGGCCTCATTTGCAATAATTCTTGATTTATAGAGCTCCCCAAACCTGATTTTCCTGAAAAGACTACCAAAGCACCACAAGATTCTGCCTCCCTTCAAACATTTTTTTTTTTTTTTTGGAACTGAGGATTGAACTCAGGGGCACTCAGCCACTGAGTCACATCCCCAGCCCTATTTTGTATTTTATTTAGAGACAGAGTCTCACTGAGTTGCATAGCACCTTGCCCGTGCTGAGGCCTGGCTTTGAACCTGAGATCCTCCTGCCTCAGCCTCCCGAGCCGCTGGGATTACGGGTGTGCGCCACCACACTGGGCTCAAACATTTTGTTGCATGTCTTGGAATATCAGAGAGACACCAATTTAGAGGGTATGTGCATTCACTATGTTTAAAGGAACCACAATCAGGGCGAGTCCAGATTGCAGTCTACCATTTGACTTTGGGAGACTTTGTGCATAAAACCAGAATACATTCTAGTTTTATGAGTCTAAACTCCAGACTGAAAAATCTGATGGAAGGCCAAAGATATGCAAAGTTTGATCCTACTATGAAGAAGATAATGTATCATAGTATTTCTAAAACTGTATGCTTTTGGTTTGCCTTCCCAATGAATCTAAAAACATCCTACTTGAAATAACCGTAGTAAAAACTTTTAAGCCCATATTTACAAACTTTTATTTAAAAGATAGTTTTTACATAGAATAGTTTTCTTTAAATCATAGCTCTTCCAAGCTCTTTTATGTTAAAGATCGTTTATGTCAAATTGTGTATTTAAAAAAGAATTACAATAGGGGCTAGGGATGTAATTTACTGATAGAGAAAACACTTGCCCAGCATGGGCGAGGTCCTGGGGTCCATCCCCAGCCCTGGGGAAAAAAAAAAACATTAAACGTGCGGAGTGTGTAAATAAGGATCTTTTAATAAAAAGAGTTTGGCACAGTGGTGCACCTCTGTAATCCCAGCTACTCAGGAGGCTGAAGCAGGAGAATTGCAAGTTCAAAGCCAGCCTCAGCAACTAAGTGAGGCCCTAAGCAAGTTGGCAAGACCCTGCCTCAAATAAAAAATAAAAAAAGGTCTAAGGATATGATTCATTGGTTAAGAGCCTCTGGGTTCAATTCCCAGTGTGTGTGTTGGGGGGATATATATATGTCTGTCTTTATATAAAATAGAATTAAAATAAACAATAGTTACAAAGGACAATTAGGACCTTATTGCTAGGTAAATAGGCAAATACGACTCAGTTGCTCTATGGTGTAACAGGATGTCACACTACCCTAAAATGACACAAAACAGAGTTTCACTTCTTTCAAAAGTCCATGTAATCCTGGTAGTTCAATGAAATAAAACTGCAAGCTTTTCAAATCTCAGCCTTATTCGGTGACCCTAGACCACTTTCTCCTCCCTACTCTGTGAACATTCTTCAGGCCCTTTGCATATGCCTCTTTTAATTTTTATTGGTCTAGTTTCTCAGCCAGACTGTCACTCCCTGGAAAGATAGTGATCCAATTGCATACCTCTCTGTATAATTAATTCCAAAAGGAAATGCCCTCTGAAGTCATCTAATCCAAAACTCTTTCCTTTAAATTTTTTATACTAGTTCTTATTACACAGGCAATACATTTAGCAGTAACTGAAAGCTGTCTGCAGAATTCATTTCCTCCTTCTTCCTTGACATAGTGTGCTGCAGATGGTCACATAGATGACCACGAGGGTTTTATTCCCAGCCTGCCTTGCAGCTGGCCATGGGGTACAGTCACAGGACTATGTCCCTGCCAAAGGATGCAGCAGGAGTGATACAGACCACATTGGGATCAGGACCTTGAGACAGCTGTTGTGTATCTCTTGCACCCACTCTTCCTCTTCATGACAGCCTTGGCCATTTAGGCCTTGGGGAATGGAAAAACCACAGGCTGGAAGGAACCAAGTGAATCTGAATGGAACAGAGCCACCTGCCCCCTGGAACTCTCCTACCTCATACTGTTAAATGAGGGAAATTCCCTTCTTTAAATCACCATACTGGTGGATGTCTTGTTTCAGCAGCTTGACCTTTACCATGACTAATACATGCATATTTATAGCAGAGACAATGAGAAAATATGTGAAGAAGAAGAAAAGTCACCCTGTCTCCTACAACTCCTAACTAACCACTATTAATATTTTGGGGTAATAGCTCCTTCTAGACCTTTCTCCATGCCTATGAAAAATCACATGCGCATATTTTTCTAAAGAAATGAAACCATACTGGTTTATAGCCTTTCTCACTTAATATCATCATCTACTTACTTATGCTGATATTTTTCCAAATCAAAAATGAATATGTAGCTGGGCAAGGTGGCACATGCCTATAATCCCAGCCAGCCTCAGCAACATAGTGAGGCCCTAAGCAACTCAGTGAGACCCTGTCTCTAAATGAAATATTTTTTAAAATGGCTGGGGATGTGGCTTAGTGGAAAAGTGTCCCTGGGTTCAATCCCTGGTACCCTCCCTGCAAAAAGAGTGCACACACACACACACACACACCCCCATGTGCACACACACACATATATAACTTTAATGCCTATATAATACTCCATGGCTTGGATCTATCAGAATTTATTTAACTAATGTTTCATTGTTGAACTTTTTCTTTTTACAATTCTGTCATTAAACAACATTGCAGAGAATATTCTTACACATAAATTCGTAGATTTGATAGATTGTTTCTTTTTTCTAAGTCTCTAGCCTCTGGGCATCAGGGACCAGGAGGAGTCCCTATTCTTAATATATACTTGCAAACAAAGATGCCTCCTCTTTCTGGGCACCCGTGTTAAGTCATTATGTCTGAGAGCTATCTGTAAGGCCACATTCGCTTTGTGTTTCTGGATGAGTTCCCTTTTTGTTTCATCATGCATAGGCAACCTGGAAACCAAGCCCGTGCTCCCTGAGCAGGGCACAACTCCCCTTGCACAATGCAGTCCAGGTTACTGACATGCACAAAAGGGGAAGATGGAGGGGACCTCGCTGCCTGCTGACAAACCTTGATCTACATCTGTGTTGCCAGTTACTTGTTCAACAAACCTGTTACTTTTTTGGAAATAATAAATAATTCAGGGAAAGTCATTTTGAATCCTCTGACATCTGTTGCTTGTATGACTCTGAATTATTCATCAGTGAGCATAAACAGTATTAATTAAAGAAAAGTACCGAGGCAAACCATTGAAATAGAAATGAACATTGCAGGAGAAAATGCCTTCGCTCAGCACACGCTGCATATGTCATTGACAAATATCTCAAAGGACATGCTGGTCCTTGGCATCTAAAGGAGCTTACGTTTTGGAAATCGGGAGGCAGGATAGAATGGTGAGTATTATTTTGTGTTTCCAAATTTATGTTTTTCTTCTCCCCTTTTTTAAAAAAAAAAGTTATCTTCGATTTGGTTTCTTTCTGTGTTCAGAGGAGTGTTATGGTATTCAAATAGAAAGTCTTCCAAATGAGGTTCCAAAGAATCATAAGAATGAGTATCAGGAATCAAATCATGTGCTCATTTGCAGACTGAGATTCAGATATCTTAATGGAAGACTGGGCCAGTTCCACTCCCCCTGCTTAAAGATGGCTCAATTACTCTAGCTAATGATTTATCTCCATGACAACTTTGGCACTTCCTTTTTCTTTTATGGTAAAGGGCAAAAGAGAAAAACCTTACAGCCTGGCCGCCTCGCCTCGTCCACACAGAGGACAGCCACGGGGGAATCATTCGGTCCTCCTGTCGCCTGGCTGTCTCTATGGGAGCACATCCCATGCAGTCACACCCTGCACCCTCCAGGAGGGGACCAGTGTGAACATGAGGGAATGTGTTAAAGAGTTTACAAAGCACTGTTGGTAAACAGAAGCCTCCAAACGTGGGGCAGAGCTACCGTCCAGATGCTAAAGGTGGTTTGATTCAGGAGGCTTTCAGAAAAACCTGTTTCTTTGTGTGGCTCTAGTGAATAAAAACTCAGTAACCTTCCACTCTGAGGTAGCAGCTGCCGGGGTTGCTGTGGGCAACAGGAGAGAAGCACTGGGGGTGGGAGAGGAGCAGCAGAAGAGAAGGAGATGGAAGAAATAAAAACATTTTTTTCTTTTTTGTAAAGAAGGCCACAAGTCCAGTTTGGGGCCCTTTCCAAACCTCTGAATTCAGAGGATTGACAAGCACTGGCAAGGTCTAAGGACCTGTGGTGACTAATGAAGGGGGTTTCTGTGCACAAAACTAGCACCCTGGGTCTCTCCAGGTCGGGTCCTCAGAGACCTCCCAATGCTTCCAGGAGAAAAGGGGCCACAGAAACCATTTTCCAGTGACATCCTTTCAAGGGACTTCACCCATGGGGACAAGCCTTCCTTGTTCCTCCAAGTTTGGTCTGTTGTTTTCTTTGGGGGAGAAAGTTTGGAAGCAGTACAGGAGATCGGTGGAGGGAAGCGTGGAGAAAGGAAGAAACAGAAAAGGAAACAGCTCTGCCCCTCTCAGAAGGGTCCTCCATCAAAGGGGGCTTGTTGTCGAGCAGAGGAGGGGTGGAGAGGAAGCCAAGGCTCTGGGTTCCCCAAAAAGAGTTTGAACAGGGACTGCTGTGTCTCTTTTAGGCACTACCCAAAAGGGAACTACAGATTTAGAAAAGATCTGACTGGCTCTTGTAGGGCACTGGATTTCAAGAAATGAACTTAAAAGATCTCTTTTAGAAGGACGGTGGTGGGACTTTGCAGAGAAAGGGGGTTGTTCAGTGACAAGAGCCTGCAAATGGCACCAAGGCCAACTGCGACGAAGGCTGGGTACAATACTCAACGTGTCCCAAGTGCCCACAAAACCTTAAATTCACTTAAATCTTCAAAAACAAACATTAACTGAGGATCTTCTATTTTAAAAAGAAAAAAAAAATCCACTTTCCATACAAGCAGAATCTGAGCTAGAGCATCTTGGGAGCTGAACGAAAGTTGAGCCCCTGGTGTGGGTTCATCCAGCACTGGTGCACCATCTCCCTCACCAGGAGGAACGTAGAGGCAGCCCACAGCCCTGGCTCGGTGACTACGCTATGACGCACCCAGAAATTGGGGGCTGTGAAGCACTTGACTGCTGGCGATCACCAAGACTGGGAGGAGGAGGGGAGCTCCCAGGTTCTCTCGTGGCTTCAATCAGAGACACACGGAACTCAAAGGGAAGCCCCAGGCCTTTGATGGAAGTCATCCTAAGCACACCTTGAATGACATTTACCCGGTAAAAATAAAACAATAGCAGGTGTCTTCAACAAAGATGGGCAGCTCTGTTAAGAGCACAAGAATCACCTGAGAACCTCCCCACAGCGTGGACTCCTCTGTTGGTGGCAACACTGAGACCCAGGCAGTGTTAGAACCGCCAGGGACCTGCTCAGCCCCATTAACTGAGTGCATCTGGCAGTGAGGTCAAGCACTGGGACTTCTGGAGTTCCCCAGGGGATTCTAATGTGCAGCCAGGTTTGAGGACCCCCCTGGATGGACTAATTCTGGTTCTCATTATCAACTAGATATATTGGACCTAGAAAACTTAGTCTCTGGGAATCTCAATTCTGTCATCAGGAACGTGCAGATACACTGGTCTAAATGGATTTCCATAGAAACAAACACACAACATTTGCACTTTGAGAGAAGATAGAATATAAGTTCTTTTGCAAGTGATTTTCTTAGTTTTCATTGATGAGAGTAAGTGAGTTGCATCCCTCGATAATCGAATTCGACAAATAATGGCTTCATGTGAACTCTGCAGATGACACCACGGTTTTTTAGCTTAGAGAGCTCGGTGTTGCTCTGTTAACTCCCCAAAGCACAATTCCTTAACTGACAATTGGCTCCTAAAATGGATTTCAGGTCCCAAAGGCATCTCAGTCAGTACCTTGAAAAATCCTCCTAAAATTATTTCAGCTTTGGATTTCTGGCACCATCTGATTCCTGACACAGACCTGCAAAGCAAACCCGCATTCCCTCCCCTTCCACTCTCCCTGATCCTGCCAATCCTATGCTCCCAGGTGGAAAGAAGGTTCTCGGCTGCCAACTTTCAACTTTCTGTGCAATCAATAAAGCTCCATTACGGCAAAGGACATCAGTTCTGCCAGCCACCAACAGATGGCACCGGCGGCTGTGCAAGGACATTCAGGCCGGAACCCTGGCCTTGTTCCTCAACCTACATCACCTTTGCTAGGTTGGAAATGGTCAAAGTCTTGTTAAAAACTTATCAAAGGTTAAAAAAAAAAAAAAAAAAGAATTCGGGGCTGGGGTTGCGGCTCAGCGATAGAGCGCTTGCCTGGCAGGGGTGAGGCACTGGGTTTGATCCTCAGCACCACAAATAAATAAATAAATAAAGGTCCATTGACAATTAAAAAAAATTTTTTTAAAAAGTTAGGCTAAAATGCAAGCATGCCTGGATAATAAAATAAGAGGTGTAAAGGGGGTACAGTCCCCAACATCCCCCAGCTGCCTTAGGGAAAAAACTGAACTAGGGACCAGCGGTGGTGCGCACCCAGCTCAGTAGGTATCATGCTGGGTTCCCAACAAATAGGCTTTCAGGAACTAACCTGTGAGAAGAGCTTGTGTGTCTCCCCAACTGTCATAACAACCAAGCTGCTTCTCACAGCCCACACAGAAACCACAGGGAGAGCAAAACAACCCTCCACCACGAGGCGAGGCAGGGCTAAGAACACCACAACCTTGCAGAACCATTTCAGAGGCTCTGCCAACCAGAACTCCATTTCCTCCTGCTTTGGCAGCTCGCGTGCTAAGGACCATCAGCCATCCCCAAGAAAGGAGACGTGCCTTCCCCATTGCTGCTGGCCGGGGTAGAGCTCATTTGCAGAGAAATAACAGGCCAAGATCATGGCCTTAGCCTTTCGGAGGCGATGGTCAGGGATCCTGTGGATTGCCAGGATTGTGGAGATTATTTTGGATCAGTGGTTCTAGGCATGGGGTGACGTTGCTCCCCAGGGGACATGGGACACAGGATGCTTCCTGGAGACATTCTGGGGGTGCTGCTGGGCAAATGGGAGAGGACATTCTTTGCATCTAGGAGGTAAAGGCCAGGCATGCTATTAACCACCCCCAGTGCCCCAGACTGCTCCCACCACAGTTCATTTATCCAAATGTCGACAGTGCTGAGAGGAGAAACGCTGCTCCTGGGGCCAGGAGGGTTGGCCAGTGAAACTAAAATTCCAAAAGTCAATTCCCCATTTCTTCACAGAAGACATCTTGACTGAGAAGACGAAAGCTAATTAACGTGAGCTCCTTTGGGTTCTCTCTCCCGTCATGGAAATCAGCCCTCCCAAGCTTGCTTTGGGTCTGCTTCTGAGGACCTCGTCTCTGCCAGGGCCCCCCTTTCTACTGGGTCTACTTGCTGACCACCTCAGAATTCCATTCTCTTCACCAGGGACTCCACCCTGAATCCAAGTTTTCCTTGCCCTCATCCTCCTGTGATCCCCTATTTTATAAACACCTCTCACCCAGAGAGCAAAATAAATATCTGAGTCCATACTGATATAAATAAATGATGGGATAGAGAAATAAATGGAGGAGTGGAAAATTCCATGTAATAAACATGGAAGGACTGAGAGAAACAGAAAATCGTGAGTAGAACCTTATTAATGATAGAGGGAGAAGGATCCACTGATGAAAGTTAAAATCAGTGGGAAAACTTGAGGGGGTAAGCAGGATCCTGGCCTAGGCTTGAAGCATCTCTCTAAAAACATGTATGCATGACTGGGGTGGTTTAAGCTACGTCTAGAAATTCTTCAATAGTCTTCTCTCTAGGAGGTAAAGCTTAATTACTCTTGCCTTAATGTTAGCTGGGTCGAATGACTCACTTCTAATGAACAGAGTGTGGAAAGGGGAATTAGTGACTTCACAGTGGATAACCGTGATAGACGGTGCGTAACCAAGCGATCAAGGTTAGCTTCAACGGTGGCGTCAAATTGTGATCACCTACAGCCTGATATTATGGGTTGAGGACCGTGGGGGCATTCTTTCCCAAAACTCAGACTCCAGTCTGATGATCAGAACACATTAAAAAAATACAACTTGCAGGAGAGTCTGCGAACATGCGACCAGTACGCGTCAACAATGTCAAAGTTATGAACAAGAAGGAAGGATAAAGAAATTGTCAAAGTTTGGAGACACTACAGAGCTGTGATGCTAAAATGCAATTTGATATAGTAATAAGATCCTGGAATGGAGAAAGGACACTCGTGGAAAAACTGATGGAATCTGAATAAAATTTGGAATTCATAGTATTGTACTAATGTTGTTTCTTGGTTCTGATGCTTGTATCATAATTAGTCATGATATTAACTTCAAAGGATGCTAGATAAAGAGGTTTATAGGAATTCTCCGTATAATCTGTGCAAGTCCTCTGTAAACCTAAAATTATTTTAAAATTAAAAACTTAAGAAAAAAAATCCTCATATTTATGACAACTCTTTTTTTTTTTTTTTTTTTTTGGTACTGGGGATTGAAGCGGCACTCCACCACTGAACCACATCCTCAGCCCTATTTTGTATTTTATTTAGAGACAGGGTGTCACTGAGTTGTTTAGGGCCTCGCTAAATTGCTGAGGCTGGCTTTGAACTCGTGATCCTCCTGCCTCAGCTTCCCAAGTGCTAGGATTACAGGCGTGCGCCATCATGCCCAGCTTATGACAACTCTTCTTACCATTATCAAAAACTGGAAACAATTCAAATTAGTGGTAATGAGTACCACTCATTACATCCAGTGGTAAATGAGTACACAGATTGTGGTATATCCATTCAGAGAAATACTACTGAGCAAAAAGGAAGGTACAAAGTACTGAGACATTCAGTAGCTGCTTAAATCAGTGACTGCATGGAGCTGGGGGTACGGAGAGGGAGCTGATGGCACTAGGTCATGGGGAAACTTTTTTTTTTTTTGAGATTTTTGGTTTTAGATGGACACAATGCCTTTATTTATTTATTTATATGTGGTGCTGAGAATCAAACCCAGTGCCTCACACATGCTAGGCAAGCGCTCTACCACTGAGCTACAATCCCAATCCCGTGGGGAAACTTTTTGCAGTGATGAAATGTTCTAGATCTTGATGGCAGGGGTGGTCACGTGACTATACATTTGTTAGAACTCAAGTTGTACATTTAAAATAGGAGAATTCACTTAAAATCAGTGCAAATTATATGGTAACAAGGGCTGATTCTTAAAAATAAAAAATCTCTCAGTCCTGTTGTTGCTTTGTCCTGTCCTCCTTTTTCTCTGTGGCTTTTTTCTACTTTATTTTTCTGAGGTTTCTTCTAAGTCCCCAAACATGGATACAGATAGTGAACCAGAGAAGGGAGCCATGTGCTAATTCCATGGAGGAACCTGGGTCCAGCAATATCTCTGACCAAGGCACTCAGAGAGGCAAGATACCCAGCAGGCCCCAGCTATCTGCCATGGCGCCCACCTTGACTTCAACTCCCACAGGTGTGAATGCTGCCAGAAGAGTCTGGGGAGTCTGCCTGAGTGTGCCAGGGCCCCAGCCAGCCTCGGGATGCTGAGGACGTAGCTGCTAACCAGACCAGTGCTTCTCACCTTCCATAGGCAGGAGAGTCCTGGATAACTTTTGTTTTGTTTTGTTTTTTGAACCAGGGATTGAACTCAGGGACACTCGGTCACTGAGCCACATCCCCAGCCCTATTTTGTATTTTACTTAGAGACAGGGTCTCACTGAGTTGCTGAGGGCCTCGCTGAGTTGCTGAGGCTGGCTTTGAACTCGCAATCCTCCTGACTCAGCCTCCCAAGTCACTTGGATTACAGGCGTGGGCCACCGCGCCCGGCCGAGTCTGTGCTTCTGACAGGCCGTGGGTGGTGCCATGCTGATGGCCAAAAGCCCACACTGCGAGTCCAGATTGGAGAGCACAGGGGTGTGCAGAGTGTGCTGACGCAGGAGGCTGCACAGGCCACGCCAGCAACTACGTGTGACAGTGCTGATGAGGTGCCCCCTAAGCTCACGTGTGAGGCGATCAAGAAAGTACATTAGATGATGAGAGTCCTTCAATCATTAATTAATCCCTGGATAGCAATTAAATGGATGAAGGTAAGTAAGGTGTGACGGGAGGAGGTAGGTCACTGAGGGCGTGCTTTGGGGTTTGTATTTTTGTCCTTGACGAGCAGAGCGCTCCCTGTGCTTCCTGTGGCCACGTCCTGAGTTGCTTTCCTCTGCCACACCCTTCTGCCATGATGTTCTGCCTCACCTCAGGCCCAGAGCAATGGAGTTGGCCATCTATGGACTGAGACCTCTGAAACTGTGAGCACCAAATAAACTTTGCCTCCTCTAAAATTGTTCTTGTGAGACTTTTTGGTCACAGAAACTAAAACACTTTCCTTGGGAAAGGAATTCTCACAGACTGTAGATGGTTCCAGAGTCACCCTGGGGCACCTGCAGGGACTGGTGCAATGGTAGAGTTGGAGGAACTACTAACAGCAGTCTCCTCAGTTATTACAGCCTTATGGCCTGCAGGTGACAGGGCTGCGGGGAGGCTTGGCCCAGGCAGTCTCCCAGAGCCCAGCCTCTTGCCTCCCCTTGGTCCTCTCCAAAGGTTCTTAAGGAAGCCACCTCATCATTCCTGTGGCTTCCCCATCACCTGCCTGAGCAGCTCCCAAAGCTGGCCTGATGCTGTGCCTCTGACCTCAGTGTTCCTAACCACTGGTAAGTATCTCCAGCATGGCTACTGAACCTGCAAATGACCGTGACCCAAACAAACCTGGCTTCTATACTCCCCTCCCCAGCTGGAGGTTGTACCTGACCATTTCAACAACTCTAAACAATCCTTCCCTAAGCACTACCTGACAACCTAGACCAAGTGACTTTCCCCTCTCGCTGCCTTCTGTTTCGATGGTTATTCCAAGTACAGTGAAATGTATGTCGATGGGACTACTTATCGATGTACATTTTCCTCACAGGACAATATGGACAGAGGCCTCTCCGCCTAGGAGTGTTTGCCTCAGCACTGAGCCCGCACAGCATGACATGCAATGCACACAATGACATCATAGCAATGAAGCTCATTTCTGACCCACTCGGAGTCTCTAAATATTACTCATTAAGGACCATCTCAGCTGGGTGTGGTGGTGCACACCTGTAACCCCAGATACTCCAGAGGGTGAGGCAGGAGGATGGCAAGTTCAAGGGCAGCCTCAGAAACTTAGTGAGACCCTGTCTCAAGATAAAAATGGCTATTAAAAGATCTGGGGGTGTAGCTCAGTGGTAAAGCACTTGGGTTCAAACCCCAGAACTGGGTGGGATGGGGGGGAACAATCCCAGATGTCTAAAATGCCCTTGTGTACTGATTTTTAATCACTGTCCTAGGGACAACTTTCTAGAAGATCAGGCTGACCCTTTGGAGGTTTTATTCTTAGTTCATGGAGCTATTTTGACACACTATCCAAAGGTAGCATGTACCTGGTTGTGGCTGGCAGGTGACTTTGCTTTTCCGATACACAGTGTGGTGTTTGCCCTAAGTAAAGATAAGCCGTAGAGCAAATCTGTTGGGGGCACAAGAAAAGCAAAACACATTCGATTCCTAAAAGGACAGGTTAGCATAGCAAGAGAGTGATACCTGGGCCCCAAATTCAGAATTTCATAACAGCCACTCAGTCACCAAGCAGGGCCTCTTTCAAAAGCCTGTGACAACTTCCATTAAGTTAATACTCAATCACCTGGGTCAGAACAAAGATGAAAAGGTACAAATGAAACCTCTCTCACCAGTCCACACCAACCCCCTCCAAACCTTGTAACTGGAAAGAAATGTGAGTTCAGAAAAAAAATCTGTCCTAGGGGGCTCAGAGCCCTTTTCAGCTAACATGGAACAAAAGCAGGCTCAGGAAGGAATCAAGGCCCAAGAAGGGCTGGTTATTATTTTGCAAAAAGCAAGGTCACAGCCTTGTTAATTGGAGGAACATACTTTTATAAAACCAAATTGGTTGCTGGATTGTTTGGGAGCAGTAAAGTTAATACTCGCTGCTGAGGCCTATTAGCCTCCAGTTGGCTCTGGAGGAAAGTGGTTAGAAGACAGACAGGGATTAGTGTTCGTCTCCCTCCTGCCCGCACCAGGCCCACAGTGCCTCCAGCTACCCCCCGGGGGGGGGGGCGGGTAATGCACTAAAGCCACACATGCAGAAGACACAGGCATCTGACCCTCCACTTCCTGTGTCCAGGGGTAGAGCTTTTCAAGGGAGAGGGCTGAAGACATTGAATGGGAAGGTAAGAGGGGCACCTTGAAGAGGGACCCGTGCAGGACAGGTGAGCTGTGTAAAATAGGATGTGCTATGAAAAGACCAATGCCTGGTCCTATTCTCTTTGCTGTTAGGGGTGGTGCCAAAGTGCCTTGCCTGGATTCCTTTACAAGGCACGAGGCACAGGTTGCTCTGAGTGTTGGCTGCTGATGGGTCCCACCTGCCAATGGGGAGCCACTCTGTGGCCCAAAACCAATCACTGACTGACATGGGAGCAGGGTACTAAAGACTGCCTTGTCCAGGGGCCAAGAACCTCGCTCTGCAGTGCAAGTCTTGCTTCCAAGCTCCCCAAGAACACCTGGGGTTTAGCTTTCCCCCATCCTGCCACCCTTCCAACTCCACCTCCAACCCCATACACATCACCTCCAGGAGAACCCCTTGACTTCCAGGGAACCTGACCCAAGACACTGAGAGTTAAGCTTCCATGAAGTTTTGGAGCATCTGGTAGATCCTGGGAAGAGAATTTCTGATTTGAAGTCCCCAGCACTCTCTTGAGGACAAGTAGGCAGAGATGAGTCTCCAATACCAGAGATGAGGCTCATTTCCCTGTTCTGCCTCATACAGATGGGGGGAAGGACAGCTCAAGGAGGGGTTCTGCCTTCCTGGGTGACAGACTATCTTCTAAAAAGATCCTGTTATAAAAGGTTGAGTTTGCTAGTTCTTGGACACCCAGTCCCAAGTTGGGAGCATATCAGCATCGGCAGGTCAAATCTCCCAGGCCACTGACAAGGCAGGAAGATTTATGTCACACCCCAAGTCTCTTTCAACCAGGGGTAATAGGACTTCACACTGGCACTGCCATCGTGGTACAAACTCCTTCCTTAGAACTCTTCAAGACAGTCCTTTACAGTTGGAGATGTAGCTCCGTGGTAGAGTAGTTGCTTCGCATGCACCAGGCCCTGAGTTCCATCCTCAGTACCACCAAAAATTTTATATATATAATGAAATAATAATATATAATATACATACTATATAAGATGGTTTACCAGTTAATAGTCTCATTATGCAAAGCACACTTCTGTGACCTAACTAGCAGCAACTTGCTAGTCAAAGTACTTGATTCTTGGGCAAAGGAACTTCCTTAACAACCAGAAAGCTGTAAAACAGTGGTCAGAAACAGCACAAGAATTTTATTAAACTCATAACACTGTGCTTCTTTTGTGCAGTTTTAAATTAGCTTTTTAAATGAGCTTTCATAAATCTTCACCAGGTCCATTGTGTTTCAGATGTTGAATTTAGGACAGTGTTCAAAGATTTTTATGGGGCCAGTTCTACGATTCCAATTTACCGTTTTCTCCTTTTCTGATTTCCTTTTGGAGTTCGCCAGCCTATGAGTCCTTAAGGACCAAAAAAAAAACCAATGAATTAATCAAAGGAAAAATGTTCTGTTTCCCCCATTTAGAAATTCGTTGAAATATAGATGAAGTCCATCATGAACAGCAGGACGTTCTGAGAAAACCATCAGCCTAAATGCCTTCATGAATAACTATTATGTTAGAAGCTCAAAAGATCTTACATCTCAGCTAGATGAATGATCAAACCACCAAGGAACCCTGGGAAGCAAATGAATATAACACAGGTCTATATGTTTCTCTCTGTTTATGTGAACACATAGAATATCTTTTCATTTTTACCATGATAGTCACACTCAGGCAGCCTCTCCTGATATAGGTGATGATTCTTAACTCTAAGTTAAGGACTTTCTGGAAACTGAATTTGCTTCTTCAGAGCACCAGCGCGCTATGTGACATGCAAAATGATGGGATCATAAAGTCAAAACCTTGCTTGACTTGTGAGAACTGCTGGTTTGGGCTCAGAAAGAGCTGAATCAATGTTGTCACAAATGCACATTATGGAAATATATTCCATGAATTCAACTAAGGGATCAATCAGCATTACAAATAAGAAGTTAAGGGCTGGGATATAGCTCAGTTGGTAGAGTGCTTGCCTCCCATGCACAAGGCCCTGGGTTCGATCCCCGGTACCACAAAAAGAAAAAAAAAAATGTTAAAAAAATTTTTAAGTTGGCCAAAACCAAGCTTTCAATCCCCCCTACCTGCCAATCAGAGGTGCAAAGAAATAATATCCGTACCCATCTCTCTTTAGCTATTATATATTGATATTTGCTAAGCACAACTATTTATATCTGAATTACTATAGGATGCTTACAGTTTTAAAAAATACAAATGCTAAATTAGTATCAGTAATTATATGTGCACACACTATAAATACAATCTTTGTATTTGTCTATGATTATTTAGCAATCAAACTAAATAGACGTCTTAAAAAATTTACCAATTATGAAATATCATTATTTCATGTAAATAATTTCTCCTGCTCCATCTCATTTGCATAAAGGCAGCCTTTTTTCCCAGCACAAAATGTACTTGGAAAATGCCTAAAATGAGATGTTCTTGGGTAGATTATTATACTTTAAACATGCAACAGAAAAAAAGAAAAAAAAAAATCATAGCTAAGTCCACTCCTCCTCCAATAAACAGAACTCCCCTCCTGATCGAAGGACCAAGCAGTGACGTACAAACCAAGAGAGGCCACCAGCAGCACAGTTTTCTTTAAATTCGAGAGGTGTGTTGTGGAAGTACATGGAACATTCGTGACCGAGGACAGAAATGAAACAGCAGCCCTCCTGGAAACGGTGCTGGGCAGGAACTGGAGAGACCCAGGTTGCATGCTCTCTGTGGAACTGACAGGTTCTGTGACCCTGAGCAAGTCACCCTCAGCCTTCAGATTCCTCAAGTAGAAAGTGAGAACACTGGATTAAAGGATCTAACTTCCCTCCAGTTCAAAATGCTACTGTTTGGGTTCCAGAAATTGAACCCACAGGTGCTTAAACCTGAGCCACATCCCCAGCCTATTTTTTTATTTTTCATTTTGACACAGGGTCTCCCTAAGTTGCTCAGGGCCTCCATAAATTGCTGAGGCTGGTTTTAAACTTGTGATCCTCCCAAGCTGCTGGGATTGTAGGTGTGCACCACGGCACCCAGCTGAAAATGCTAAGATTTTTAAGGCAATCTTTTCATTATCTGGATATTGCTGAAGCTCAAAGACACTGACCTTGACTCCAAAGGCCATGTGATGTTTGCTGGAAAATTTTTGCTTCATCATTTTACAACACAATGGGATGAGTTGAGGGAAAAAATAAAAATAAAAACAGGAACGACACATCCCGTGTGATAAGTGTGTGGTCCCCTGAAGTGACAGGAGACTCTCTATTTCATTAGTTCCCACGGGATGCTCAGTTTCTTTTATCTAACAGACTGGACCTATTCGGTCCTATCCCCAGAGCTGCACTGTTATTATCCTGTGCAATTCTCTTGGGACCCATTATCAATTTTGAATCAAGTAAGAAGATTCTAGAGGCATTTTTCCAAACTTATAGAAATATATCTTATTTCTCATTTGAAGTAGCGGTGGAAAGTTCTGTTTTCATACACACAGCAGAAGGCAAAAGGCAAGAGGAATTCTGGGCACTGGAATATGAATGGGGGCCAACCCCCAAGGCAGAGTGGCTGGCAAAGAGAACACTCTGCCACCTTTCACTGCGTAGCACCTCCCAAGAACAAGGGCAGCGCAGAATCTGACAGGGAAGGTATGGAAAATCAATACGCACTCACTTTGACGGACAATCCTGGGTACAGAATACCTGCCACCAGTAATAAATCATTTCATTTAGGTTTATCTTTTTAGCAGAGCACGGCGGATTATACCCATACATCACTTCAACCTCTCTTTTCTGTCTTATTGACAAAGGACAAATTGAGAAGGATGGTGGGAAAGCTGAGAAAAAAGAAGGGGGGTGGGAAGCAGTTCTGCTACCAGGCCTATGGGGTAGAAGAAACGATAATGATATAGCAATTATTATTTTTGCTTTCTAGCTGTTGTTTGAAAAATCTTACAGCCCCATCTGAATTTACCAACAAAGTTACCATGGACTGGAAAATAAATATAGCTTTCTTTTCAAACCCCTCAGGACATACATGCATCTCTATGTATGTATCTCCCACACTCTGCTCTCCCACTGATGGGTGAGCTTACGGACTTCACTAATGACACTGCTTAGAAACGGGCCCTCTAAGAACCCTGAAGCCCAGAAGTCAAGGTGGCAAGCATAACTTCTGACTCTGGAATATGGAAGCAACTAAGATGATGTGGAGGCAGTGAGGGAGACCAAAATCCTCCCATTACAAACATCTAGGAATACAAGATCAAATATAACCTGAAGAAGGAGGAAAAAACAGTGAAAGTGGGAACTGTCAACGGGTCCTGAAACTTTCTTTTCTTTTCTTTTGTCCCAGGGATTGAACCCTGGGGTGCTTCACCACTGAACAACATCCCAGCCCTCTTGGTTTTTGTATTTTGAGACAGTCTCACTAAGTTGCTCAGGACCTTGTTAAGTTGCTGAGGCTGGCTTTGAATTTGCAATCCTCTTGCCTCAGTCTTCACAGCCACTGGGATTACAGGTGTGCGCCTCTGCAAACAGTGTTCTGAGATGTCTGGTAACTTTCAGGCTTGCATTTTTAAATATAAGCAGACAAAGGAAGCGAAATGCTGAGCCACCCTGAGGCAGGGAGCTGGAACTAAAACCCTCCCCTGAAAAATGGATCTGAGCCATAAGCAGGATGATTCAGGAAGCCTCAAACCAGGACATTAGCAGAAACTTTGGCTCCAAGCTAGTGGCACACCTAGAATCTCTAGATGAAGCAATGCAAATTGTTCTGGAAGGGTCCCATCATCAAACTTCATGAGGCTTCCACAGAAAAAAGTAATCCCCACTAGAGATCAGCTCAGAAGAAAATTAAAAATTAGAATGTACCATCAGCAGAAAATAGCAAACACAATGAACAAGATTCTTAAAGCAGGGAACTTGTGATCATAAAATAATAATTTGAAAAAAGAAGACAATACACGTTCAAAACTATTAAAGACAAACAAGGCTGGGCACAGTGGCGCACGCCTGTGATCCCAGTGACTTGGGAGGCTGAGGCAGGAGGATTGCAAGTTCAAAGCCAGCCTCAGCAAGTTAGTGAGGCTCTAAACAACTAAGCGAGATCATTTTGAAATAAAGTATAAAAAGGACTGGGTATGTGGCTCAGTGGTTAAGTGCCTCTAGGTTCAATCCCCAGTGCCAAAAAACAAAAGACAAAAAAGGAGGAACTAAAATACTGAAGAAGAAAAAAATGACAATATTAAATAATTGATACAAAAAATACATTATATATAATGAAAAATGTAATATGTGAAAATAAGCCAAATAATACTCCTAGAAATAAACACTTTAATCACTGGAATTGCAAAGTCAATGGATAGATTAAATATCAGATTAGACACCAATGAAGAGAAAATTGAGTAAAATGGACGACAAATCTGAAGAAGTTACTCAAAGACATCAGACAGAAAAAAGGAGTGAAATAGATAAATGATAGCGCTGGGGCTGGGGCTCAGTGGCAGAGTGCTTGCCTGCCGTGTGAGGCACTGGGTTTGATCCTCAGCACCACATAAAAATAAATAAAATAAAGGTATTGTGTCTATCTACAAAAAGAAATACTTTTTAAAAATAAATCATAGACATAAATAGATAAAAGAGAAATAAATTGAGGAATGAAAGAATAGTTAAGGGTATGGAGAGTATAACGAGAAGGTTCATGCACACAGTACCAGAACCAAATGATGAAAATGGGGATATTGTGTGAATTTGGGTTATCCAAAAAGCAGATGCCAAGAGAAGATGTTGGGGAAACAGCTATGAAGGGAAAGGAGGAGGAAGCAGGGGAGGCAGGGAAAGCCTTCAGACCATGGTGCAGGCAAGACAGAGAGAAGGAAGAAATATCAAGTTGGAAGAGACTCAGCCAAATGGAATTGTAAGAAAGTTTTGGGGGCTGGGAGCATAGCTCAGTGGTGGAGCTCCTGCCTGGCATCTGTGAGGCACTGGGTTCAATCCCCATCATTGCAGAACAAAAAAATAAAGAATAAAAAATAAAGAATAAAAGCTTTGGCCATGCTGATGGAGAATCCTTGAGCCAAAGTCAATTGCTAGAACAGTCCTGCATTCTGCACACATGGAAAAGGTGGCATCCGGGGCTGTCAGTCAATTCCGCTTCCCAGAAGAGGAGATCTGAGCTGCACTGTTCTATGGCTCTCACAAAGAAACAGCAGCAGCAGCGTTTTAAAAGATCATAGTTGAGAATTTCCCCAACTTGCGAAAGCCATGGGGACCTCCATGTAAAGAATACTGAGTTCTGAGCAGAATGAATAAAAATAAATTCATACAGACAGAGGAGACTACAGAACATCCAAGACAAAGAGAAACCCTTAAAGAACTGTCAGAGGGACGTGAAAGATTACCCACAAAGGAAAGACAGGCAGACTTCTCAGGAATAAAAGCGCACTCAGAAGACAAATGGAACACTGTGTTTTCAGAGAGTCAAGGAAAGACTCTCCCTACAAAGAGTCATTGAAAGATGGGGGCAGAGGAAGGTGCTTTCAAACAAAGTCCAAAGTGTCTACCACTCATAGGCACTTGCTGAAAAATGCACTGAAAGATATATTTCTAGAAAATAAATTCTGTGCGTGGTAATTAGACTAATTAGAAGGAATGCGCAAAGAGAGGGGAACAAATAAAATACAAAGATACAATAAATACCCACAAGAGAAAGAAATTAGCACATTAAATAAAAATAAATAAATAAACTGTGGTGAGTGTGATTAGAGTTAATTCTGGACTACCGTTTAAGTACACCCATTAAACATTTAAGGACAAAAAGCCATTAAGGGAAAAAAAAAAGGAGCAATTGATAAACCACAGTTCAAAGAAGAGAGGGAAGGAGAAAAAGAAAACAAATGAAAAGAATAGGAAATAGCATGAAATAAGATAAATAATTTTAAAACACCAACAATTACTATAAATGCAAACACTAAAAAAACGCTGGTTAAAGAAACAGACTTGGGCCAGACGTAGTGGCCCACGCCTGTAATCCCAGCAGCTTGGGAGGCTGAGGCAGGAGGGTCTCAAATTCCAGGCCAGCCTCAGCAACTGAGCCAGGCCCTAAGCAAACTCAGCAAGACCCTGTCTCTAAATAAAAAATAAAAAGGGCTCAGTAGTTGAGTGCCTTTGGGTTCAATCCTGGGCACTAAAAAAACCTCTTAGACTTGGGATTTTGTTTTAATTAAGCTATATGCTTATTGCAAGAGGTGCATCTAAAATACAATATAGAAAACCTTAACGTAATGGAATTAGAAAATGGATAGCAGACAAATGCTGACCAGAGAGGAGAAGGCTAGACTAGCCATATTAATATCACCAAAATAAGCAAAAGCATCCTCAGGATTGCCTACATATCTGTTCTTACTAATTAAACAGGTAACTTAACCATTCTGAGTCAGTTTCCTCCTCTGTAAAATAGAATGACAATAATAGACTTGCTTTTGAACTTGTAACATGTTTTTCTTAAAATAACAGAAGGAAATAAGGCAAAATGTACACACCTGTTTAATCTTTCTCATGGGCACATAATGCAAGTTCCATTTTTGTTGGTACATTTGAAAATATGTGAGTTGTCAAAACAAGAATGTTTTGATTTTTTTAAATTCATAAACTCAGTAATGAAGCAAAAATAAGACCAGGGTCAAGTACAGTGTTCATGCATAGCAAATAGGAAGAGGATAAACTATTTTGCTTTCCTGGAGGAAAAATCATAAGGTGCACCAAAGCTTAAAAAATGTTGGTATTCTTTTTTTGTTCTCTCTTTTTTTTTGGGGGGGGGGGGGGCGGGGTACCATACCAGGGATTGAACCCAGGGGCACTTAACCACTGAGCCACATCCCCAGACCTATTTTGTATTTTATTTAGAGACAGGGTCTCACTGAGTTGCTTAGGGCCTCGCTAAGTTGCTGAGGCTGGCTTTGAACTCGAGATCCTCCTGCCTCAGCCTCCCAAGTCGCTGGGATTACAGCATGTGCCACTATGCCCAGCAAAAAAAAAAAAAAAAAAATGTAGGTATTCTTTAACCCACTGATACAGTTTTGTAATTTATCCCAAGGAATCAATCAGAGATGTGCACAAACATATATGTACTAATTTAAAGTTAAGTCTAATGGTGAAAAATGCAAAACAATTTTAATGCCATTGGAAATTGCTCCATTATATTTGAGTAACAGAATAGGATGCAGTCACTAAAATTTAGGGTATAGAAAAATATTAGTACAATATGATATATTAATAAGTGAAAAGAATACCAGGCAACAGGCAGAACATAGAGCTGGTAGGTTTTATTTTAAAATGAATGTGTAGCCCCGGCGCAGTGGCGCACTCCTATAATCCCAGTGACTCGGGAGGCTGAGGCAGGAGGATCGCGCTTTCAAAGTCAGCCTCAGCAACTTAGCAAGACCCTAAGCAACTCAGTGAGACCCTGCCTCTAAATAAAATACAAAATAGGGCTGGGATGTGGCTCAGTGGCTGAGTGCCCCTGAGTTCAATCCCTGGTTCCAAAAAAAATAAATAAAATTAAAAAATTAATAAAATGAATGTGTATTACGTACAGAAGATAAGCTGGAAGGATCCAGAGCAACATACTAATGGCAAAGCATCTCTGGGTGGTGGAGATTCTGAATAACTTTTGTTTTATTGTGCTTTTCTGTGTTTTCCAAGTTTCCTGAGGTGAGCATATGGTGCTTTTCAATTAGGGAATAAAAGCAATTGTTGTTCTGAAAGTAAGTGGCAATAATTCCAGCGTACACTCTAAGGCAGGGATCCAAGACTGTCTGCAGGGCAAATTCAGACTGCCGCCCATTCTCATACTGCCTGTGAGTTAGGAGCGGTTTTACACTTGTAAAGGGCTGAAAAAAAAATTAAAAGAATAAAACTCACCACATAGCATTGTAAGTCTTTGTGTTTGATCTTACATAATCCTACCAAAAAAAGTAAAATTAAAAAAAAAATCTTACACAATTCTGTGAAATAGGTACTATTATTTATTTATTTATTTATTTATTTATTTATTTTTGAACTGGGGGTTGAACTCAGGGGCACTCGACCACTGAGCCACATCCCCAGCCCTATTTTGTATTTTATTTAGAGACAGGGTCACACTGAGTTGCTTAGTGCCTTGCCCTTGCTGAGGCTGGCTTTGAACTTGCCATCCTCCTGCCTCAGCCTCCCGAGTTGCTGGGATTAGAGGCGTGCGCCACCATGCCCGGCAACTATTACTCTTTTATTTTGGAAGGAGGGTGATGGGAATTAAACCCAGAGGTGCTCTACCACTGAGCTCCATCCCAGGCCCTTTTAATTTTTTTATATTGACAAGGATCTTGGTAAGTTGCTTATATCCTTACAAAGTTGCTGAGGCTGGCCTTGAAACTATGACCCTCCTGCCCCAGCCTCTTGAGTCACTGGCATTGCAGGTGTGCACCACCTCACCCAGCGGTTATTCATTTTATAGATGAGGGAACAGAAGCTTCTAGATAGCTGATGGAAATAATCAGAGCCAGGGACAGTGGCCCACACCTGTGATCCCAGCAACTTGGGAGGCTGAGGCGGGAGAACGGCAATCTGGAGGTGAGCTGGAATTCAAATCCAAGGAGGCCCCCACAGCCTATGCTCCTGACCTGCTTCCTCCTGTGAAAAGTTCTCCAGAATTACAAAGGAAAATCCAGACAACACATGCTGGTGAATTCTCAGGAAGGCAAGTCCTCTGTTCCAGCGAAGCTCTGTGTAGGAGAATGGGCCCACGTTCTACCAAGATGATAGGAAACACTGACTTTGAACCTCCAATTAAGAGAAATGTTATCTTCCCCCAAAGGATGCCACTCTTCTCATTAGTGGACCTGTATTAGTGAAAACTGTGCTCAATTACTATGGTTATGTCTTGAGTTTCAATAAAAGCATAGACATTTGTTTTGTCTCTCATTACAGAAACACCTCCACACTATCATTCATAGTGTCTCTTGGCCCACAGAGTCTGAAATCTGTATTCTCTGATCCTTTACAGGAAATGTTAGCAGTGAACCGTCTGCTCTCATGGATAGAGATGGGGGCTGGCACTGGGGAAGCAGCAGGAAGGTACAAGGTGGGTGGAATCCCCCACACCTGGAACCACAGGGAATTGAAAACCCACGTGGTTCTATCCCACAAGCACTAAGTCATGGAGAGAGTCTCTTTCCTCCTCCTATTCTTTTTTTTTTTTGGAACCAGGGATTGAACTCAGGGACACTTGGCTACTGAGCCACATCCCCAGCCCTATTTTGTATTTTATTTAGAGACAGGGTCTCACTGAGTTGCTTAGGGCCTCGCTAAGTTGCTGAGGCTGGCTTTGAACTCGCGATCCTCCTGACTCAGCCTCCCAAGTCACTTGGATTACAGGCGTGTGCCACCGTGCCCGGCTCCTCCTCCTATTCTGTCTCTATTGTATTCATTCGCCTCTCATCATAGGCGAACAAAGCAAAGGGGGGGGGGGTGTAAAATTTAATTCTGTCAAGTTTATAACTCTGTGTGTGTGTGTGGTGCTGGGAATTGAATCCAGGACCTCACTGAGTTAAGCTCCCAGTCAAGTTTATAACTTCTGAGAAACTTTGGCAAGGAGTTTGTTCAAGAGAAATGATTAGACTCTTATATCATCTCTGGAATCACTTTATCAGTGTTTTCTGTTACCGAAAATATGTAAGGATTGGTCACTCATGATTATTTCGGTTTTCTTATTCTTTCAACAAACCCTAGATCTTACCTTATCCCCTACCCAATGGCACAGTGCTCCATCAGCTGCTTAGACCAACTTCCAGATTATCAGAAGATAAATAGATACCTCCACAAATATTTTTTTTTTAAAAAACACAATACATCTATAATTGAAAGCAGTCAGTCTTAAAAGAGTACAGGAAATGGAAATTAAAACCACACAGTAAGATGCAACCACACACTGTTAGAACAATCATCAGACAGAAAATACCAAGTACCGGCAAGGATGTGGAAAAGCCAAAACCCTCACACATTGCTGGTCAGAACGTACAAATGCAACGGGCAGTTTGGAAAATAGTTTGGCAGTTTCTCTAAAGGTTAAATGTACATTTAACACAAGACCCAGCAATTGTAACCAAAGGAAAGAAAATATTCATCCACACCAAGACTTGAAAAAGATCACAGAATCTCTATTTACAAAAGCCCCAAGCTGGAAACAACCCAAATAGCCATCAACAAACAGGTTATTAGGCAAACAAACTATGGTATATCCATACAACGGAATACTACTTAGCTATAAAAAAGAACCCATTACTGATACATTCAGCAACATGGATGAATATAAAAACATCGTGTGGACTGAAGGAAGCCAGACTCACATGACTGCTTATTATGTGATATTTTAAAAATATTTTTTAGATGTTGATGGATGTTTATTTTTTATTCATTTATTTATATGTGGTGCTGAGAATCAAACCCAGTGCCTCACACGTGCTAGGCAAGTGCTCTCCCACTGAGCCACAACTCCAGCCCTATTATGATTTTTAAAAAAATAAAAAAACTAAGAAAAATAAAACTAGAGATAGTTTTACTATATTTTAGTAATTTAGTAATATAGTCTTAGTATTTTAGTAATATAGTTTTACTATATTTTACTAAATAAAACTAGAGATAGTTTTCCCATATTTTACTAGGAAAAATAAAACTAGAGATATAAAGATCACTGGAGGCTTGGGGTTGGGGTGAGAACAGGGACCAGCTACAATGAGGGCTAATGAGATGTCCTAAAACCAGATTGTGATGATGGTTTATGTGGATTTAATAAAACTCATCAGTACAGTTAAATGGGTGAGTTCACAATATGCAAATTATCTCTCAATAAAGTTGTTTAAAATAAAACTACAGGAGCCAAGGTGGGCTTGAGGTGGAGGAAAGGAGAGGGAAGGCTTCAGTAGAAAGAGAAATGGTGTCGAGGTGATAATATCTGGGACATTTAGCTGATTCAGATATTTGAAAGTGTAAAGGCAGGAAAGCAGGAAAACTCAGACAGCATTTGGGCAAAGAAGAGAGACATGTGGGCTTAAGAGGGGCTGCCTGAGAAAACAGAAAGGCCTCGACAGGAATTTGGTAGCTCATCTCACAGCTGATGGAAGTCAACAAAAAAGTTTGAGAAGATGAATGACAACCAATTTGAATTTTAGTAGGACACAGTGGCACATGTCTGTAATCCCAGTGACTCAGGAGGCTGAGGCAGGAGGATTGCAGGTTCAAGGTCAGTTTCAGCAACTCAGTGAGGCCCTAAGCAACTTAGTGACACCTTGTCTCAAAATAAAAAATAAAAAAGACTGGGGAATGTGGCCCAGTGGTTAAATGTCTCTGGGTTTCATCCCCAATACCAAAAAATAATAATAATTTTTGTTGTTAGAAAGTTAACTATGGTGGCAATGTTAAAAAAGAAGATGGTTTAAAGACAAGAAATAAAAAGCAAGAAGCTATGTTCATGTAAAATATATAAATAAAGGCAGGGCTATAGACAAAGAGGGTAGAGGTCAACTCAAAGAGATATTTGAAAGACAGAGCCAGCGACAGTGGTCCTCTCTTACCTGAGTTTCAGTTACTCAGTCTGAAAACATTACATGAAAACTTCCAGAAACAAATAATTTGTAAATTATAAATTGCACACCATATACTTTTGCACTGCCGCACACCACCCACCAGGCCAGGGACATGAATCATCCCTCCGTCCAGGGTATCCGCGCTGTATAGACCACCCACCCGTTAGTCACTAAGACAGATCATTTGTCCCGGTTTTGCAATGCTTGTGTTTGAGTAAACTTGATTTTACTTAATGGCCCCAAAGAGCAAGAGAAGTGACTCTGGCAATGTTATTACAGCATATGGTTATAACTGTTCTCTATGATTATTACATGCTGTTGTTAATCCCTTACTGTGCCTATTTTATAAATTGAACTTTATGATAGGTATATGTGTACAGGAAAATATAGAGTATACCTGGGATTCTGCACGACCTGTGGTTTCAGGATGCACTGGGGTCTTGGAGAATACCACCTATGGATATGGGGGGACAGCTGTACTTAGTTTCTAATTGGTAGTGGGAAAGGGTGGGGACAAAGCTTCTGTTTTCTTCTGGTCTCAGCAACTGAGAAGACGGTGGTGTCCTGAAAGGAGATAAGGGTCCAGCAGCAGCAGCAGGTTTGGGAAAGGAGGTTGCAATAAATGGTGGTTTTGGAGGACTTCGAGGTGCTGTAGGATATCCAAGTACAATTATCCAGTGTACCATTGAAGACTGGAAGGAGTCTAAGGCTGGAGTTATGATTTTGGGATATCTTTTGCAAAAAGACAGTCACTGAAACGACTAATGTGAATTCAGATTCTTTCAGACCCAGCTGGGCGCGGGTGCACACCTGCCACCCCAGTGATTTGGTCGTCTGGGGCAGGAGGATTTCAGATTCCAGGCCAGCCTCAGCCACTTAGTGACCACCCTGTCTCAAAACAAAAGAAAACAAACAGCTAGGAACTTAGCTCAGTGGCAAAACTCCACTGTGTTTAGTTCTCAGAGGCGGGGAGAGTAGATTCTTTTGGACTCAGATTCACATAAAGAGTAAGAAACTAGGGCTCAAGATGGAAAAGGTAAAGAAGAGTCCGCCGCCTCCGTGGACATCAAAGGACAGATCTGCAAATGCCTTTTCCCCTGTCACTACTTTTCTGTCGGTTTCTTCAAAGCAGACGATGGCCAGATGTCATGAAGAGCTGGAGATTACCAAAACAAACACGACACGGATCATGATCTAACGAGGGCCAAACACGCAGGCTGGAGAGCAGAACAGCAGAATGCGACAGAGGCAATTCAGGCTGCGTAGATGGAGTATCTAGAAAGCAAGGCGCATCCTTTAGCTGTCTTTGAAACTCTCGCACGGCCAATGTGGGCATTGGTCTGTTTTTCAAGTGAAGCATGGACCAGATGCCTCATTTTGTCTTCAGCGTGACTATGACCCTCCAAACGCCAGAGATTCTACCATTCTAGTCAATAATGATCCACACAAATCAGTCCCCTGCCCTGAGGACCTTCCCAGAGTCCCGCAGTGTCCGACACATGGAGAGGCAAAGCAATTTTGTACAATATCATATGCAGAGCAATAAGAAAGACAGACAGGAGCGCAGCTGCTAAACGTCAGGCGTTCCAGATCCCACACTCTCTTCCACCACAAGTTAATTATATTCTCCCATTTCCCTGTATGTCCAAATGGGAATATAACAGATTTTGAAAATTTAAGTACTATACTGTGGATGAGAACACTGCTTAGAAGTTGGCCCACATCACACACATGCTCCTGTGCGTTTATAGACCAATGAGTTAGGAAACTTGTGGTTTTAGGTGGAGAAGGCTTCTACCATAAATCTTGAGAAGATCTGACAGGGACAGTGCCTAGGTGCTCAGAAACGGCAGCACAACTCCAGAGTCTTCTTGGAACCGGAGATTGAACTCAGGGGCATTCAGCCACTGAGCCACATCCCTAGCCCTATTTTGTATTTTATTTAGAGACAGGGTCTCACTGAGTTGCTTAGGGCCTCCCTAAGTTGCTGAGGCTGGCTTTGAACTTTCGATCCTCCTGCCTCAGCCTCCTGAGTCACTGGGATTACAGGCGTGCGCCACCGCGCCCGGCCTCACAGCCTTTTAAATCGGCTCACACTTGGACAGGCCCCTGTGTGTGTACTACTGGCTACCTGGAAGGCTGAGTGGGCCCAGGAGTTGAAGGCCAGCTGGGACAACATAGAGAGGCCACCACCACCACCCTCACTGTCTTTAAAAAAAAAAAAAACATCCTGCCCCCACCTATTTCTAGCCTTTGAGGTAAGAGAACTTAGAACGTGAGCAACGGCCTCCTTTCTCAGTCTCCCCTGCCCACCTGCAGACACAGGTCCTCCTGGGCCTTCTGCTTGGGTGGCCACCCACCAAGTCAAGGTTGCCCCACCAGAAGAGAAGTTCCCTGAAAGCCGAGGTGAGCTCGTTCGTCGCTGCATTCTTAACACCTGGCACCACACAAGCGCTTCAGACTGGCTCCAGAGCCAAAGAAGAGCAGGAAATTAAAAAACAGAGACTTTTAAAAGTTCAATTTTTTTTCCCGTGAATCCAGGGTCTAACATATTCTAAGAAAGAGCTCTACTGCTGAGCTACACCCTTCAGTCCCCTTAAAAATCAAGTCTCCTCTGCTCCAGGTACAGAGGTGCACATCTGTAAACCCAGCTACTCAGGAGGCTGAGGCAGGAGGATTGAAAGTTCGAGGCCAGCCTGGGCAACTTGGTGAGGCCCTGTCTCAATAAATTTTTTTAAAAGGGTGAGAGGGAGAGGGGCACAGTTCAGTGGCAAAGGGTTTGTGTAGCATGTGGGACCCTGGGTTCAATCCCCAGCACTGAAAAAATATAAAATAGTTGTCTCCCAAACATCTATTGGCAGATGAATGGATAAAAGAAATGCAGTATCTCCGTAAAAAGGAATACGATTCAACCTTAAAAAGAAAATCCTAGCCGGGCGTGGTGGCGCACGCCTGTAATCCAAGCGACTTGGGAGGCTGAGTCAGGAGGATCGCGAGTTCAAAGCCAGCCTCAGCAACTTAGCAAGGCCCTAAGCAACTCAGTGAGACCCTGTCTCTAAATAAAATACAAAATAGGGCTGGGGATCTGGCTCAGAGGCCAAGTGTCCCTGAGTTCAATCCCTGGCTCCAAAAAAAAAAAAAAAGAAAATCCTGAACACACTCCCACATGGAGGAAACTGGAGAGCAGAAATGGATGGGGATGCCAGCAGGCAACATCGTGAAAGCATTTAATGCCACTAAATGGTTGACTTAACAATGTCCAAATGGTACATTTTCAAGCAGTGTGTGTTTTTCTGCAACTTTTTCTTTTTGGTGGTGCCGGGGATTGAACCCAGGGCCTTGTGCTTGCAAGGCAAGCACTTTACCAACTGAGCTATATCCCCAGCTCTTTATTGCAACTTTTTAAGAAGTCTCCAGGCTGCAGAGCCACTCATGGCGGAACCCTCGCCCAAGCACCCTGCGAGCCCCGGGTTCCATCACTAGGACCACCACAAATTTTAAAAAAGTCTCCTCTGCAGCCTTCGGTCTGAGGAAGACAGGCATGTGCTGCCTCAGGGGCCTTTCGGGTGACTATTTCCTCCTGAGTGGAGTTCTTACACACCTACTAGTAGCAAAGGGAAGAAAACATAAGCTAGTGTTCAAACATCTAAAGTAGCCAATTAAAAAAAAAAATAACCACATGAATCAGGAAACAGATTCTAAATTTAATTCTCAGTCACAAAAGCAAACATGAATTGTGATTTCCCCCTTCACCCACCCCCTGCTGGGGATCGAACCAGGGATGCACGACCACAGAGCCACATCCCTGGCCTCACTAAATTGCCAAGGGCTGGCCTCAAACTTGTGATCCTTCTGCCTCAGCCTCCTGGGTAGCTGGAATTACAGGTGTGGGGCAATGCACCCTGTTTGAAGTGTGACTTTAATTGGGTGTGCTAGAAATGTGCGTGCTGCTGTATGTGACTTATTTTGTTTAGCTGTTGGTAATCACTGACTATCACACTAATCTCATCTCTAGAAAGATAAACAGTTAAGCAATTATTCCAAACCAGGGCCAACAGAGAAATACAGTTGCTTGTTTGTCGTTTTGTGACGCAGGGCCTTGTATTTACTAAAGAAGTATTCTAATACTGCCCCAAAGTTTGTGTTTTGAACATCATTTAGCACCAATTTTAACAGATCTATCAAAGGATTACCTTTTTTTTTAGGGGGGGGTTACCAGGGATTGAACCCAGGAGCACAAGAAGACTGAGTCACATCCCCAGCCCATTTTTGTATTTTATTTAGAGACAGGATCTCACTGAGTTGCTTAGTGCCTTGCTTTTGCTGAGGCTGTCTTTGATCCTCCTGCCTCAGCCTCCCAAGACACTAGCATTACAGGCATGTGCCACCACCCCAGCAAAGGACTAACCATTTAAAAGAAGATGCGTTTGCTTTCCTATTGAACTATTTTGGCAACTAGCTGTACATAATTATTTTATGGTTCCCACACCCCATCCCCAAACACAGAGAATTGTCGAGTTTCAATTCTCCCAGACGTCCAGATTATAAGGTTGATGTTCTCCTGCAACCAAATACCTCCAGCCAGGCTAGATGTCTTATCAAAGTAAAGGCAGGAAGATTTTTTTTCTTTGCTATCTGCCAATAAAATATAGGGGGTTGTGCTTATTACATTTAATTTTTTTCCTTTAAAAGAAAGTGCTGTGCTCATTTCTTTTTCTTTTTCTTTTTTTTGCAGTGCTGGGGATTGAACCCAGGACCTTGTGCTTGCAAGGCAAGCACTCTACCAACTGAGCTATGTCCCCAACCCTGCTGTGCTCATTTTAATGTCAGTTTAACAAATAATCTCAGATCCTCAACAAGGCTCCAAAATGAGTGATTAGAACACAGCAATTTGACAAATTCCAGATTACACTAACGCCTGAGCTGAGGTTTTAAAGGGATGTGTGTATCAGCATCACCCAAAGCCCTTCCCTGGGTCACTTTTAACTTTTTCCAAAAGCAGAGACTTTCCAAAGTGGAGGAGAAAGCTCAAGACGAGGGACTTTGCTCTCTCACCCCTTGGAAAGTCAGTGCAAATTAAATAAGTGCAACTGAATGGTCTTAATGGCTTGGGTGACAATGTACAGGTGACGGGGAGGAAGAGCAAAGAGAAAAAATGTTGGGCACTGAGGAGGGAAGCACAGCAATAAAGGCTTTGAAGACTGACGCACCTGCCTCTGCAGCTTAGGCAACTGCTCAACAGCTGCTTCTCCACCTCGTGCCATTTGTAAGCAACCAAACAGTTCTAGAAGGCGGGGAGTGTTGTTCAATGGCCAAGGAAGAGAGGAGAGCTCATGCTCTAAGGCACCGTCTACCCGGCAGGCCTGGGCTTTAGGACTGGGGTGATGAGGCTGTGTGGTGAACATGCCCTCCTCAGACCTCTTCAGAGAAAAGGGAGGGAGTCTCCAGGAATCAGGCTGTCATCTTTTCTCCCCTAATTTGGGCATGGTCAGATCTGTCATGGCGCCAGTGGGTGTGTTTGTTATCATTATAATGATGCCAAGGTAATCTAGAGTGTCAACAAGGCCTTGGAACCAGGCGGAGCCCGTCTGGAGTTCCCTTGGTGGGTGATAACTGGGTGGTCCACAGTTGGAAGCTTGCGGTCATCGCCATCTTTAATTTCTGCAAGTCATCAGCACCTGAAGCAAACAGAGCTGATAGGACAACAGGCTTATCAATAATTTGGGGATTCAGGCTGGTGACACAATTATGATAGACTGTGGATGGTGACAAAGGACTTTGTGCCAGAGAGAAACAGCTCTCAGGACAGACTAGAAGCACAGAGCCTTGAAAAAGAGAATGGCCCAGTGGTTCTAGAAAGACCCAGCGGGGGTAGAAATGCAGCTGAGATGAATGAGGGTGGAGACCAGAGTGATGCATGCAGCCCCACCAAGGGCAGATTTCTGAACCAGGCCCTCCCAGGTTGCCTGCATCCCAGGGCAGAGGTCAAGTACCCATTCCTACAAGTCAGGAAAGCTGCCCAGTTCTTTCTGTTTTGTTTTGTTTTTTGGGTGCTGGGGATTGAACCCCAGACCTTGTGCATGCTAGACAAGTGCTCTACCCCTGAGCTGCCCCACAGTCCTTTTCTAAAAAAATCTTCTTGGAAGCTGTCTGGTTCTGAGAGCCAGTTCCTGATGATAAAATCACCTTTCTCTGGGTAGAAGATCCACAGACATCCACACGCCCAGTGACACCTGGATTAAGCTGCCAAATTCATTCAAGTATGCCTTGAGAGAAAAGCGATGTGCTAGCTGGGATCCCCAGTAAAAACCTCAGGAAAACAAACACCATGGACTCAGGCTACAGATCAAGTGTGTGTGTGTGTTTCAATGCTGGGGATCGAACCCAGGGGTGCTTTACCACTAAGCCATCTCTCCAGCCCATTTTGTTTATTCTGAGACAAAGTCTTGCCAAGTTGCTGAGGCTGGCCTCAAACTTGTGATCCTCCTGCCTCAGCCTCCTGAGCCAAAGGGATTACAGGCATGCACCACCACACCCAGTTAGATCAAATATTTTAAAATATAAATTTAATCAGAAACAAAGTTATTTCTTTACCATATCCCTAACGATTCTATTTCTGTGGGTTATCCTGGCTTAGCTTGCATATACTTTCATTTTCCATTTCATTTCTTTGGATACAGAGGAATTGCTTCCCTCTCCAAGCAGAAAAGTCTCCAGTAAAAGGGTTAGTTATGCCCTAGTTTTGGGAAGTGCTGAAGAGGCAGAAACTAAAACAATATGAAGGGAGAAAAGGGGGAGAAAAAAATCAGCCAAAGACACCTGGAGTCTGATTGGAACTTCTGGAGCAAACTTAAGCCTTGGGCTCCAAATGCCCAAACAAAGGCCCTTATTTATGCAGAGTTCAAAAGACCTTGTTGCATCAGAAGGTACCTTCTGAATAAAATTGCAGCTAATTCCCCCAGCAGCAGAAATCCACTCCCTGCCTAACAAAGCTCCTCTCTGTTATTCATAATAAGGATTAAGCCCAGTGGGCAAAAATGCAAAGTTGCCAGGTCACCCTGGTATGGGGCTGCACCGTGGAAAACGTGAGTTCTCATTTCTTCCCCACTAGAGCCTGGTGCAGGAACCAGTTTCTTTCAATGTGACAGTCACAATTTCTCTGGCTGTTCAAGGAGAAATTAGTTGACAAGGAAAGTGCTTGCAAAGACAGAGCTGAAGGGCGTTACGTAAGTAGTACTATCCTCAGCCCACATCACAATTGTGAATGCAACCCTTCAAAACACACGTTGTTACATAAAACTAGAAGGTTCCCAGAGCCTTTCTTCACCCAAAAAGCTGCCTCTCAGTTCCAGGCCACAGTTTCCCTTCCCATTCCCTCTCCCTGCCCTGCCCCCTTTCCCACTAAAACAATCTGCTGATCATCTGCTGACACACATGACTACGGCTTCCCAGTTACAAACCTTCCCTGCCAAAATCCACATCTGTCTTCTGTGATTTGCTTCAGAGGGCTTCCCCAGGATCCGATTCATGGTGACCTCTTCTTTGCACACGAATTGCATCGAGTTTGCAATCAATTAAAATTGTCATGTTCTTTTTGAACTAAGTGGCACGGTGCCTAGAATTTGCTTCAAAATAATCCAGGGGGCAGAAAGGGGACAGGTTGTTTTTGTTGTTGTTTTTGATTTTTACCACTGGGGATTGAACCCAGGGGTACTTTACCACTGAGCAATAGCCTCAGATCTTTTTGAGAAAGGGTCTCTCTGAATTGCTGAGGCTGGCCTCCAATTTGCGATCCTCCCTGGTGCCTCAGCCCTCCAGAGTCTCTGGGATGACAGGTGTGCCCCACACTCCTGGGAAGGAGAAGAGTTTTGCAAGAAACCAGACTGACCATGAGTTGACTGGTCTACTTTTGCTTTCATTTGAAGTTTCCACGGCAAAAAAAAAAAAAAAATCTAAAACTAATGACAGGGTCACCAAGCTGTATCATGACTGGACTAAGACTCAAACCTAGGATCTCCTGGTTATAAGAACAGAGTCCTCTCGGCCATGTTTTTGGTTTTTTAATGGGTTATTTTGTAGCTGCTGCTTTTTATTCACTCTATCAAACTGTATTCATTTATTCATTTGACATGGAAAGCCCTGTTGCTCTCCTCCAGGAGCTGGCCGTGGAACTGAGGACAAAGGTAAACAGATAAATCACAGTCAGAGAGTGAGCACAGCCACCAATAGGTGAAGGGAGTGGAAACAGTGTCCTCTAAGAAAACAGAGCAATTAAGGGTGACTGAGGGGAGCCCGGACAGGAGCGGGTATCTGAGGTGGAACAAGAGCTTAGCAGGGCCATTTTGGGTGAAGAGATCTGGGGACAGGGCACAATCTGGGTAGAAGTTACAGTGTGGGCCAGGTTACACTCCTTTTTTTTAGTCCTTTATTTTATTTATTTCTATGTGGTGCTGAGAAAGGAACCCAGTGCCTCACACGTGCTAGGCAAGCGCTCTACCACTGAGCCACAACCCCAGCCCCCAGGTTACACTCTTGAAGAGCTGGGTGAGAAAGGAAAGGAAGGAACAGGACCAGGCGACCAGGCTGGGCAGATGCCCTGGTGAGTTGTTTAGGGCCGGATGGTGAGGAGCCCGGAACGCCAAGCCACAGGGCTGGGTTTTAGCTCCCAGGCAATCAGAAGTCGTCCAGGAGAGGCAGGATCACTGGTGGTCTATTGGAAAGGCAACCGGGGATGGCCTTTTGTAATAGACAAGAGCCAGGATTAGGGAGAGAGATGGAGGTACTCACCTCGGGGGCAAAATTTAAGGGAACACCAAAAGTCTCAGATATTCAGACAAATATTATTTTATTTTATTTTTTGCAGTGCTGGGGGTTGAACCCAGGGCCTTGTGCTTGCGAGGCAGGCACTCTACCAACTGAGCTATATCCCCAGTCAAATGTTATTCTAATGCAAATATTTTATTTTGGTGCTGGGGATGGAACACAGAGCCTTGCACATGCTAGGCAAATTCTCTACCACTGAGCTGCACCCCCAGCCCTCATGCAATATTTTTTTAAAAATCAAATGAATGGAGGGGAAAATTCACAATGGAAAAAATAAAATAATCCAAATTGTAAAAAAAAAAGCTGCTGCTCTTTGTTCTGGGGGCCCATCTTTATCTTTTGCTACTGTCCGTGGACCACCCACTCAATACCCTACTGCCGTATGAGGTGGTTCATAGGATTGGCAATGACATAGACAGACTGGATCACATTGCTTTTTATTTTTTATTTTTAGTACTGGGGATTGAACCCAGGGGTGCTTCTCCACTGAGCCACAACCCCAACCCTTTTTTATATTTTAGAGACAGGGTCTTACTGAGTTGCTCAGGGTCTCACTAAGTTGCTGAAGCTGGCTTTGAACTAGAGATCCTCCAGACTCTCCCTCCCAAGCAGAGGGAGGTTCTGCCTGGCCTCAGAGGTTCTTTTTTTTTTTTTTTGGAACCAGGGATTGAACTCAGGGACACTCGGCCACTGAGCCACATCCCCAACCCTATTTTGTATTTTATTTAGAGACAGGGTCTCACTGAGTTGCTTAGGGCCTCACTAAGTTGCTGAGGCTGGCTTTGAACTCGCGATCCTCCTGACTCAGCCTCCCAAGTCACTTGGATTACAGGCGTGCACCACTGCGCCCGGCCCTCAGAGGTTCTTAACCCAGAGAAGCCAGCCACATTGCTAGGGCAGAAATAAGAGAACATGGAAAATCAGTATAAGTGGGAAACTAAGGTTCCCCACGAGATCCACACAATTCTACCCAACTAAACCATCTATGCTTCAGAGACAAAAATCCCATTCTCCTATTCTTCAGAATCACTGTGCACCCAGTTCAATAAGTTCCTGTGAACTGATTAAGTGGCAAAGCAGAGCTTAAATCCAAAGAGCACTCATGGCCGCAGCCAGCTGTGTGAAGCCCCCTGCAGCTTGCAGGCCCCTCTCTGAGCAGCAGGCGCCCTGATGAATATTCAGACCGTAACGAGGATCGATGATGATTAAGACTCCCAAAGTCTAATAAGTTATTTTAGCGATGGTCTTCTGTCATTTTTCCCATCTCATTTCACATTTGCGGTACTAGGGAGAAGAAGAAGAATCCAAGCAAGGGCTCAGCTTTCTGGTCTCCACAGCTATGATCCGATTAGAAGAAAGGCTGACAAAAGAGTTGCTTCCATCTGCCTTGGACAGCTTTGGAGAACAAATGAGCTGCTTTCCAGTGTTCTGCATTCAAGACTAGCTGGGTCCCCATGTCCCTTCCTGTGATTTCCACTCTGCCTGTGTTAGCTTCAGTTTTTAGTGACAGAAGCATGAACCCATCCCCATGGAGCACGGGAGGCTGCAGACGGCATCAATGACGATGAGTTGACATGCCATCCATCTGAAGCATCCGTGTGGGAAAGGCCTTAGAGAAACTCAAAATGACTGGGGCAACTTGCTGCCAGCCCAGACCCAGGCGCAGGCAAGGAGCTATGACTAAACAGGAAATGGGTTACTTAGCTGTTGAACGGATGTATGAGTGTTCAAAGCACAGGCAGCAGGGCTGCACCCGCATATAGCCTATGAAGTGCAACGAAGCCCCCTGAACCCTGACAGATGCATGACGTGCTTAGGTTGGACCTGGTTATGTCTCCTGAGGCTCTTAATCCGCTGTGAATAATCATGGATTACTTAAACCTGTTGTTTATGGGGTGTCACTACACACCCAGCACCTCACAAGGCATAATTTGCAAACCACCCAAAAGCCCTGAAAGCAAAAGCATTTTCTCAGTTTTACAAAAGGAAGTTCAGAGAGGTGAAGCTGTTTGCCTAAGGTCACAGAGAAGGTTATAATGGAGTTTGAATTCAAACCCAAAGCAAATCCAGGTTTAGAGGAACTAGTCATTTTTCCTTTGGAGATTCCCATGAACTTACACTCTTGGTTCCTCAAGGTCATGACCTGGGATTAGAGGGAAGCAAGTGAGGTTCAGTTTGCCAGTGCCAGGTCAGATACTGTCTTTAACATCTCGATACTTTGTTCATCAGGAGGATTTTGCATTAATCTGATATTTTTAAATATTGTGCAAGTTTTGGTGTGTCCTCAGATTTTTCACGCCAGGGGCACATCTTACTAGCCTCACCCTCCTTCA
>JAJEJO010000783.1:263809-298074 GCA_020662805.1 Glaucomys volans
CCCCAGCCCTATTTTGTATTTTATTTAGAGACAGGGTCTCACTGAGTTGCTTAGGGCCTCGCTAAGTTGCTGAGGCTGGCTTTGAACTCACGATCCTCCTGACTCAGCCTCCCAAGTCACTTGGATTACAGGCGTGCGCCACCGCACCCGGCTCATCATTTTTATATACAAAATGACTTCCCATGGGTAAAGATTGTTTTGTATTGCAAACTTCTTTGTTTGCTTCCTTTTTGTGCTGTTTCATTGGGTTTTTTTTCTTTTCTTTTTCCCCTTTATCATTTTTTCTTTCTTTTTTTTTTTCTTTCTTTCTTTCTTTCTTCTTTCTTTCTACTATTTCAAGTTCTCACAGTGGGGTACTGGAAAAAGTTTTCAATTAGCAATAACTGCACCTTGGATAAACCCTAGCTAGATTACGTTCAAGCAAGGAGTGTGGCAAAAGATGCTGAATCAGAAAACAGGGTGTCAAAATTCCTCCCAATCCATGAATGCACCCAAGCATGTTTAAGAAAATATGTCTGTCTCGTCTAAGATGGATATGATAATTAGCTTCATTTACTCCTTCCTCCAGGTGGGCTGGAGGTGTGGGTTGGGCGCTTTCATGAGGACCTCGGCTTGAACCCCAGCAACACAAAGAACAAAATAGTTAAATTTTTAAAAATCATGTTACAATGTGTGTATATAAATACCATGCAGAGTCGGGCACAGCCGCGCACGCCTGTAATCCCAGAGGCTCAGGAGGCTGAGGCAGGAGGATCACAAGTTCAAAGCTGGACTCAGTAAAACCAAGGTGCTAAGAAACTCGGTGAGACCCTGCCCCTAATTAAAAATCCAAATAGGACTGGGGATGTGGCTCAGTGGTCGAATGCCCCTGAGTTCAATCCCAATACCCACCCCCTGCCAAATATACCATGCAGTACATCATAAATATATATGATGTTTCATTTGTCAATAGATGAATGAATGAAATGTCCAAGAGTAGTCGGGCATGGTGGCGCACGCCTGTAATCCAAGCAACTCGGGAGGCTGAGGCAGGAGGATCACGAGTTCAAAGCCAGCCTCAGTAACTTAGCGAGGGCCTAAGCAACTCAGTGAGATCCTGTCTCTAAATAAAATACAAAATAGGGCTGGGAATGTGGCTCGGTGGCCAAGTGTCCCTGAGTTCAATCCCTGGTTCCAAAAAAAAAGAAATGTCCAAGAGTAATGATAAATCCTCCTGCCCAAGCTGAAGAATATATTTATTTCTATGAGAAATTAGCCTCCATAATTACCAAACCTTCAAACATCTGCTTTACAGAATGTCTCTGAGCCCTATCAACAGACAAAAAGGTAAATAAATATTAGGAACTGAGGCTATGGGTTCTCACGGGTAGCTGGAGGACAAAAGTCATCCTATTATTTCTAAACTTTTGTTCCTGTGAATGCGGTGCTATATGCCAACAGCAAATACAGCTGCTCTGATTCTTATTCTGGGCTTCCTTCATTAACTATATAAAATGCTTGATTTAAAAAAAAAATCAACATTAGGCGGCTGATTAATTACGAGGAAAAATATGACATACCTTTTTTTTTTTCTTTTTTTTTTTGTGGTGCTGGGGATTGAACCCAGGGCCTTGTGCTTGCGAGGTAAGCACTCTACCAACTGAGCAATATCCTCAGCCCCATGACATACCTTTTATGTATCTGTTTAAAAAATAAATTTAAACTTAAGAGCAATGACAATAACAGGAAATATCAGATCAAAGAGGGTTGGGTCAAGAAACAATGATTTGGGCTGGGGATGTAGCTCAGTGGCACAGCCCTTGACTAGCATGCCCAAGACCTTAGGTTTGATGCCCAGCACAAAGAAAGAAAAAGAAAAGAAAGTAACAATGGGTTAGGAAAGTCGAGTGGTTGCACTGGCGAAGTGCAAGGCTTGAAATACTTTGGTATGATAATAAGCCGGTCATTGGATAGAGGGGATCAGTGGATCACTTAAGGATAAATGCTCATATAGCTTAAGAAAGTGGAAACACATAAATCTGGGTAATTTGTAGGAATGAGACCCAGAAAGAGAATCCTAATTTTGAAGCAAATCAGAATTAGACCAGGAATCAAGAATACACAGAAAGAGAGGAAAGAAATCCATACCCTTGAGTACTTGGACAATGGTCTGCTTACTGTCTACCTATGGATGACCTTTCTAAAACACTTCAAAGTGGTTAAGTTGCTTCCCGGGTTACTCTTTTATTATGCAGCGGATCTAAAATTCAAACTCCCTTCTGTTTGGCTCCAAGTAGAATATTCTTTCCCCTACACAGTGACTAAAAAGGGTGAGAGTGGAGGTGGGGTGGGGAGAATGGGAAGGCAGTATGTGGAGCAGGGTTTGGGTAGCATTAGAAAGCAAAGAACATTTGGATATAATTGGAGACTCTAGCTATAAGCAGAGACTCTTTTTAGGAAGAAAAAGCAGGATAACATGGAAGTACTGCAAAGTTCCAGCAAGAAAATGGCAAGAAAAAATAAAATTAAAAAGAAAGAAAGAAAGAAACTAATACCATCCAGGTAATGCACGCCTGATCAATTTCCTAAGAAAATCAGATGCTTCTTGACCTTACAGTCAAACAAACTAGAGATGCCCTGTACTGACAATGGGGTTACATCCTGATGACCCCATCAAAGCCAAAAACATCATAAGTGGAATGTTCTCATCATCTGGTGGTCCTGTGGCTGACTGCAAGATGCTTGCCGCTGCCCAGCATCTTAAGACCATATCTGACTACATATTGCTGGTCCAGGAAAATATCAAAATTCAAAGTCCCACACCACTGTAAAGTAGAAAAATCATAAGTCAAAAAACATGCTCGATCTTGGAGCATGTGTATTGCCATTTTGGTCCTGATTGCAATGACAGAAACATTCAGCTCCTACTGTGTGTCCAAACCCAACCAGGTGCTGTTACCAAGACAGAGAGCCAGGTTTCCTGGGAGAGTCCCAGGCCCCATGGAGCCCTGCCATTTGGACCTGAGTTTTATAGAGAATGCAGTTCATTAATCTAATTGGAAAAAAGTGCTCAATCACTGTCCCTGTGCTCTCTGCCCAGGACAGGCCAGCAGAAATTTATAGGAACACAGTGGGTAGACCTCTGGCAGCATTACGATAAAATTAAATATTGGTGGCCTCGTGTTTCCTCTCCCTTCTCAGCACTTTCAACTTTAAACCAAGAGAACAGTCGCAGTGAAGCTGCCCACAGGCCTGCTCTCTGCTGCTGGGGCCTACGGTTAGGTTCCTGGGGTGCAGCTCCAGTTCTTCTAATGGGCCGGAGGAACCACCATTTCTGAGCCCAGGAAAAAAATCAAGGGTACAAAGTCCTTATTCAAAAACCAGCACCTTCTATGCATCAGTCCCCTCGTTCAGGAAACCTATCCTCTTTACAGAAATTGTCATGAAAACCTTAATCTGGTTTCTCAGTCCAAAGCGGCTTAGAAGGCACACAGCAGAAGGGTGGTGACCCTGACTGCACTCAGCACATGGCCAATCACAATTATGGCTGAGGCTCCGGAGTGACCCTGAGGCCAGGTTCAGCCCAGTCTCAGGCACATTTGTTCATCTAACCAGCATTCAGTAGGGGCCTCCCCCGGACTCCAGTGCTTCTCTGAGTTTCTGGTACAGTCGGTTACCAGGGCTAAAGGGAGGTCTACAGAGTGGCCATTGGTCCTCATAAGACTATCTCCTGTGTCCCCCATCCCAATGCAAATCTTCCTAAGAGACCAGTGACCAGTCAGTCATTATATTAGTTTCCTGAGGGCACAGTAACACAAACTGGGTACTTGTAGTGACAAAAATGTATTCCCATAGTTTTGGGGTAGCACTAAGTACAAAAGCAAGGTGTCCGCAGGGTCAAACTCCCTCCAAAGGTTCTAGGGAAGGGAACTTCCTTGCCATGTTCAGCTTCTGGTGGCTCCAGGTGCTTCTTGGCTTTCGGCTGGCTGTATCACCCCAGCCTCCAATCTGTCTTCACGCGGCCTTCTCTCCATGTCTGTGCCTTCTCCTTATGAGGACATCAGTCACTAGGTGTAGGACCCACCCTAAATCCAGGATGATCTCATCTTGAGGTGCTTGTTACATCTACAAGACCTTATTTCCAAATAAGATCCAATTGTGAGGTTCTAGATGGACATGAATTGGGGGGGGAACACTACTCAACTGGTGACAGAAGGCCATCATTAAAACTGAAAACTGATTACCCATCTTCCCAACAAAGGCCATCAGGATGCATCCCCACAAATCCAGGGCTTCCAGGCCCTCCCTGGTCTCCTGGTCTTTTATCCCTGCTTCCAAATCATGCAAAGCTCACCACACAGAGAGACTCATACATCAGAATATATCCCTCCTGGGCTGATAACTCTCTCTCCACAGCTCCCATTGCAAGAGGGACAGATTCCAAACTCCCAGCCAGGTTCCAAGGCTCTGCATGGCCTGCCCAGGGCATTCCCGGATGGTTCTCCTTCCCCTACCTTGCCTCCCACCTTCTGCTCTCCTCCTGGCTCCCTCAGCTTTACCCTACTCGAACACACCAAGGTCACTCCAGCACTTGCTGATCTCTCTCTGGATACTGTCCCCCAGACTGTCACTTGAGTCTGACCATTATTCAAATGTGAAACCCCTGCCAAAGCCTTCTCTGTCTGAGAACCTTCCATGCATATGCACACATCTTAGGTCAGTGGATCACATTACCCAGATTTATTTTTTTCTTTTTAGCTCTTATCACTATCTGAAATTGAATTATTTATATCTGTGTTCACCAGTTTACAGTCTGTCTCCACTGGCAGAATGTCAGCCCCAAAAGGGCAGGAACTTGTCTGTGTCCTTCATGGCTGCATCCAGGGTCTGGAAATAGACATTAGTAAATGTTGTTGAAAGAATACATGAATCCATGTGTCAGCCCTGCAACTACAAAACTGTGGACCACTTGGAGGACCGGCAGTTCAGTGAGGGAAACCAACATATCAAAACCAGCAATGCCAGGCACAGGCCTGTAATCCCAGCTGCTTGGGAGGCTGAGGCAGGAGGATCGCAAGTTCAAAGCCAGCCTCAGCAACTTAGCGAGGCGCTAAGCAACTCAGTGAGACCCTGTCTCTGATAAAATACAAAAAAGAGCTGGGGATGTAGCCTAGTGGTAGGTGCCTCTGGGTTCAGGTTCAATCCCTGGAACCAAAACAAACAAAACAAAACAAAACAACAACAACCCAGCAACAATTCTGAGGCCAGAGACTACTGCTTGGCTTTTACCCTCACAAGAATCGGAGGAGGTAGGGGACTATTATAAATTACATTTTACACATGAGGTACTGAAGGTGCCTAACTTGCCCAAAGAGAGCCAGGGTCAAACCAGGCAGTCTGATCCTGGGTTCAGGCTTTTAACCCTTGGCCAGCCTCCGTAACAGACTCCAGCACCAAGCAGGAGGCTCAATGATGATTGCATGTAATGGGCCCCTGGGAGCGGGAAGAGGAAACTGCCTGCTGGGTAGGGGAGACATTTCCCTTTGCAGCTGGGTTCCCAGGCAGAAGAGACACATGTGAACGGTCAGGCTTTACCAGACTGAAAGACAGAGGCACGCTTCATTCAGAGGACTGCAGAGTGGCTTCTGGAAATGCTCTGTGGGCACAGGACAGGCTGACAGAGCCCTGCGGCTCCCTGGCTGAGGCATCAGCATCAAGTCCAGTGCTGCGAGTCTCCCTCCCAGTTCTAAGCACTGGGCTCTGGCCTCCTTAATCATTCGTAGTCAAGGTTCTCTCAAGCCACAGCTTCTGCTTCCGAGCCCCAGCCTGGCTCTGCTCCATCTCCCTGGAGAGCCAGGTCCCCTTCTAAACTCCAGGAGCAGTGTCCTCTGTGGTCTCAGTCCCTTGAGCCTGACTGACCACCTTCCGATCCCACCTGGACCTCTGCTTGTGCCAATAGCAGCAACTCTTGGCTGGACCCCGCTGCAAAGGGCAGGGTGCTCCCATAGCCCAGGGTGCTGGCCCCAATGCACCTGCCCAGTGACACATGTGGGCTTGTGCGCAGGCTCGAGACTCTCCTAGGCTGCGGCTAAGACCTCTGCTATCTCAACTCCCCATTTGTGGTTCCACCTCCTTTCCAGCTCTGGCCTCCCTTGATCTGGCTCAGTGAAGTCCCTATCTGAGGCTGACAGCAAGGGGGAGGCAGGGAAACTACTTTTTAAATAACAGAAAGGGGAGAACCATTTAGAGCAGGAGTAAATGACTTTTTTGCCAAATGGCTACAAACGCTGCTGCCGCCATGCAATCAGGTCTCAGCTTGAATGTTGGTGCATCAAAGACCTTCCCCAGGGCTGGGGATATGGCTCAGTTGGTAGTGTGCTTGCAAGCACAAGGCCCTGGGTTCAAACCCCAGCACCGCCACAAAAAAAAAAACAGTTGTAAAAAAAGACCTTGCCCATCACTCACCCCTCTCTACTCTCAGGTCCTTCTTCCCGCCTTAATTCTGACATTATTGGTTTTCTGCTTCTGTATGTCATTACCAGGGTTCTCCTACTCCCCCAGAATATAAGCACCATGAGGACATGGAGATTTTGAGAGTCATTGCTCTGCATCAAGACAACTGTCTGGCACATAATAATCATTCAATAAAAAGGGGTAAGCTGAATGACTACAAGAGCTTTCAATACAACCTGAAATCCATACAAAAGAGCCTCTGGCAGTTACAAAGATCTCTGAAGAAGTCATGCTAGGGAAGGTTGTTTTGTTTCTTGTGTTTTTTTAGAATTAAACGAAATCATGTTCTTTAAGTTCATAATAAATTCTAGAACATGGCAAGCCCACAAAAATGTTAGCTATTATTATAGAAAACATCTTAGAGATCGTCCTTTTCAGGAACACCCAGCAAAGTTTCCCAAAAGCTGAAGATGCCTGAGTTCTCCTGGGGGCAAATCTACTGGGAAAATAGGAGGTGGAGTGGGTGTGGTCAGGGAAGAGCTGATAGAGTCTGAGGGTGCTCAAGAGACATTAAAGGTGCTGCTGAAATACACTTACCACTGTCAAGAAAGTCACAGCTTAAGACAAAGGAAGGGAAGCTTCAGAGTGATTCATCTTGCAGAATGACAAATCTTCCTTGGAGACATAAAATGTGTGGAGATGTGAGAATCAGGCATTTCTACATGCTTACGATTCTAAGATAAGTTGTGGTCAGGAAGAAGCGAATGTTAGCATTCGAGGTGACAGGGAACTCTTTCAAGACGGGCGCGGTCGCACCCACCTGTAATCCCAGCAGTGGGAGGCTGAGGCAGGAGGATCGTGAGTTCAAAGCCAGCCTCAGCAACTTAGCGAGGCCCTAAGCAACTCAGTGAGACCCTGTCTCTAAATAAAATACAAAATAGGGCTGGGGATGTGACTCAGTGGTGGAGTGCCTGGCTAGCACATGTGAGGCCCTGGGCTCCCCACCCAGTTTTACAGATTACCATAAACCCAACAGAAGCACAAGAGATCTATTTTAAGCATATCCTTCTCTTATTCTTAGTATTCTGCTCCATGTCCAAGTCTTTATTAATAACTGTGGCCAAAACCACAACTCAGAAACAGCAAGCTCAGCCCTGCAACTCATTGTACTGTCAAGGAATATTTTCAGTTTAGCTGTACCCTAAAGCCAAAATGCAAGATGACCTGGGTCCCTGTCCTGAACAGGGCTGCACAGAGACCACCAGGACATTAAAAGATGGGGGGAATTAAAGCTTGACGTCAGACCAGGGATATGTTAATATGAAAATATCCCCGAATCACAAAATTCATAGAAACAAATTAAATAACTTGACAAATGAATAAAAGAACAATGATGATAGAAATGATTACTTTGGAAGTTTTAAAATATCCTTACTTTACCATATAAATAGTGCATGATCTTATATCAATCCCCAATTTTTATTTTATTTTATTTTATTTTATTGACTTATAAAACAAGACGAGCAATCATTGCAGTAAAATCAGTCTTTTCTGTCCAGGCGTGCTGGCACACACCCGTAATCCCTCCTACTCAGGAGGCTGGGGCAGGAGTATCACAAGTTCAAGTCCCATCTTAGCAACTTAGTGAGATCCTGTCTCAAAGTAAAATAAAAAGGGCTGAGGATGTACCTCAGTGGTAGAGCATTTGCCTAGCATGCTAGAGGCCCTGGGTTCAACCCCTAGGATAGTTAAAAGAAAAAAAAATTTGTTTAACAGTTCATGAAATCATTTCAGTTGATTAATACTGAATTCTGTCCTTCCTTTTTTCCTTCCTTCCTTTCTGTCTCTTCAATGAAATAGGACTTAAAAAGTAAGAAACATCAAGGACAAGTACAAAAAGGTTAACTAATACTTCATTAAACTCTTGTCTTAATTTTATCAATACATAAATGCATGTGTGTTCTGGGTCAGGATTTAACATATACTTACTTAGGTTCCTACCAAAAAAAATTAAAAAAAACTTTGAAAGCTTTCGTATTGTTTTCTTTTTTTAAACTGTTTAATTTTTTTAAAGTTTTAAAAAAATTGTTTTAGTTGGAGACGGACACAATACCTTTATTTTATTTATTTATTTATATGTAGTGCTGAGGATCCAACCAAGTGCCTCACACCTGCTAGGCAAGCGCTCTACCACTGAGCCACAACCCCAGCCCTCTATATTCTTGAAGGAATATATATTCATTATTGAACTTACTTGTTCATTTGTTTGTTTGTTTATTTATTTCCAGTGCTGGGGATCCAATGTAGGACCTCTAGGGTACATGCTAGGCAAGTGCTCTACCACTAAGCTACAGCTCCAACCAGGAAGAAAATTTAAAAATCATCTATAATCCCATCTCTCATGGATAACTGTCACTAATATCTGTATATCCTAGGCACAGTATGTATTCATACTACACAGAAGCTAGCTGCAAACACTAAGTATTCCTAAAGCCTTAAAGGAGCTTCAGAGTTTAAATAGAAGGCTGATCCTCAATGACAGTGTGCCACAAATGGGGGGAAGTGCCCATGCCAAGATGAACCACTGTCATTTCTGATGCATGCACATCTACCGACCTCTCTGATTACAGCCATTGATGGGTGGAATTGATTCCTACCCATCCACCCTATCACAGGAAGGAAGGAATCAATCTTTCATCTTCAAGGTAAGCATTTGATTTCACCATTAACATTTTCAACAAAGACTCAATCAAATCAGATTATATATTTGCCTGGAATTTTGCTTCCAAGTGTTAAATATGGTTTATTTTTAGCTGTGGGAGTGATGGAATTTGTGTTAACAGGCCCTGGTGAGAATCATCAGTTCACAGCCAAGTTCGAGGTGCAGCCAATATTCGTGTATAATGAAGGATGACTTTGAAAAGAGACAAATCCAGATCCCACTCGCGTGAGGAGGAGGTTTTAGTAATGAGAAAGTGCCCAAAGTATCAAAGGACTAAAGTAGCCAGAGTCTGGCAACATCCAGAGCCCTGGGATTAGCATGGGATCATCCCAGGCAACCAGACTCCTCCCAGGTGAATCACGGACTCTCCATCACGATTAGCAAAGGGCACTTCTGAGCCATTAAGGACTCACAGGGACCTCAGAGCTTCCTGCTGCTACAAAGGAGGTGGGCGGGCACACCTGGTGCTGGGAACTCACCGCATGTAAAAAAAACTTCAAAGTGAATACAAATTCAGTCACCAATCAATGGATCTGTTTTATCTCAAACACAGGTACCCTTACTAAGCCTTTAGGAGGAACCTATTTTTCAGGAAATAAACATGCGACCTTTATATACAAATAAAGTGTATTTTAGGTTTTAGGAAAATGTTATAATATGCATACATGGAATCTTGGGGTTTTTTTTCTGAAATATATATCATTTATAGTCAAATGAACTTCTTACTCCAAATGATGGTTTTTATACTCAAAAAAGTCTAGGAAGTTTATGATGGTTTATGCAGAGGTCAGCAAACCAGGGCCAAGTGATCGCAATATGATTGGCAAAGTCAAAAGCACTGACTGTCTTACACCTTGAGAAAATGCCCAAGGCCCTGGGGCCCATCCCTAAAACCACAGGTGGAAAGAAGGAGAGGAGGGAGGGAGGGAAGAGGGGAAGGGAGGGGGAGGAAAAGTCTGCCAACCCCGGCCTCCAGCAAGGATTTGGGGGTGGGGAGGAGGCAATGGGCCCCCTGAACCAGTGGCATACCTCAATGAGCTGTGACCACTTCTGAGGGCCTCATGGTCCCAAACCATGAACCAGTCATCCTCTTCTCTAGAAAGTTCACTTTTCAAGGAGCACATGAAGGCCAGTAAAAAGTAACAGGAACACCAATAGGTTTAGGTGTGCAACCACTTTTAGAGAAGTGTGGCTTTCATGGCTGCAAGGAATCCACTCAAAGCCTCTTCTGTGAAATGGATCCAGATGTTACTGTATTGAACCAAATTGAGATGAAGAGGCTGCAGAAGGAGCACCATGACTGCCCACACGAGGGACGTGGGCCACATTTTCCTGGCTGGAGGAGAGGAATTTGGAACTCACTAGGCAAGGTGGTGCACGCCTGTAATCCCAGCACTTGGGAGGCTGAGGCAGGAGGATCGCGAGTTCAAAGTCAGCCTCGGCAACTCAGCAAGGCCCTAAGCAACTCAGTGAGACCCTGTCTCTAAATAAAATACAAAATAGGGCTGGGGATGTGGCTCAGTGATTGAGTGTTCCTGGGTTCGATTCCCAGTACAAACAATAACAACAAAAAGAAATCTGTAATTCACTTTGCAAGGAGCCACACAAATACTATGTTTGTTTTTTTTTTTTGGAACCTGGGATTGAACTCAGGGGCACTCCACCACTGAGCCATATCCCCAGCCCTATTTTGTATTTTATTTAGAGACAGGGTCTCACTGAGTTGCTTAGGGCCTCGCTAAGTTGCTGAAACTGGCTTTGAACTCGCAATCCTCCTGTCTCAGCCTCCCGAGTTGCTGAGAAATACTATTCTTAAGCAATATTCTCCTGTGTGTTTCCCCTTGAACCCCAGCACAGAAACCCACAGACACACCTGGCTACCCACCCTCACTCAAATGACAACAGACTTTTAAAGTTGGAAATACAGGTAACAGCTTTGGTGAAACCCAAGTCCTTATCTTTGGAAAAGAAAGCTCTACATGCAAGGTGAGGTCACAAGATGCTCACACAAATATCACCTCCCCAGGGGCCAGGACCCTCTACCATAGGCCCTCACGGCTGCAGGTTTGCATCCGCAGATTCAACCAATCACGGATGGAAAATAATGTTAGATTGAATGATTTGAAAATCAAACCCAATCTCAATGCCATCCTGACAATATTTCTATTAAATAAAATCCTCTATTTTGTTGGGGACTTTTAAAATCAATCTGCCACAAAAAGCTCTGAGCAAGTTCATAATGCAGACGGGCTGACTTGGCTCAGCAGCACAAGTTCCTCTGCAAAGATCAATGGACTTCGTTCAACACAGCAAAACAGTGAGCAGCTCGGCAATAATATAATTAAAACACAGCTCTTCCTCACCCGATCCTTTCTCATATTAAAAAATAAAAATAAAGCTAGGCCAGGCGCAGCGGCACACGCCTGTGATCCCAATAGCTCAGGAGGCTGAGGCAAGAGGATTGCAGGTTACAGGCCAGCCTCAGCAACTTAGTGAGGCCCTAAGCAAACTAGTGAGACCCTGTCTCAAAATACAACATAAAAAGGGCTGGGGATGTGGCTCAGGGGTTAAGCATCCCTGGGTTCAATCCCCAGTACCAAAAAATTTTTAAAAATGCAAAATAAAAAACCAAGCTAGCACACTGAAGTCTTAGGAGTAAGAGAATCAAAACATGCTGGGTTCAAATCTCAGCTGGGTCCCTTCCAGCTGAGAACATTTCCTGAGTGCTTCAAGTGGCATATGCACACATCCACCCTGCAAAACAGGTAGTTTTTTTCTTTTTCTTTTTTTTAATTTTCCCCAGTACTGGCTATTGAACCCAGGGGTGCTTTACCACTGAGCCACATCTGCAGCCTTTTTTAATGTTTTTTTCTGGTTTACTTTAGTATACTGGACATCTTTCTAAAATAAACTTTGTCTTGAGATAGGGTCTAGCTAAGTTGTTGAGGCTGGCCTCAAACTGGAGATCCTCCTGCCTCGGAGGCCTGAATGGCTGGGATTACAGGCATGCTCACTCAGAGTAGATAGTTTGAGCAAGCTGATGCTGAGAGAGGTGAAGTGATTTGTCTGAGGTTCAATGCCTAATAAATGGCAAAACTGGAATTCAAACTCACTTTCTCTCTAAATCTCTGCCCCGCCCCACTCCTACCCTGCTTCTTCCAGGGCTCTGCATGGGTGATCAGGCCTCCCCTCTCCCTGGGACAGGCCCCGGATGTGCTGCTGTGTTTTCCTCACGGCCTCTCCTTTTTTCTTTGGCAGCCTGTACTGGCACACCTTTCCTCAGATAATGTGGTTTACGCCTTCTCAGTGACAGTCACAACTGAGTCATACTTCCTGAGAGTTCCACCAGCTCACCTTGCCTGGATTCTAAGTGTTCACAGGTTCTTGGCTTCATCTGTCACACTGTGAGTCTTAACTTCAACTTGAGGTCATTTCCTGTTGGCCTCATGTATCACCCACATGTGGAATTAGCTTCTCAATATTATTTCTAGAAGGTCTCTAATTGCCTTGGCCCTGTTAGACTGTGGGCCCCAGTCAGGGGAGGATCTGCTGGCTCATTGAACACTGTCTTCCCAGAAGTCGATAAATAATTACTAGACCAATGGACACTGTGTCTTTGCCACAGTTCAAGGAGGCAAAGAAACTAAGGCATGGGAAAATGAAGGTAACGTCCCTGAACCGTTCAAGAGCAGGACTTCATACAAAGCAACTTCACAACCATGATCTGAGCACAGGAGCCCAGCTGGTATAGCAACCTGACTTTTCCTAGCACTGCAGAGTAAAAAGATTGGCAACAACAAAGAAGGGGTCCAAAAGTTATTGTTCTTCGTTCCCAAGTCTTTGGCATGGAGGGAAAAACTGTATGAATGGAGGAATCCAAACCGGTGAAAAACCAACAGAGCTTGCCATTCCTGCCAAGTTCTCACTAGCGCTAGAAGGAAGAAAGCCTTCTTCAAGCCTACCTGCTAGGAGGGGTGGGCAGAGGTCTCCTGAAGTGTTACCTTCCTCTCTGCACGCAGAAGGACTCTCCAGAGCCCCAAAAGGGACTGGAGCCCAGTATATTCTAGTTAACAACATGGACAGTGCATTATTCATGACTGGTGCAATTCTTAGTGGCTTCTTAATCAATTAGGCACCTACATTAGGCATTTCTGATTTTCCATCCACCACACAGTGACTATATAAGTAGAGAGTTATTGATTTGACCAGAGGAAATACTGGAAAATCACTGAGTGCCAAGACACTAAGTGCTTCTAGGAGGAGACACTGAAAGTAAGGAAATGAAAAACACAAGTAGAAAAATCAAAGTGACTAATTTCTATGCATCCCCAAGAATTTAGCCACGTGTTGAGACTTTTTCACTTCTGGCCAAGATGTGTGACTTAGTAATTCCTGAGAATGTTCCATTGAAGGTTTTCAAATCATATTTAATACAAAGCAGGTCCTAAAAAGACTTCCTAATCACTGATCAATAAAATATATTCCTTTCCCTGGAATGGCTTTTTTTAGCTCTGATCTGAAAAAGCATTGCTATTTCTGTCACCTCTAGGGGATCAAAGACAGACTCATGTCAGGCTCAGAAAACTCAAGCAAAATGGGGACATGATTTGTCTCCCGATAACTGTGCCTTATGGATAGCCACGTGTGGGTGGTTCTGGAGCAAAAGGTTGTTTGTTTTAATGAGTCGATGTACCCTCTCATTCGGGGAAAAGAGGGTCTCCCCTTCTCAGAAATTTCCTGACCACCACATTGAAGGTCAGAGCTAGAAACTGTAGAAAAGATTGGCTGGATGTAAAGCACAACACTGAGGCCAAGACAGAGGAGGATCCAGGCGTCTGGCACAGCTATTGGAGATGAGAGTTGCTGGCTATAAATCTGTCTTTGTACGAGATGCGCCATGTCTGGGCTCCACCCCAGAACTAGGAAATGTCTAGATTCTGTGCTGATGAGATGGAACAGATGGAACCATCTAGAGCTTCCACTCTTCCACGCTGGGCTCCTCTCTCCTGTCCTTTCCAACCTCCTCCTGCCTTCTTCTTCCCCTAAGCATGCTTTTTCTTACAGTGGGAGCCACACTTTCTGAGTATCATTGGAATGACCAATCCAAGAGGCTGCTATCCTCTGTCCCTTACCTGGTAAGCTTGCATAAAATAGCTAATTACCTAAACTAAAATGCTAACCTAACACTGCACAAATTTCTCACAGGATTGGGAGATCTCTGGACACGACCCAAGGCATCCCCAGCGCCTAACATCTCTGGTCAAGGGCATCCGTTCTCATCATGGCTTTGTTAGGAAAAAGTCCTACGTTGACACCTTCCCCAGGTGCTGATTTCTTCCTTTTTTGCTTCCTTCCCTCCAGCAAGTTTCCAGAAGCATGTAGAAATCTGCCTACCTGCCCAAAGAATTGGGGGGGAAAAATGCAATTCTCTTATGATAGAAACTTTTTGCACAAAATTCCATTCCCTTGCAGTGTAATTTTTAGGTCACTACTTCGTAAGCAAAGTTAGAATGTGCTGCTTAAATTAAATGTCTTCTCCCATGACAGGCAGAACAATGCTGTCACAAACAGACCAACGGAACAAGTTGGAAGTTCTGCCTTCAGTACGAAGTGTGTTGGAATCAGGTACAGTGGTGCACCCCTGCAATCCCAGCTACCTGGGAGCTGAGGCAGAAGGAGGAATATGCAGGCCCAGGCTGGGCAACTCGGTGGTACTATACTTGTGCAAAGGCCCTACATTTGATCCTTAGCAGCAAAGAGAAAGACGATTGAGACAGAGAGAGAGACAGAAAGAGAGAAAGAGATTTAGAATTTAGATCTTTAAATACTTAGGTTTGTAGGACAATGAGCTTTAGGAGACCCGAGGCTGGCAAACAAGGAATTTTGTGCAGATCAATCAGCTTTGTCTCTGCTTTCCTTCCTGACATCACACTGGGCTCAGGAACCAGGAGTGTACTGAATGCAGTGACGATTTCCTTTTAAGGACAGAGCTCACTGATGTAAGTTGTTCTTGAATGGTGATGTAGGTGTCAAGCTGAAAAGAGGAGGACGGTGCAGCAAAAATTAAACTTCTCAGACATGATGGGACTCAACCAAGTGCATCTGCATCCTGGGAACCAGGACAAGAGGAAGAGGCAGAGGAGCCTCGGCAGAAACACACTGCACGGTCAATAGCCCCCATAACCACCTTGTTTTTCTTAGGTTTGTGTATACTTAGCTTAATACACAGGATCACGATCTAATCTCATAGAGGTAACATTCTGCAAAATCCATTGTAAATAAAATAATGGTACATGCTGTTTTCTGTTGCTATAACAAAGTACCTGAGGCTAGGAACTTTATAAAGAATAGAAGTTGATTTGGCTGATGATTCTGGAGGCTGGGAAGCCCAAGAGCATGGTGCTGCATCTGCAGAGGGCATTTGTGCTGCACCATAATATGATGGAGGGTATCACAAGTGGGACAGAGCAAGTGTGCCAGCTCAGGTCCCTCTTCCTCTTCTTATAAAGGCACTATGCCATCAAGAGGGCCTCACTTCAATTCTGCAATTATTTTCCAACATATGAGCCATAAAGAATAAAGAATGGTAGTATATTTTAGGCATATAATAAATACAGAGGATATTCAAGTTTGACTTTAAAAAATCATGCTTGCCTGAATAACAGTGTCTTCATCCTGAAAGATATGACTCTTGCATACTTGAGGTGTCTACATTGGGACATTATGGCTCTTGACCAAAATTCCCTGCAAATCATCCGGAAGAAAGAAGAGGACAACATGATCTTTGAAAAACGTTATAAAGCATGAGACAGAATGAAGTTAGAATGAGATTCTGGGTTCAACAGATGTAACACTGTAGATCTCATTTATTAAGGGCATCGCGGAGCCGTTATATAACTGTGTCCGTGTAATTGTAATAGCCAACATTTCATTAGCGATGATTTTTGAGAGAGCTAAAGCAATAAAATGAAGAGATATTAAAAGTTAACTACATAGTACATTTGGGGAACTGTAATTAGTCTGATTTGGCCAAAGCACAGCGAAAAGCAGAGTATAATGCTGGGCAAAGTCAGCCCAGGGGGACTTCATTTCATTTTTTTGTTTTGGTACTGGGGATTGAACCGAGGGGCACTCCACCACTGAGCCACACCCCCAGCCCTATTTTGTATTTTGTTTAGAGACAGGGTCTCACTGAGTTGCTTAGAGCCTTGCTAAGTTGCTGAGGCTGGCTTTGAACTCTCGATCCTCCTGCTTCAGCCTCCCAAGTGCTGGGATTATAGGCGTGCGCCACCACGCCCGGCTACTGTTAGAAAACTTCTAATCTAATGGGAGTGATCCCTAGAGAGATGATGAAATAAAGTGTGGTTGGGGAGGGGAGTACACCACTAAGTGACTAACGGGCAGGTAGCATATACAGCATGGACACACTGAGCAAAGGGACAATTCACACCCCAAGAGGAACAGCATGAGACTTCATTGCACTACTCAGAATAGTCTGCAGTTTAAAACTTATGAATTATGTATTTCTGGAACTTTCTATTTAATATTTTCAGACCACAGTTGATTACGGCTAACTGAAACCTCAGAAAGCAAAACAGTGAATAAGGGGAGACTCCCCTACTATCTGCAAAAACCTCCATGACCTCAACTAGTCAAGACCTATTTAAGCCCTACACTCATGTTTTATTTTATTGTTTATTGTACTAGAAACTGAATCCAGGGGTGCTTTACTGCTGAGCTACATCCCCAGACTTTTTCGATTGATTGACTGAGACAGGGTCTTGCAAAGTTACTTCAGGCCTCACAAGTTGCTGAGACTGGCCTCAAACTTGACATCCTCCCACCTCAGCCTCCCAAGTCACTGGAATTATAGGCATGCATTACTACACCAGGCTCACACACTAATATTTTAAAATTTAAAGAGATATTAATTAGATACTAGGTTCTCTAGCTATTGGCCTTTTGCTTGTTTAACATAATTCTTACTAATAAACTATCAGAAGCCTAACAGGCAAATTATTTGCAAATACTACTTCTTTCTTCTTAGAAGAAGAGACACAAAACAAACAGAATGCTTAAAACTTAAGTTTTCCCAAATGTAATTTAACACATTGCCGATAGCAATACTGTGATTGCTTCAGAAGCGTGTGCATACTCGACGCTCTTCAGCATACACTAGAGAGCATCTCGCACACGAGTAGTAAAAGACACATTCAAGTGGGCTCACAGCAACAGGGTTCATGAGAGCGACCCCTGGGAACCACCCAATGTACACGGAACAAAGAACAGATAAGTACATTCTGGTACTTTCAAATAAAGGATGGAACATAATCATTAAAAAAAAGGAAGATTTGTGGTTATATGCATCAGTCTTAGATCAAAATGCTGAGTGAAAAAGAACAAGCTTTTCACTTGGGGAAAACAGTCTTTTTAGCAAGTGGTGCTTGGAGGGCTGGGGATGTAGCTCAGTGTTAAGTGCCTGCCTTGCATGTGGAAGGCCCTGAGTTCAAGTGGTGCTTGCACAAATTGATATCCACCTGCAAAAGAGTGGACCTGGCCACAATCCCACACTGCACACAAAAATTAACTCAGAGGAGGTCAGAGACCAATGTGGAACAGCTATAGAACTCTTAGAAGAAAACAGGTATAAAGTTTTGTGACCTTGGACTACAGAATGGATTCTAGGATGTCAAACCCAAAACACAAGGAAGCAAAGTGAGAATACATACAATGGACTTGATCGAAATTTAAAACTTGTGCTTTCAAGATCACGAAGGAGAAAATGAAAAGACGACACACAGAATGGGAGGAAATATTTGAAAATCACATGTCTGACAAGGGCCTAGCATCCAAAATACATGAGAACTCTTAGGACAATAAAAAACATGTAACCAGACCAGGGCTTTGAGTTGAAATTCCTTCAAAGGAGATATACATACTGGCAGTAGGCACATGGAAAAGTTGCAACATTACCAGCCCTTAGGGAAATACAAGTCAAAACCACTTCACACCCTCTAACATCACTAGGATGAAAAAGAAAGTAACAAGAATTGGCAAACGGGAATCCTCAGACACTATCCACCCTGGGGGTGTAAAATAGCGCAGTCCGCGTGGAGGAGTCTGGCACTTCCTCAGCAAGTTAGACCTAGCGTTTTTTACTGACCCAGCAATTTCACCCCTTGATATATATCCAAAAGAATTAAAAACAAGTTTAAGGGCTGGGGATATAGCTCAGTTGGTAGAGTGCCTACCTCACAAGCACAAGGCCCTGGGTTCAATCCCCAGCACCACAAAAAAAAAAAAAAAAATTTTAAAAAGGTCATAAATGAATGTTAAAAAAAAATGGAAACCACCTAAAGGTCCATCAAACAATAATAGATAAACAAAACATTATACATCAATATGATGAAATACTATGCAGTCACAAAAAGGAATGAAGTAGTGCCTCATGTTCCAACAGGGAGCTTGAAAACATTATGCCAAGCAAAAGAAGCCTAACATGAGATTACATACTACATGACTCTACTTCTGTGAAATGTCCAAAATAGGCAAATTCATACAGATAGAAAGTAGATTAGCAGCTGACAGAGTTGGGGAAAGGAGGGAGTGGGGAGTGACTACCAGTGGGCACAGCATTTCTTTTGAAGGTGATAAAAATGTTCTCTAATTAAATAATGGCAATGGTTGTACAACCTTGGGAATACACAAAAAACACTGCCTGTATACTTCCTTAAAGGTGCAAACTTTGGAGCCGAGCATGGTGGCGCACGCCTGTAATCCCAGCACTGGGGAGGCTGAGACAAGAGGATCGCGACTTCAAAGCCAGCCTCAGCAAAGGCAAGGTGCTAAGCAACTCAGTGAGACCCTGTCTCTAAATAAAATACAAAATAGGGCTGGGGATGTGGCTCAGTGGCGGAGTGCCCCTGGGTTCAATCCCTGGTTCCGGAAAAAAAAAAAAAGTGCAAACTTTGTGACCTGGGGATCATATCTGGATGAGGAGGATTTGCAGTACTAGGAATTGAGCCCACAGCCTTGCACATGCCAGGCAAGTATCCTATCACTGAACTACACCCCTAGGCTCAATGAATAGAAAAAACAAAACCCAGCCATCTATTGAAAATTGCATTTCCTATGCTCTATATGTACACAAGGCTGGGAATCAGGGAGAGGCATATAGAGGATGTTAAATGAACTTTGTCTTCCTACTTATTAAGCTAGGCAATGGGGTTTCTGGATGTATCGCTTCATATTTATTTACTGTGCAATTTTAAGAAATCAAAAATTTTTAAAAGAGCAACAAATTTTTCAAACTATAATCGATACAAAATTAAGTCTGAATTTGAATGACTGTAAGCTGCTAGTCAATCTGAACCAGGCAACCCGTAAGGGCAATGCTCTGTGAGAGCCACTGTAGGAAGTTCAAAAAGAGGCAACAAGGGACAGGGATGTGGCTCAGGGATGGAGCACTTGCTGGGCATGCACAGGGCCAGGCTGCCCACCCCACACTGGAGGGACGATCAACCGCCATCCTTCTAGGACCCCCAAATCTAAACCATGAGTGGCCACCCACCTGCTCCAGGAGGCCACAAACCAGCTTCCCTACAGAATAATCTTAGAATGGTTTGCATTCCCAGAATCAGCCAATGTGTTCACTGGATCCATTTCTTCTTTTTATTTATTTTTATTTTTTTGCAGTGCTGGGAATTGAACCCAGGGCCCTGTGCTTGTGAGGCAGGCACTCTACCCACTGAGCTATATCCCCAGCCCCTCCATTTCTTCTAATTGAACAATTATCAACTACATTTTACCTTGAGCTTCAGTTGCAAATCTATTTCAATTCCCTTTGATCCATCTGCTATGAGGACACAGGTGGGGTGACAGGGCGCTTCATGAAGGGCAGAGAACCTGTCGAAGAGGCTTCCTTTTTCGCTTGAAGTCACGTATTTGTGAAGCTCTGATTTCAGTACCATCCTTCGGTTGTCACTCATTCCAATCTAGGATGTGTTACATCTGAGCTGGTGACTGTTTAGCATGACACCTTGAACTGACTTTTTGCAAGATATAGTTGATATTTATTTATTTGTTTGTTTGTTTGTTTTTGTGGTGCTGGGGATTGAACCAAGGGCCTTGTGCTTGCGAGACAGGCCTCTACCAACTGAGCCATATCCCCAGCCCGAGATACAGTTTAGATAGACATAGATGCTTACGAAAAACAACCAAGGTTTCCTCTCAAGATTTAAAACAGCTTTAAGGTAATCTAAAATTGTATCTGTTTTACCCAAGAATGGCAATTACAGAGTTTTGACTTAGAAGGTTCTATCTCATGGAGGTCAATATTCTTAATTTACATAATTTTCTCAGATGTATGACCCAGAAACCTATCATTCCAGCAAATACTTCAGGAACATACATCTATTTTAGGATATTTAGCATATGGATCCCATTAACTTTTTGGTAGTGCTGGGAATCAAACCCAGAGTCTCACGCATGCGAGGTAAGTGTTCCATGGTTAGCTACATCCCCAGTCAATTCCTTTCCCTTGTTTTTTTTTTGGTACTGGGATTGAACCCAGGGGCACTCCACCACTGAGCCACATCCTCAGCCCTATTTTGTATTTTATTTAGAGACAGGGTCTCACTGAGTTGCTTAGGGCCTCGCTAAGTTGCTGAGGCTGGCTTTGAACTCACCATCCTCCTGCCTCAGCCTCCCAAGTGCTGGGATTACAGGTGTGCGCCACCGTGCCTAGCTCCTTTCCCTTGATAATGAATTAATGTCAAGTTCCCTTTGACTATGGAAATCAGAGAATGCAAAGACCCCTGGATTTGAACCCAGCTCTACCACTGACTACCTGGGCACATCCATTTCTACCTCTATAAAATGAAGACAACAGGATCCACCTTGAAGGCTGACTGCCAGGGAGAAGAGATGATCAACACTGGAGTTGATCAACACTGTTCCTCAGATGTGGGCCCTCTGTGTCTTCCCTTCCCCTGAAAGCTAAGCCTTGCTAAGTAAATGTCCACAAAGATAAATATATCATTTTGATTAAATGTTTATACACTTAAAAAACATTGGCTTCTTTTCTTTCTAAATTTTTCTCCTCCGCATGCTAAATTATAATCTGAGTTAAACTGTTCCACAAAATATTTAATAAGAACCTCATTTTTAAAATTAAAACTAATGAGGAAGTAGGGAATAATCCAGTCTTAAGCTTATTAATATAATTGAGGGTTTAATTTTCTACACCCAAATGCCTACTGGTTTCTGTAACAAAGGTAAACAGTAATGACCTGCATCTTGTGATTTAGATGTTTCTGAATAGTTGGTGGCTTACACACCTCATCTGCCACCGAGCTAAGAGGAGCAGCTAATACAACAGGTGACAGAAGCAAGAATCAAAACCAGTCAGTAAATTGGACACAGTGGGGCACTCCTATAATCCCAGCCACTCGGGAGGCTGAGGCAGAAGGATGGCAAGTTCAAGGCCAGGCTCAGCAATTTAGCGAGGCCCTAAGCAACTTAGCAGGAAACTGTCGCAAAGGAAAAAAAAGGCCCGGGGATACTGGCCAAATGATATTGTTACCTTGTGTGCTTATGGGGATATGTAGCAACAAACTTCACCATTGTGTACAATTATAATGCACTAATTTAAAAAAAATTACCAAAGAAAACAAAGGGGTTGGGGATGGAGCTCTGTGGGAGAGTGTCCCGGGTTCAATTCCCAATACTACAAAAAACAATTAAGTTAAAAAAGAGGAGCCGGGCGTGATGGTGCACTTCTGTAATCCCAGCACTTGGGAGGCTGAGGCAGGAGGATCGTGAGTTCAAAGCCAACCTCAGCAACTCAGTGAGGCCCTAAGCAACTCAGTGAGACCCTGTCTCTAAATAAAATACAAAATAGGGCTGGGGATGTGGCTCAGTGGCCGAGTGCACCTGAGTTCAATCCCTGGTTCCAAAAAAAAAAAAAAAAAAGAAGAGCCACAGAATGGTGGGGGAGACTCGAAGCTGCTTCATAAATAGAATCACTAAAGGAATTGTGGATATGAAGCCAGTGCAAGAAAGGAGTGGAGGGTGACATGATAGATTATTTAAATATTTAAAGAGCCAGGATGTGGAGGAGGCATGTGTTTGTGTTAGCGGCAAAGTGAGGCAAAGGACCAGGAGAGTTCTGGGGAGTCAGATGCCAACTCAACAGAGAGAAGTATCCACGAACAAATCAAAGTGGCGGATCTCATAGAAGAGGTTCTATCTACCACGCAAGAGCCAGCTCCCCGCCACGTCCCCCATGTAAGCCAAAAGGCAAGATGATCACCAAGAGCATTAAAGAAACAAATCTTACAGTAGGTAGGAAGTTGAATTGGCTTATCACTCAGGTTCTTCTTAGGGCCCTTTGTTTGGCACCGGGGATTGAACCCAGGGACACTTAATCTCTGAGCTACATCCCCAGCCCTTTTAATTTATTTATTTATTCATTTATCTAGAGAAGGGGTCTTGCTAAGTTGCTTAGGGCCTCCCTAAGTTGCTGAGGCTGGCCTCCAACTTGCCATCCTCCTGCCTCAGCCTCTGGGGTCACTGAGATTACAGATGTGCACCACCGTGCCCAGCTATTAACATATATTTTATGGGTGTATTTTATCTGTTGTATATGTATGGAGGAAACAAATACATATCCATTAATAGGGGCATGCTAAGAAGAGGTCTTCCACTTTAAATAAAGAATACATCAGCTATAATGAGAATCACCTTAGGAAAAGAAGGGCTATTTTTAGAAGGAGGGCTCCAATTACGCAAAGTCAGGAAAGGAGATCCGCTGCTGAATGAAATGAGCTGAAATCTTCTGGTGTTACTACAGAAAATTGGCATGGCACCGCCTGAAGGAGAAAAAAGTCTATAAATAAAATGGAAAGGGGGGAGGAATGTGTTGAAGGAGAAGAAAAAAAAAAAAGAAAGAAAACCCACGCTAAACTATAAAATGCAGCGGAGGGCACAGTTTGTGATTTCTTTGCCCTGGACTTCTTTACAAATAGTTTTACAAACAAGTTCACGGGGCCTGACACCTGTTAAGCCGTTATTTTGGCCTATCTATTTTCAATGGCCATCTCGACACCAAGCAACAGATATGCTACCATGGCAACATAAACATCAGGGCGCTGGAGCACAAAGTTAAATTAGCAACGTATAGTCCCTGCAGGCTGCAACGCAGGAAGCTTAGGCACGTAGTACTATGCCGCCACACTGCCACCAAGCAAACTCTGATCCTAGCGACACCTCTGTCTTCCCACAGGGCCTGCAAAAGGCTGATTGACAAGCCTGGAATCCCAGCTACTCAGGAGGCTGAGCCAGGAGCATCCCAAGTTTGAGACCAGCCTGAGCAATTTGGTGAGACTGACTTGAAACCCCAGCAAAGGGCCATGTGCAGTTACTTTGGCTCAGGGAGACAAAACTCCAAGGTGATTAATTAAATAAAAGAACAGAGAAAAGTGGAAGAAACGTCACATTTGAAAGTGATGCTCTCTCTTTTCAGAGATGATACTTCCTGTGGGAAGGGGGGGACCATTACAGGGACTTACAGTGTTGGCATTGTGAGGTGTGGCCAATTTGCAAGCCAAAAAGATCCAATGGAAGCAGAGAGAAAGCTGATCTGTCCTGCCAGCAGACAGCCACACCCACTGGTGTGTCTTGGGGTGACTGGAGAAGCCCTCCAATCTGTGTCAGGGTGAGCAGATCACCCCAGCCCGGGACTCTTGAGAGGTGCCCAGGGCGACAGATCCTGAGCTCCGCAGCCTTCAGCACAGGCCTGGGCTCCAGCCCCCCAAACCACAGTCCAGGAACCCTGGCTCCCATTTCCCCCATACTTCTTCTTACTTTGTTCCTAACTTTTCTCCAAAAATAAAAAGAGGTCCTCTTGGGGCATTTCCTTCTCCAGGACTCCAGCAGCAAAGGCTGCAGGCCAGGCCCACCCTGAGGAAGTCCTTAGCATGAGTCGATGAGAAAACTGCCCTCAGTCAGGTGAGGTGGCTGCTTTAGATCTCAGAACCAGTCCTGAACCCCCTCTTTAAAATATAAGATGGTGCCGGGTGCGGTGGTGCACGCCTAGTAATCCCAGCGGCTCTGGAGGCTGAGGCAGGAGGATCCCGAGTTCAAAGCCAGCCTCAGCAAGGGCAAGGCGCTAAGCAACTCAGTGAGACCCTGTCTCTAAATAAAATACAAAATAGGGCTGGAGATGTGGCTTAGTGGCCAAGTGCCCCTGAGTTCAATCCAAAAATAAAAAATAAAAAAAAAAATAAGATAGTTCCTGACGGATAGAGCCAACATTTCAAAAAGAGAAAGAAACAACACCTCAAAGAATGTAGGCGAGGGGCTGAGCACCTCAGTGAATAATGGCTAATTTTAAACACACTTGACCCTACGGAAGTGCTTTCCTTGAAAAGGCTTAAGGGGATTATTCCATTTGGACAACTAATAGCCTAATTATTATTTTTAAAGAAAACAACACCCAAGCTCCTTTTCAGCCAGATCTTGGCAAGAGAGGGTTCCTAATGCATCCCTATATGCAGTGCCGTAGTCATCCCGCCCCAAAACCATAATTACACTCGCCAAGTCCAAGTTTCCGTCAAGCACGATCCAGAAGAGGTGAGCGATTCAATCTTGAATCTAAAGATTTTTCATTTGGACACTGTGCTTCTTTCTTGGGGGCAAAAGCATCCATTCATTATGACCTTCAATAGGCCAGGGTTTGAATCTGCGGCTTGCCAGTTACAACGTGCACCCCAAAAACCAAATGCAATTCTAGTTACCACACTCTTTGCCCTCAGGGGTGGGAGGATTAAGTAACCCCTTTCATATCTTTAAACCTGTCTCATTAAATGAAAGAACCATCTATTTTCACAGCATTTTTTAAGGACTGAAAGCCACTCTGAGCCACCACAGAGTTTTCATGGAGGATAGAATCATCCAGAATGGTGACACATGATGATGTCAAGGTCACATGAGGCTCTTCATCAGCAACAGATCAGGACAAACTCAGCGAAATGTTCCTAATGGAGGGTTATGTCCCCCAAGTACTACCGAGAGTGAATTTATAGATTTCTGAAAACATACCAATGAGCTCAAGCACAAAATTCTTTTTTTTTCTTTTGGTACTGGGGATTGAACCCAGGGGCACTCCACCACTGAGCCACATCCCCCAGCCCTATTTTGTATTTTATTTAGAGACAGGGTCTCACTGAGTTCCTTAGGGCCTCGCTAAGTTGCTGAAGCTGGCTTTGAACTCTCGATCCTCCTGCCTCAGCCTCCCAAGTGCTGGGATTACAGGCATGCGCCACCGCACCCGACAAGCACAAAATTCTTTACTGATGACTCCTGTCTTCAAGAAAACCACCTGTCCAAGATGTAGCCCCAGCTACTCGGGAGGCAGAGGCAGGGGGACTGCTTGAGCCCAGGAGAGTTCGAGATCAGCAAGGGGAAACAGCCAGACTGTCTCAAAAGAAAAAAGAAAAAAAAAAAAAAATCGAATGAAATCTAGGCCATTAGCTAGTGAGTTTAGTGAATTGAAAGCTCTATTTGTAGACATCGCTAGGAGAATTGACAAGAACGAAAATGTTACAAAGTTAATTTATTAATAAGCCATCAGCCTGACTTAAATTCTTTTTTTCTCCTAGGTTAAACATTTATAAAATTCTAAGAAAATAAGCTAACATTTTAACTGTACTTCCTTCCTCAGAGAAAGAGTCCAATTAATGTCTACTTCTACCTTGTACAGGAAAAAAGCATTATCTCTCATCAAATATTCTGTCTTCTACTTTAGTAGAACACTTGTCTATGCCGACCATGCTCATTTGAAATGCTTCTAAAATGCATCCGGATTTTTTCCTGCTTTAGTAAGTATTCTGAACAAAATGCATTTTCTCTGTTAAATCACAGGATAGGAGTTCTTCTGAATTAAAACTGCCAATCACTTCAGCTATTGCTGCAAAGGTGTAGACCACGCATTGATTCATTAATGCCACCCAAAACACATCTATGGGCCCGTCTTGTCATTTTCCTTCTTTGAAAGAAGGCAGAATTCAGGAAAAAAAAAAAATCTAGTTAAATTCCTTAATTTAGGTTTTTTTAAGTTTGTTCAGAGTTTAACGACAGAATTATGGAGCCAATGTTTAAAAAAAAAACAACAGTGACCACCTACATAGGAGTCTGATTCTTTTTTTTTTTTTTTTAATTCTTATTTTTTTTGGTACTAGGGATTGAACCCAGGGACACTCAACCACTGAGCCACATCCCCAGCCCTATTTTGTATTTTATTTAGAGACAGGGTCTCACTGAGTTGCTTAGGGCCTCGCTAAGTTGCTGAGTCTGGCTTTGTCCTCCTGCCTCAGCCTCCCAAGTGCTGGGATTACAGGCATGCGCCACCTCGCCGGATGGAGTCTAATTCTTAATGAGAGAAAGTGGATTAGTGGTTTTCAGAGGCATGGGAGACTGGAAATAAGAGGTTAGTGTTTCATGTACATGGAGTTTCAGTTTTGCAAGTTGAAAAATGTTCTGAAGGTGGATGGTCCCAATGGTTTGGATATGTGCCCCTCAAAGGCCCATGTATAAAAGACTTGATCACCAAACTAAGACACCACTGGGAGGTGGTGGAACCTTTAAGAGGCGGGGCCTGTTGGGAGGAAGTTAGGTCCCTGGGAGTGGGGGCCCTGGAGATATGGGGCCTGCACCCTTCCTCTCTCTCTTTGCTTCCTAGCTGCCTCGAGGTGAACAGCTTCCTTGCCACATGCTCCCCCCATAAATATTGCCTCCCTACAGGCCCAAAGCAACAAGCCAACTGACCAGGGATTGAATTGACCAATCTGTGAGATGAAATAAACCTTTCCTCTTTTTAAGTTGGTTATCTCAGATACTTGGCTACAGTGACACAAAACAGACTAACACATGGTGGAAATGGTTGCCCAACAACATGAGTGCACTTAATGACACTAAAATGTACTCTTATGAGGATGCTAAAAACAATGGAAGAAACCCTTCCTCGGGTTCCTCCCTTGGGGGAGAGTCACAGATATCACCAGCAATGGAAATAAACGTATTATAACCTAAACTATTGGAAGGGGACCACACTTAACTGGACATGTACACCCTTGCCAATTTCTGCTTGATTTTTTTAATTTATGAAAATTGCACTCAAGGGTCAGACCTGGTGGCACACATCTGTAATCCCAGGAGCTTGGGAGGCTGAGGCAGGAGGATCGCGAGTTCAAAGCCAGCCTCAGCAACTCAGTGAGGCCCTAAGCAACTCAGTGAGACCCTGTCTCTAAATAAAATACAAAATAGGGCTGGGGGTGTGGCTCAGTGGCTCAGTGGCCGAGTGTCCCTGAGTTCAATCCCTGGTTCCAAAAAAAAAAAAAAAAAATGATGGATAAGACTCACTTAGACAAGGAAGAAGGATGTTGTCCTCATCCTGACCATTATTAACATTCTTGATCATGGTAAATGCCTTTCCGGAGAATTCTCGAATTTTGAAGAGTCTTTTAGAGCTCCATTTTCAAAATATACATACATGTATATTTTTAAATTTTTAAAATTTTTATTTTCATTTATTTATTGATGGTGCTGGGGACCAAACCAGGGTCTTGAGCAGGCTAAGCAATAATCCACCACCGAGCTACAGCTCCTCCAAATAACAATCTTATCAAGTGAACGTTTATTTTAGTCCACACAGTGTGACTGTGAGAGAATGATATTAACTTGTGAACGGGCTCAGGAGGCAATGCTAATAAATAAAGGTGAGCCAAATACTTCCAAGGAGCATCATCTCAGCTGGAATGGTAGCTACGTAACTGTGAGTACATCTTGATCATTTTAATACCTCCCAATTTGCTTGCCTCCGCATGAAGGTTTAAGTCTTCCACTAAACATTTCCAAGCACGGTGCACTCGTCTGCTCCCAGACACCAATTTAGAGTAACTCACAAGAGCTCATGAGCTAACGTCTCTGCAGATGAGGCCTGTGAACGCCAAGGGTTTTTATTGCCATTAAAAGTAGTAATTTAAGAGTGTAGAGGTGATTCTCTTCTTGAAGCCTGAACTACAAAAGTTATTTTTAGCCAGGCGTGGTGGCGCATGCCTGTAATCCCAGCACTGGGGAGGCTGAGGCAGGAGGATTGCGAGTTCAAAGTCAGCCTCAGCAACTTAGTGAGGCCCTAAACAACTCAGTGAGACCCTGTCTCTAATAAAATACAAAATAGGGCTGGGGATGTGGCTAAGTGGTGGAGTGCCCCTGGGTTCAATCCCCAGTACCAAAAAAAAAAAAAAAAAAGAGTTATTTTCAAAAAGGGATATGATTCATTAATTGAAGTTGAATAGAGGAATGTCACTTGGTTTAATACTTAGGTGAAACTCAATTTTTTTTCTTTTTTTCCCTCCCTTCTGGTGCTGGAGATCAAACAAACCTAGGTCTTCTCTGCCACAGCGACAACCCAAAATTGATCTTTTAATGTAAGATTAAACCTACGGACCACTGTTCTCCTCTTGCTGAAACATAATTATTCCTTTGGTAATCCTGAACAAGGTACTTATTTATTCTCTATGAAATTGAGTTTTTTTATTGTGAAAGGATTAGATTATCTCAAAAGTTCCTTTCTACCTTTAGGAGTCTCAGAAAGACAGAACTAGGTAGAGCAAAGAAACCTCGGACGTTTAGCTAAGGAGCTGGATGAGCTCAGGTGTGTCAATCTAGGTCTACCATTGACTAGCCATGATCCCCATCTGTAAAATGGGTATGATAATATTTAACTCATAAGACTCTTCAAGGTCCAAGGAAAACAAGAAGCCTCTCAACAAATGCAATTTCTCACTTTCCCTCCTTTGCATATGAAAAGTGACTCCTATCAGTCCAAGCACATAAAATGGTTTTGAACCACAAGAAGCAATTCTTGGGAATTGAACCCAAGGCCCCATGCATGCTTAGAAACCAAATTTTAGCCAGGCACAATGGCACATGCTTGTAATCCCAGAGGCTCTGGAGGCTGAGGTAGGAGGATCACAAATTATTCTCAGCAACTTAGAAAGGTTCTAAGCAACTTGGTCATACCCTGTCTCAAAATTAAAAATAAAAAGAGCTGGGGATGTGGTTCAGTGGTTAAGCACCCTTGGGCTTAATCCCTGGTGGAAAAAAAAAAAAAAAAAAAAAAAAAACATAGTAAATTTAACACCTACAGTTTCCAAACAGAACCTTTCTAAGATGCACTGCCAAGGCATACAGAGTTATTTCATTACAAACACAAGAGCAAAACTGCTGCCAGGCCACACTTGATGAAGACTTGTGACACAGGACAACTGTCTAGCTTCGAGAGCTAGACACGGTTGCAATGGAGAGCAGGGCAAGTGACTTTCACAACGTCCATTACATAAGACACGGAGGCAGAGATGGTTCAGGCAAGCAGGGTGAGGTGTGCACCGCTCCACTCTCCAGACACTCAAGTCCTGAGCAAGACTTTTCAGGAAATCCAGCACAAGACTCAGGAGAGGTCCTATCACTGTTGCTGTAAACTGTCCATGCAGGTTGTAATCATTTCTTACCAGACACAAGAGATAAATGAAACTTTGCCATTTTAAGAATAAATAAATAGGGCTGGGGGTGTAGCTCAGTGATAGAGCACTTGCCTAGCATGCATGAAGCCCTGGGTTCAAAGGCCGGCACCTTAAAAGAAAGAAAAAGAATAAATAAATAAACTCTGCTACAATTAAAACTAGAAAAATACTGAAGAGATGTTGGGAAATATAAAGAATCCAGTCTGGCGCCCTGGTGCATGCCTGTAATTCCAGCAGCAGGGGCAGGTAAGGCAGGAGGATCCAAGTTCAAAGTCAGCCTCGGCAACTTAGCAAGGTCCCAAGCAACTTAATGAGACCCTGCCCCTCCTCCCACCAAAAAAAATCCAGTAAATAGACATAGTGTATTTGAAAGTTTAAACAACTTAATTATAGCAGCACCCAAGTTAATAGGGATATCTCATTCCTCAGTTAATAACCTTTCTTCTAAATAAGCGCTCAGCCTAACGCTCAGAAACACTGGGATCTTAATAAGCAAATATAGTCAGACCTGTATGGGCTGGGTGTGTGTGCATGCGTGCACACGTATGAATGACACGGGGTAGGGGAGCAATCTTGGGAGATTAGCCGCTAGATTAGGTACTTAAACAACATTATTATAGGTTGTCATCAAATTACATGGCTTTGGCCGCTCTTCTCTAGACGATTCAGTCTGGGAGAGAAACAATATCCTATAGATGGCTTGATAGAACACTAAAGGAATAAAAGATGACAATGAATTTTAGAAGGTCACCTTTCACCCAAACTTAAAAGGAACAAATAAAAAGGAGAGAAAAGATCCAAAGTCGTTAGATGAATGTGAACAAGAACTTGGGTGGATTCATGTGCAAATATGAGTCAACTTCCACTCACGTCCGAATCGGGGTTTAAGAGCGGGCCCTTTAGGTCAAAGTGCTGGGAAATGAAAGAATGAGTCACTTTAATATTGCATGTCAAAATCTTAGTGAGCTCCAATTTCAGTGTTTCTAAGTCAATGAACAGCCTTAAATGACGTTGCAGGCAGACAGCCAGGAAGTGGTGGGTGACCCCAGAATGCTTCCTCTGTCATCGTTTGAAAGTCAGTGCCCACGACAGTGTGTCCCCTGCCATGAGACTTTCCTTTAGCGATGGGCCATCCTGGGAGATCAACCCAGCCTAACCTGGGTTCTGAGAGACAACTTCAACAGCCAATCAGCCACCTTTGGAATAAATCCGGCAGTTGTCATCTACCAGCAGGACAGCAGAAGACTCTCCTCCCCTGGAGGGGCATCTCTTCACTGTATTCCAGGATCCATCCCAATACGCCGTCCCATGCACATGTGGAGCAGAGATGTCCCTCGAGTCATTCCAGGCGGTCCTGAGCTTCCCAGGGGCTGTTCCTCTCACTTAGGAAGGCCAGCAGCCTCTGTCCCCTGCTAACCCCTAGAGTGGGGGACGCATACTTTGTCAAGGGAGGCCCCCTGGTACTCTGCAGCCCTGCCGTTGGCCCTAAGGGCAGCTGTGAAGCTGTGATTATTTTTTCCCCTAAGTATTATGTTCTGACCTAAATTGCGGTCATTCTGGTCCAAATCTGGCAGATATTTTTTCCCACACTGCTGTGGAAGAGGGCAAGCTCCCTTCAGAAGGCCCTTTTAATTCAGGACAACCAGAGCCATCTCCTTGAGGACAATTTACCATATCCCAGCTCAGCACTTTCTGTCAATGACTCTGTGATCATAAGTGTCTATACTGCTGAAACAAGTTTATGAACATCTCTATTTCGTTTTTAAAGGAAACCTTATTGAGATGTGTTTTAAATACCAATTCAAAGTTTCTGATAGAGATAGAGAGTTGTGTAACCATCTCCATAATCTTCTTTCGTTCTTTTGTTAATTTGGTACTGGAGATAGAACTCAGAGGCACTCCACCACTGAGCCACATCCCCAATCCTATTTTGTATTTTATTTAGAGACAGGGTCTCACTGAGTTGCTTGGGGCCTCGCTAAGTTGCTGAGCTTTGAACTTGCGATCCTCCTGCCTCAGCCTCCCAAGTGCTGGGATTACAGGCGTGCGCCACCACACCCGGCTCCATAATCTATTTTTAAATAGCAATGACCTTCTCCAATGTCCTCTGGCCTGTGAGCTCCAGAAGGCCATCACACCTACCTTCTTGTTATGCCATCCCTAGCACCAGGCACCCAGTAGGAGTTTCAATAAAGTGTCTGTGGGATGAATAATTTCATGATGCCAGAAGGGCCAACCTAGAACTTCCATATCCCTAAGTTTTCTAGATTCAAGAAATAACGGGCTGGGGATATAGCTAGCTCAGTTGGTAGAGTGCTTGCCTTGCACTCACAAGGCCCTGGATTTAATCCCCAGCACCACCAAAAAACAAAAAGAGAAAAAGAAAAGAAAAGAAAAAGAAATAACTACTCCTGTCCTTCAAGGAAAACTTTCACTTCGATAATCTCCCTGTGGTGAGCAGAATGGCCCCCAGGATTCCTACTGCCTGGTGGGTACACCCTGCATATGTACAATCCCCCTCCCTTGAATATGGTGGGCCTAGCCTAACCAGGCAAGTCCTTGCAGAAAAGGAGACAAGAGATTCAAAACTGCAGAAGCTCAACAGCTGGCCTTGAAAGAACAAAGCGCCAGACTGCGGAGGAGGCCACATAGCACGAAATGGCAGATGGCCTCTAGAAGCCAGTCTAATTGATGACCAGCACCATAGTTCTACAACCACAAGGAACTGAATTGTGCCAACAATCATGTAGGCTTGGAAGGCGACTCCAAGTTCCAGAAAGAGGCAGCTGGAGTGGCACCCTGATTTCAACCTTGGGACCCTAAGCAGAGAATCCGGCCATGTCATACCCAGGCAGAAGCTGGGAGGTGACAGACTGTGTGCTGTTTTAAACCACTGATCTGTTACATAGTAACGATAATTAAAAAAAAAAAAAAAAAAAAACTAATATATTCCTCTGGGAATTGGAAGGAAAGAAGCCAGATTCCTTACCTCCTGGGAATGACGGACTTCAAGCCTCTCAGGGTGTCACTAAGGAATTTTTAAAGGAGGATGTTTTTAATATAGAAGAATCTCTAGTTGGTAAATTTTTAGGTGGTTGAAATTTTTTAATCAGAAAAATTTTAAACAGTAAGAAAGATATTTAAAGTCAGATTTTCTAAAGGGTTTCTGGCTTTCCCAGTTTCCTCCCATCCATCCATCCATCCATCCAGCCAGCCAGCCAGCACATATTTAGCATGGGCAGGACCCTCCACTGAAGCAGAACTGCATTGTTCATTGTGACAATCACAGGCCACAGGTGGAACTTGAGCCCTGCAAGTGACCAGTTCCAATTGAGATGGGCTGTGAGTGGAAAATGCACACCAGGTTTCAAAGACTGAGTATGGAAGAAAAAATAAGTTAAAAGACTGTATCAAGGGCTGGGGACATAGCTCGGTTGGTAGAGTGCTTGCCTCGCAAGCACAAGGCCCTGGGTTCAATCCCCAGCACCGCAAAAAAATTAAAATCAAAATTATAAATAAATAAATAAAAGACTGCATCAGTATTTTCTCATGTGTACACGACATGTTGAAAAGATAACGATGGAGACAAATAACAAACAAAACAAGAAGGAATTATGGTCAATGCCAAGAAGGACATCCATACATGTGGAAGTGGAGATAGAAGATAACAGGGGAAGCTATTTTATTTTACTCATTGATTGCAGTGTTGGGACTTGAACCCATGTTTGCACATAGTAGGCAAGTGCTCTATCCTGAGCTACATCCCCAGCCCAGGAGACAATGATCTAGAAAGATGATTCTGAGATGACATTCCCCTTATAGACTCTCAAGCTTGCTCTTGAGAGTCTAGAGACTTTCAAGCTGAAGCATCTGACAGTGGCAGGGGATGGGCCGGTGATGGGGCAAACAAGGACAGCTGGCTAGTCACAGGCCCATTACCAGGCTCCCCACTGGGTTCCATGCAAAGAGTGCCCCTGGAGGTGTGCCCCTGCAACCCTGTTTGTATGAATTGTACAATATGAAAAGATACTTTCTTCCAACAACTTTGCATTTCAGATTGGTTTTGTAGTTTTAATATCTTGTAGTTTAATATCTTTAATATCACATACTTGGTCTTCATTGGCTTCCTAACCTACAAATACATCTCCACTTGGGAATCCCACAGAATTCCTGATTTCCAGGACCAGATGGGGCAGGCAGGCGGTTGGCAGTCTGCACTCTGAAATCTGCCTTTTCCTCTCCGGGGATGGAATTTGCCAAAGATGCATACAACTTTCTCGACTTCTCTATAAACCGGCAGTTTTTCAGAACTGCCTTTTTCTCCCAACAGGGGCAGAAGTGTCGCCTAGTTTTCAAAATGGTTTTCAGAGATGCCTGAGCCACATAGACCTCTAAGCAACAGAAATCAGGCCAGAGCCCCGCAGGCCTGCTGCGGCACCTGTGCCCGCACTCAGGTGACTACAGAAAAAACCCCGGACAGATTTTTTTCCAGTAATTTCTGCTCCTGAAAAACACATCAACGGCCTGTC
>JAJEJO010000783.1:298474-310542 GCA_020662805.1 Glaucomys volans
AAAAAAAAAAAAAAAAAAAAAAGAACTGAGGATGTAGCTTAGTGGTAAAGCAGCCCTGGGTTCAGTCCCCAGTACCAAAAAAAAAAACAACCCAAAACAAAAAAACCACTTTGTGATCCCTCCCCCATGCATACACTTCCTGGGCACTCTAGAGTGTGTGTATGGGGGGAGGGGGGGCACCAAAGTATATTAATTTTTTTGCAGCTGTCTAGAGGGGCTGGGAGTGTAACTCAGAGTTAGAATTAGAGCCCATGCTTAGCACATACAAGGCCCTGGGTTCGAATTCCCAGCACCAAAGCGGGGGAAATAAAACTGCCTACATAAAGCATATTCTTCATTCAGTTGAAATAATAGCCTTCCTGAGATGAAGACTACTTGCTTTTCTCTGAATATCAATAATACTCATTCAATCAGATGCAGGGTTTCTAATTTGACTTTTAAAAACCTCAGGGACTTGCTCGCTGTCTTTGTAATCAAAAGCAAAAGTTAATTACTACCACTTTTAACTGGGGTTTCATGAAGGACAGTGTGGGGTTTTTTTTTCCTCAAGGCCCAGAATCTGTTTCATGTGACAGTCATGCACACCCAGAGCTCAGGGAAAACACGCCGTCCTTCATGCACAAAGTCAACTTGGCCGACCCGCTGGCAGGACAGCATCTGTCCCTCGCTGTTCCATTAGTGGTGAAAGGTTTACACTCATCCATTAACCTGCCCTCCTTTCCCTCCCTGCCACTCACCACTAAGAACTGAGCCTTGCAGCATGGCTGGATGGCATGAGAATATTGTCCCCTGGCTATGGAACAGGCAAAAAAGCTACCTGGGTCACCCAGAAATCAAAGTCATGACACTGGCCTCAGTCCCTTTCAACTAAGCTAAAAGTCAGGAAAAGAAAAAAAGAAAAGAAAGGAAAAAGTCCAGTACTACAAAATAAAGGAGGGGTCAGGGCTGGGAGTGTGGCTCACGCCTAGCACGCCTGAGGCCCTGGGTTTGATTCCCCATCACCACAAATAATAATAATAATAATAATAATAATAATAATAATAATTAAAGTCAAAATAGTGCTCATGCTTTAAAAAGCACTTTTCAAAATATGTTGATGAGGAGCCCTGAGGAAAGTCTAAGGACTTTATATTCCAGGGTGCCACTCTGCACAAGAAGCAATGTCAATGCCACTGTCAAACTTAAAACCTCTTTCCTTCAAGAATTTCTGCTCCGATGACGTTTCCAGATGCATTTCACAATAAGTTGTTTAAACTGAGAACAAGGAGCACGGTAAGCCTTTTGGCATCTCCATTCATGTCTCTCCAGAAGTGGCACCACCCCAATCCCAAATATGTTCTCAGAAATGTACGTAAGAACACTCTCCGGGGACCTGGAGGAGCCTGGATAAAGTGCACTGGCCTCCCGCCAGGGCAAAGAACAAAATAATATTCTGTATGAAAAAGTTGTTTTCCTTTTCTTCTTTCTCTTTCCTCTTTTCTTGAAGGGAAAGGGAGTATTTCTGTTTTCCTTCATGGTGCACAAAATCCCTAAAGACCACAAATCCCTAAAAGTACACACATTAATGCTAATGCAATCACAATAGGAACTGTTAAACAGAAAAGAGGGAAAAGAAGAAGAAAGTAATAAAAATTGAAGGATTCCTGTCTTGGGTAGTTTTACAATGTGTTTAACTCTTGGGAGGTGCTTATCCTTTTTTTTTTTTTTTTTTGGTATTGAACCCAGGGGTGCTTAACCACTGAATCACACCCCCAGCCCTTTTTATTTTTTATTTTGAGACAGGGTCTCACTAAGTTGCTTAGGGCCTCACTAAATTGCTGAGGCTGGCCTTGAACTGTGATCCTCCTGCCTCAGGCTTCCTAGCTGCTGGGATTACAGGTGTGCTCCACATCACCAGTCATGCCTGGTAGGAGGTGCTTATCTTGCTAATAAATTCCTTTCTCAGGAAGGGGTGATCATCCATGTTCCTCCAGGGAGTCCTGAGAATGCTAAGTAGGATGCTGGGACCAGGGGCAGCCCAAGGAATGGCTGGGGGGTGAGGAGGTACCAAACTCCACTATTACCTCTCCTCAAGCAACACATCCCAATGCCACCCCCCAAAAAACATACCATCTAAGGACAATAAGTGGGCTTGTTATACAAAAGCAGTTCCAAATATAGAGTCCCCTAGCCACTCTTCCAGTTCCAAGTACTGCTGTGTGTCCCTTAGGTAGACACAAGGTCAGGTCTTCAAAGTACCTTCATCTAGGGACCGCCCAGCGTAGCTGCTGTACACATGGGACTGAGGGATCAATAGTGTCTTCCAACAAGGATTCCCCGAGGAGGGAAACTGTAGGCACGGTGGCCTAACACTTAAATAGCTTCCCACCAGAAATTGGAAGGCCCGGGTTCCAGCCTGAATTCCACCCTTAGCCTTGACATGGACCACTAACCATGCCTTCTATTGGCCTAGAATTCTCGGGAAAATGAAGTGGCTCAACTACAAACCACCCCTGCTGAACAGCTCTTCCCAGTCTAAAATTCTAGAATCTATGTCACCCAATGCTTCAGATGTAGACAATGACAACTTTCTCTTTATAGCAACCATCAGCCCCTAGGGATCTTCCTGTTCATAACTTTCCAAAAGGTTTATATTTAGTTCAGAGAAGACTACATTTAACACAAATGAGACTACTCCCATGAATTTTTTTATTAAAATTAATCTATGGAATGTTACATCTTGTAATTTTTTTTTCTTTTCTGTTTTTGGGGGGCGGGAGCGGGTACTAGGGATTGAACCCAGGGGCACTTAACCACTGAGCCACATCCCCAGCCCTTTTTATTTTTTATTTTAAGACAGAGTCTTGCTAAGCTGCTTAAGGCCTTGCTAAGTTTTTGAGGCTAGCCTTGAACTTGGGATCCTCCTGCCTCAGCTTCCCAAGCCCCTGGGATTACATGTGCCACCATGCCCAACTGTAATTCTTTATTTTGTTGTTGTTGTTGTGCTGAGGAGTGAATCCGGGGCCTTGTGCATGCTAGGCAAATGTTCTACTGCTGAGCTACATCCCCAGCTCTGAAATTAATGTTTATACTCACATACACACCAACGCCTGATCTAGACTGTATTTCAGCTTTGTTTTCTTTTATCTCTCATGGCTGTTCTTTTTTCTTAGTACTGGAGGACATTTTTATGTGGTAAAATAAGGCTAGAGAAATAGTAGAAGTCAGTATGATCTACAACAATTCAAAGGCCTCTGATTTTTTATTTAGTTGAGACTGCTGAAACTATCCGTTTTCATGGAATGGTTTTTCCCTTTCCTGGATTCAATACTACTGACAGGTAAAGAGCAAAGTAAGGAAAAATAAATAATGCGCTTTACCAGGGCTCTCCTGGCTTGGCTGTCAACTAGTTGGGTGGCTTGAAGCACGTTTCTTAGACTTTCTGAGCCTCCATATACTCATCTGCAAAATGTGAATAATCACACAGAAGCCCCCTAACTCCCCAGCACCAGCAGGGAGTTAGGTGAGCAAATGACAAAGCCAGAGACAAAGAACAGACACTGACTGCACACTGCTACTAATTAACTGTGGTAGTTAAACAGAAGAAAGATCCAGAAGTTCCAAGTAAGTTGAATTAGGTCCAAGGCCAATCAGGAATGGAAGCATAGGTTAGGCCTCCCAGAGTCTACCTAAACTGATGATAAGGATCTTCTTCAAAGGCACCCAAACTGCCTCCCAGTGTCCAGTGGTAAGGTCAGTGGGGCATGGAGCCAGGAATGGCAGTGGAGACTGGGGGATCTGCTACCAGCTGAGACTCTAGGGACCTGACCTGTAGCAAGCTAGGCCTACTTTCCTCATCCACGATCTGATTTGGTTAATCTGAATTCTTTCCCACCTGCGTAAATTGCCCCTTTGCTTCTCTTACAAAGTAGAAAATGACTTCAGAGCCGGGCACGGTGGCGCACACCCTAATCCCAGCGACTTGGGAGGCTGAGGCAGGAGGATCCCTAGTTCAAAGCCAGCCTCAGCAACCTGTCTAAATAAAATATAAAACAGTGCTGGGGGTGTGGCTCAGTAGTGGAGTGCCCCTGGGTTTAAACCCCAGTACCAAAAAAAAAGAAAAAGAAAAAAAAAAGAAATGACTTCAGAAAATGACCTCACAGAAACTAAATCACACTTGTCTTAGTCCAAATGAATTATACATTAAATAATTTATAATTATACATTATAGTACAGGTGGAGTCTGATTTTGTGGGCCAATTAAGAAAGGCCTCCACCTATATCACTCAAACGTGATTACTTCACTTGTGGAAGCACTCTGCCTGAAGGTTTAAGAAAGCCTAAGGAAAAACACCAGGCTGGCCGGGCGTGGTGGGCACGCCTGCAATCCCAGCCACTCAGAAGGCTGAGGCAGGAGAATGGCAACTTGGAGACCAGCCTCAGCAACTTAGCAAGACCCTTCTCAAAACAGAAATTAAAAGGGCTGGAATGTAACTCAGTTGAGGAGTGCCCCTGGGTTTAATCCCTAGGACCACAAAAAATAAATATGTAAATAAACCAGGATAAGGCGATTTTGTTGATAAAAGAGAAGATTCTAGAACTGGTTCTTTTCTTGACCATCACCTGCAATTTTTGTGCATTTCATGCAGTCCCAACATTGTTCCTACTTTCCAAACTCCTATCCATCCTCAGGAAACTAAGTACACATACACACCTTCACTCAAGGGTTCCCTTGGAGGTGGGAAGATCTCCACCTTTTCAGACACTTCCCGGTAGCCTGTTCATTCATTTGCCTTCCTCATTCCCCACAGAGCTCTGCTGCTTCTCCATCTACAAGGTCAGATTCTCGCCCCCCACCCCAAATAAAACTCTGCCTACCCACATGGCTTCCACCCTCATGACCCTCCTCAAAATGCCAGCAAACTCCAAAGCTTGGTTGGTCATGCTGGTGGGAGCTGAGATCTCCCTCCAAAGCAGCCAGTGTCCCTGAGAGACGTTTTGTAAACTCCGGGCTACTTTGATCTTGCCTTGGATTGTATTAGGACCTTGCCTTAACATTTGTTCCAGATGACAAACGAAGATAGCCCCTTTACAAAATGCATCTCCCCTTTCACAAAGTAGTGACTCAATAACATATCGGATCGCTTAAATGCATTGCATTTAAATACGAATGCAGTTTGGGTCGCTGGTTTTATTTGAGTTGCCACACCAAACCACACTAGTGCGTTTCAAATTGCTTCCACTGGCTTCACGCTTCCTCGATGTCCCTGGACAGACGCTAAGCAGTTGTGAAATCACCAAAAAGATGGGGAGGGAGAGGGGAATGAAAGGGAAGACGGGGCCAGAATAACCTCACTTGAGTCACCATTTCCTGGATGATGGAGCTCACTGCTTTGGGGGATCTGAAGAATGGAACCAGAGCAGCGCTTGGAGGCCAAGCCCCCGCCCGGCAGCTGCAGGACCTGGAGCTGGGACCCTGGCCGGGCACCGCGTGCTCGAGCGCCCTCCTGTGGTAGCGCCGCAGCCCCCGCGGCTCGGGGTTCGCCCGCAGACCACGCTCCCCGCGGCGGAAGAAACAAGAGACGCAGAAAGTTTCCTAGCCAGGCGGTTTGCAAAAGGACAAGCCAGAGCCCCGAGGCTTGATGCGCGGGCGTGGCGGGAGAGCGCCCAGGCCAGCAGCGACCACCAGAAGCCCAGACGGACCCCAGAGCTCTTAGATGCCCCCTCACGAGGTTGGGGGCCTCTAGATCCCGAGGGCACCCCGCACGCCGACCTTACAGCGGAGGGCGGGCAGGAGTGGCTCGGCCACCTCCAGAGCAGGGGGCCCCCGACACCCAGCTACGGAGCGCGCTTGGGTTCTTGGGTTTGCTTTATTCGTTTTCTTAATTGGAGGAGAACCAGCTCCTTTTGGCGCATTGTGATCCCCAGCAATCTGGTTTCTGGGTGCCTCCAAAGAGCCCACCTGGAGTCCACCGCCCCACCCAACGCCTCCCTCCCCCGCTGGGGTGACAAGTGGAAACGGCAAATCCTTGTCTCCTCCTCCTCCAGCCTTCTGGTTTGGGAGGTAGTGTTCCACCCGGGTTTCCCTGCCGCCCGCAGTGGACCTCCGGCCGAGAGGCGGCGGCGGGAGACCGGCGCCCCGGGGCTTGGTGGGGGGGGGCGGGAACGGGCGAGGCCCGGCGCGGCGCCTACCTCGTCCACGGTGAGCGGCATGCAGATCCGGTACTCCTTCAGCAGCATGGTCCTGCCGGTCTCCGACCTCCCGGGCGGGAAGCGGGGACGCCCCCCCAGACCAACAAGGCTGCCGCCCAGGCGCAAGGCAAGGCGCTCGGAACCCGCGACGAAGCAGCCTCCGCGGTGCGCTCAGCTCCTGGCTTCCTCCGATCCTCCCGAGAGCATGTCAAGGTTTGGGTCCGGTGTTCGTGGCTCCCCCGCCTCCTTCCTCGCCGAGGTCGGTCCTCCCGGAACGCGGTGTTGCAAAGTCAGGAGTGAGGGAGGGAGACCCGCTGGAGGCGCTACGATCGGCAGCCTGGGGCGGTAGGAGCGGCCGCGGGATCAGGACATGCCCGGCAGCGAGCGAGCGAGGGAGGGAAAAAAGAGATTTCCACAAATTAAAACAAATGCACAAAAGTCACTCACTCGATCCGCCTTCGAAAGCAGAGCAGACCCTGGCTACCCCCCTTTTCCGACCGGTCTGCCCAGTGCTAATGTCACCAGGAACACATTGCAGCCGGATCCGGAGATGCAGACTTTCCAGACAAAGGCTCGAACGGCTCCTCTCCCCGGGCGGTAAACAAGATTTCCTGCTCTTTTTAGGGCCAGTCCCTGAGTCGCTCCAGGGCTCGGCTGGAGAAAAGGGAAGCAACCGCCGCCGCCGCCGCTCTGCTCTGCTGTGCTGGGGCCCCGGGTGCCTCCAACCTCGACTGGCTGCTGCTAGGGGCGGGCGAGAGGAAGCTGGCGCCTTCCGCGCGCGTCCCCTCCCCCGAGTCCCTTGGCTACCCGAGCGCGGTGCGTGCCCGCGAGTTTGCAGCCACCTCGCCGGGGCCGGAGAGTCCGCGCAGAGCTGCAGTGTGCCTGGGGCCGGGGAGGTGGGTGCGGGAGGAGCGAACGCGACGAGGCTGACATCAGCAGCGGCCGCGGCGGGGAGGGTAGCCCCATCCGGCCAATGGGGAAATGGCAAAGAATGTGAAGGATTTAAACAAAACAGCATGTCTCTCCCGGGCTGCTGCCAGACTGCAGGGCTGCCCCGGATCCGAGCCTGGCGGGCTCCGGGGAGCATCGGAAAAGGGGGCTTTGAGTCTGTTTTCAAATGTACCCTGAGTGCCACAGTGCCCTACCTAGTCACTCTGGGAAGCTTCTGAACCCACGGTACACAAGAGTCCCTTGACCTTAGGAAAGTCTTTAAAAATACCCACCATTAACGTTTTCACGTTGATCCGGTCGGCAAGGCCAATGCTAGGGAAACGATGGGATTCCAGAGCCCTTCCTGGTTTCCTAACTGGTTCCAGAGACGGAATCCCAAGAAATTGGGAAGTGCGGTAGTGTGAATGAAAATTAAGTGCAAATAGAAAAATAGGCATGAACCCGATGTCGCCTGGACCTCTTCTGTCCTGGCTTTGCAATCTGACTGCAGGCTTTGCCGAGCAGAAAGAATAGGTTTTCGTGTCAGCACTCCTAAGTTCAGAAAGTCACAGTGAAATGTCAATGAAAATGCCTGGAGTGTTGGTATTTCATCCATATTAAACAGATCCTTCATTTTAACCACAAGAAGCACATTCTTCAGTTACTCAGGAAGCAGCAAGTTGCTGCTGAAGTCTGTTTTTCATTTGTCTGGTATTCTGGAGCTTGTTTTTCTGAAAAGTTGCTAGATGAAAAATGCATCCGTTGCCTGTATGAGAATTACTGTGAGCATCATCTTTTCTCCAAAAATATTCACGCTGTAAAAGTCCTGCAGCTACTCAAAGAGCTTGGATAGCATTAGAGATGGCCTCAACAGTATAATATTTTCAGTTATGATTAATAAGCCATTAACCAATATAACGATGGTGGGCTTGTGGCTAAGGTCACTGCGATGACTACAGTGAATTTTTAACTTTGAACATCATACAAAGCATGCTCGGAAAATGACACCCTGTATCCAGTTTATATTTAAGTGAAAACTATTTTCTAGATAAATGCTTCCCAGAGTTGGCTCAGAAATATTCACAGCAACTAATTAAAGCTAAACCAAATTCCTCGAGGTGGAAAAATCTAAATCTGACACTGTAGTGTTGAATAATAACACATTGAAAGTCTGTGATACGAAGCAGCTCAAGCTGTTTTTCTTTTTTCTACTTCTTACTTGAAAACAAGTGTGGTGGCTTTTGCTCTGCGCACCTAATCATCTTTGCAGAGGCGGTGAGGCAATGTATTGGCTAGCCCCCATCCAGGTGCACTCAGGACATCACAGCCAGGTGTGTGGGCTCTTTCTGTCTTCCTAGGTGTTTCCTGACATTGATTTTGGAATGAAGTGTTCTGATGGAGTGAAGGAGCTACTTCTCTGAATTTCCCAAACTGTAAATCGTCATGTACACTTGTCCCTCATGTATACACTTGTAGGAGGACTGGTTCCAGGCCCTCTGTGAACACCAAAATCCAAGAATGTTCAACTCCCTTTATAAAATAGCATAATATTTGCACACAGCCTACAAACATCCTCCTATATATTTAAATTATCTCTAAATTAGTTATAATACCTAATACAATCTACATGTTATATAAATAGTTGTTATACTATAGGGAAAAATGACAAGAGAAAACATCTGTACACGGTCACATTTTTACCCAGCATTTTAATTTATTTGTTTTTATGGTGCTGGGGATTGTAGCTGTTTACCACTAAGCTACATCTCCAGCCCTTTTTATTTTTTATTTTGAGACGAGCTCCATATACTGCCCATGCTGACCTTAAACTTGGGATCCTCCTGCCTCAGTCTCCCAAATCACCAAGATTACAGGTGTGCGCCACTGCACCAGCTTTTTTGCAAATATTTTCCATCTGCAATAGGTTGAATCTGCAGAAAGAAAACCCACAAAGACTGCCCGCTGACTCTATGTTTCTTCTCCCATTCCTCGTATTGTAAGGTGACTTCTTTGGATTCTCTTCTCCTTTGCCCATCCGCATGCCTGGTCACATTAATCTTGTGCAAGCACAGCTCTAATCCCACCACCTTCATTATCTTTTAGTGATTCTCTGTGGTCTATTTGGCAGAAGGCTCAAGGCACAGAATCCCTTTCCCACAATTAGCTCATTACTCTTCCCTATCCCTACTCCAGCCATATGAGATAAATCTGGCTGGAGAAGGCCTTGCAGTCTTGGCTTTACTTTTCTGCTTCATCTCATTGCCTTCACAGAGAATCCCTCTCCCCAGCCCATCCCCCATGTGTGGACTATCTGTATTTTTGAAAAGCGATTCTGATGGCAATGTGCTGGATGGGTTAGGACAGGTAGCAGAGGTAGGAGGTCATTATGTTGTTATAATACTACAGGAGACGTGGGGAGAACTAGACAAAGAATGAAGAGGAGGAATTCAAAAAATCTGGACAGGAATTGGGACAGATTAGTATTCACTACAACCATGCCTGCAGGTGGAGGGCATAGGGAGAGTTTATTCATTCACAACTCATTCACATTTAGTGGGAGGGCGCCACCTACTGGCCAATAGCCATCATTTAAAAATGTGTAAGTCGTCACAGACTATGGCAGGAGAGTTGTATCCGTTTCGATGCTATCATACTTACAAAGGGCCTTGAAGATGCTGCTGTCATCATTATGGTTAGTAAGATTGCCGCATTAACGGTGTGCAATCTGTGGTTAGTGATCATCACGTATAAAAACAATAAGGGTGGGGCACAAAGAGCAAAAAGGAGGAACAAAGAGTAAAGTTGCCAGAGAGGGATGATTTGACCAAAAGGAAAAGAATAGTATGCTGTGGGTTTTTCCTAGAATATCAGTGGTAATTCCAAAGCAAAATGTTATGGCTCTTCTTCCATCTTCCCCTTTCCCTACCCATAACGTCTGTGGGTTAGTCAAGGCCCATGGCAAGTCCTATCTCTAAAGAACTCCAAAACATTTTGCAGGATTAGTCATTTGAGTCTTTGTATACAAGTGTGGCCTTCATATATACTGTTGTAACCTACTCTCCAGTTACACGGTGGTGGGCCTCTGAGGAGCCAGACTTGCCTCCATCATCTGAAGCATGCTGTGAGGGATGTTGCAGGCGCTCAGGAAACATCTATTAGATGCATGCATGTAATAGTGCAGAGTGCTTAACCTCAATACTGTGGACATGCTGGGACAGGTCATTCTTTTGTTGTGGAGGTCACTGTAGGACATTTGGCAGCATTCCTGCCTTTCCCACTAAAGGTAGCACCCCCCAAAGGTACGCCTTGCACGCATGCACACACACTGGGCCTGCTGGGGTGCAGGTGATGAGTGATTAGTGTAGCATTTGTTAATCCTGTCTAATGTTTAGCTACACCAAGAGGAAGGTTTTGTTGAAACTGCCTTTCAGATAGTCAAAATAAGGGCTAAGGAAAGAAGAAATAAAAATTGTTATTCCACTGGGCGCGGTGGCGCACGCCTGTAATCCCAGCACTTGGGAGGCTGAGGCAGGAGGATCGTGAGTTCAAAGCCAGCCTCAGCAACTTAGCGAGGGCCTAAGCAACTCAGTGAGACCCTGTCTCTAAATAAAATACAAAATAGGGCTGGGGATGTGGCTCAGTGGCCGAGTGTCCCTGAGTTCAATCCCTGGTTCCAGTAAATAAATAAATAAATAAAATAAACAAAATACAAAATAGGGCTGGGGATGTGGCTCAGTGGTGGAGTGCCCTGGGTTCAATCCCCGGTTCCAAAAAAAAAAAAAAAAAAATGTTATGCCACAGTGATATAAAGATGTCCCTCTATTTTTATTCCCATCTTCAGCTTTACATGACCGAAGTATCAAAGGATCTGGATAAAGACCCTCTTGTGTTTCTTTTAACTTTATCCTGGATCACCTGGTTAAGGTAACATCTGCCAGGTTTTTCCACAGTAAAGTTACTGTTCCTTTCTGTGCTCTATTCTGCGTCATTAAGTCCAGCCCACGCTCAGGGAGTGCAGTATGGCCCCACCTCCTTAAAGGGGAGAGTGTCTACAGCTGTCATGAGGCATTCTGCAAGAGTTGTCCCTATTTATTTATTCATTCACTTAGTTGTGTGTGCATCTGGGTGTGTGTGTGTGTGTGTGTGTGTGTAGTGCTGGAGACAGAACCAGGGGCCTTAACATGCTAGGTAAGTGCTCTACCACTGAGCTACATCCCAGCCCAATTTATTCAATTATTTATTGAATTGGGATGGGCTCATGCACATTTATTTCATATTTCGAGTTACAATCAATACAATCAGTTATTAATTTTGTTGCTCAGATTGTCTGACTTGGTCATTGAAAACTCTTTCAGGAAGGCCACTATGTCCTTTTGGCCTGCACCCCATTTTTATTGGACAGGTCTAGAAAGTCAAATGTTGTTCTTTGCAATTAGGTTTTGTTTTAGCCGGGCGCGGTGGCACATGCCTGTAATCCCAGCACTCGGGAGGCTGAGGCAGGAGGATCGCGAGTTCAAAGCTCAGCAACTTAGCAAGGCCCCAAGCAACTCAGTGAGACCCTGTCTCTAAATAAAATACAAAATAGGGCTGGGGATGTGGCTCAGTGGCTGAGTGCCCCTGAGTTCAATACCTGATCCCCCCCCCCCCCCGCGCCCAAAAAAAGAATCACCTAGGAAAAAAATCAGCGTTCAGACCATTGTACCTTTTTGTTTTTAGTTCCTCATTTCACACATAGGAGGAAAGTCTAGCATTTGACATTCAGGGGCTGGGGGTACAGCTTGAAGGTAGAGTGTATATTAGCAAGCGCAACGCCCTGGGTTCAATCTTCAGCAACCTCTCCCACCAAAAAAAAAAAAAAAAAAATCCAATTCAATATTCTATTCACATCTGTGAGGCAGTCTATGACCTTAACCCATTGAAGAGACTTTTTTTTTTTTTTTTTGTGGTGCTGGGGATTGAACCCAGGG
>JAJEJO010000783.1:313958-363202 GCA_020662805.1 Glaucomys volans
AAATAGGGCTGGGGATGTGGCTCAGTGGTGGAGTGTCCCTGGGTTCAATCCCCAGTACCAAAAAAAAAAAAAACACAACAACAAAAAAAAAAAACAGTTACTGAGAGACACCTCAAACATATCCCAAACCGAGCTTTTTGTTTTTTTCCCTCCAGCCTTGCTTCTCCCTGCTCCGGTGCGTCATGGTGAATGGCAACTCCATTCTTCCAGATCTAGGCTAAAATCTTGCAGACATGTTTAACCTTTCTCCTCTCATGTCTATCAGCAAATCCCATCGTAGTTCTATCTTCACTACATCCAGAATCCAGCCGCTTCTTACCCTCCACTGCCTCCACTGTCATTTCCCTCCTGGGATTATTGTAATAACCTCCAGGTTAGTGCCCCAACTTCTGCCCCAATATAGTCACCACACAGCAGCCAGATTGAGTCTTTGAATATGTTAAATCAGCTCATGTCTCTCCTTTGCCCCAAAGCCCCACAGGCTTCTCTTCTCACTCAGACTGAAAACCAATTCCTCCAAATGGAGGAACCACCTTCAACCTCATGTCCTATAATGCCTGCCCTCCTCCCTCATTCTGGTCTGCTCCCTCTGACCTCGTTGTTCTCATTCCCTAGTCCAGGCAGGATCTGGTTGCTCACATCTCAGGGTTGTTTTGTTGTTGTTTTTGTGGTGCTGGGGATTGAACCCAGGACCTTGTGTGTGGGAGGTAAATACTCTACCTACTGAGCTACAGCCCCAGCTCCCTCAGGGCTCTTGCACCTGCTTCCTGTAGCCTCTCTTGGAATCTTTATCTTCCAGATGTCACCCCCTTACTTCTGGTCTTGGCTCACTGGCAATGCTTTCCTCGACCACCTCCCAAATGCTTATCAACTCCCCACGCAGCACATATTTACAGGTTTATTTTCTATCTTCCCATGAGAATGCTCACTTCTCAAAGGGTCAGCCAATAAGCTGAATTTGCCAGGAATGTCAAATACGAAAAAATATACCAAACAGAGTCATTAATAAATATATATATGTGTGTGTGTGTGTATATATATATATATATATATATATATTTTTTTTTTTTCCAAATATATATATATTTGGAACCGGGGATTGAACCCAGGGGCACTCCACCACTGAGCCACATCCCCAGCCCTATTTTGTATTTTATTTAGAGACAAGGTCTCACTGAGTTGCTTAGGGCCTTGCTAAGTTGCTGAGGCTGGCTTTGAACTTGCGATCCTCCTGCCTCAGCCTCCCAAGTGCTGGGATTACAGGCGTGCGCCACCGTGCCCAGCCGGCACGTCACTTTTATTAATAACACAATATTCATTTCACTGTTTTTTTTCTGAATAAACTGCTTGTTTCAATCAGCATTTCCCCCTTGTCTTTTAGATACCTTATTCCTCCAGTGCCAATTTTTCTCTTCTGAAACCAACTCCTTCCTCACAAAGCCACAAGTATAATCAGACTCATTCAAATAAAGAATTCACAAAGCATCTACCATACAGTACTCTCAATCCTCTGACCATTGCTCAGAATTCTACTGAGCTCCCTTTTTATTTACTTCACTATTTCAACTTCTTATTTCCTTAAATTTCAATTTGCTTTTACTTTCTGTTACCTCTAAGCCTAGCAAGGAAGAGCTTTAGTCTGGTTTGGGAGCCAACTAGAGTTTTCTCAATCTCCTATTTCCCTCTTAGTCCTCCCACCCACTCTTATTTTTTGAGTTCTGGAAACCACAAATCTGTGTACTCCATCTCATCTTGTTACTTTTTGACTTCTCAAAACTTTCACACAAAAATCATACTACTAGATGCTTTGTCTACTTTAGTCAAACCAATTTCAACCAGCAGTGGTGTTGCACACCTATGATCCCAGCTGCTCTGGAGATTGGGACAGGGGGACTGCAAGTTCAAGGCCAGCCTGGGCAATTTAGCAAGGCCCAGCCTCAAAAATTAATTTTTTTAAATTTTTTAAAAAGGGATGAGGATGTAGCTCAGTGGTAGAGCACTTGCCTACCATGTGCAAGGCTCTGGAATTCATTCCCAGAACTGAAAAAAAGGAAATAAAATTCACACAGAATATCGAGGTAGCATCTTAACCTAGTATGTCTCAACAACACAGGCCCCCAGAATGTGTATTAGAAATTTGTAGGGGAACATGGAGGTGTTGCAATCATTGGGGGGAAAAGCAGATAACATGTAACCAAGATGCTAGACATCCTGCAATAAAACAAGCCTACGCAATACCATATTCTCCTTAGGGAGGCACGGTGTTGCACGCCTGTGATCCCAGCTACTTAGGAGGCTGAGGCAGGAGGATCACAAGTTCCAGACCAGCTTGGGCAACTTAGCAAGAATCTGTCTCAAAAATTTTAAAAGGCCTTGGGATGTATGCCCCTATGTTCAATCCCCAGAACTACACACACACACACACACACACACACACACTTAATAAAAATATTGTCCTATATTCCATCAGACTTTTAAATGTCCTGCCAGGCACTTAATGTCTAAATTGATGTTACATATGCTAAGATATTTATTAATATGAAGTAAAATTTCTAAGATTTCTTTTACGTGAAAAACAATGGAAGATTACCTTTTTATAAATTTGATATAGTCAGAGCTTTACCAAAAAGTTATTCAGCATTTTGGAAAAATCATTTTGCAATCCTGTATGATGCTTGAGGCATCCTTTAAGTGTATTGTTCTTGGGTATGGGTGCAAGTAGATGACTACTTCTTTGAATTTTCTTTTCTTTTTTCTTTTTGTTTGCTGGGGACTGAACCCAGGGCCTTGTATATGCCAGGCAAGTGCTCTACCACTGAGTTATATCCTCAGTTATGGAGAAGCAAAGGTAGAGGGAAAGAAATGCAGCTCGGTTTTGGATGTATGTTTGAGGTGTCTCTTGGATATCCAAGTAATCTTTTTATTTTTTGAACCAGGGATTGAACTCAGGGGCCCTCGGCCACTGAACCACATCCCCAGCCCTATTTTGTATTTTATTTAGAGACAGGGTCTCACTGAGTTGCTTAGCGCATTGCCCTTGCTGAGGCTGGCTTTGAACTCGAGATCCTCCTGCCTCAGCCTCCCAAACCGCTGGGATTACAGGCGTGCGCCACCACGCTGGGCTCCAAGTAACCCTTTTAAGAAGGCAAGTAGAGCCAGGTAAGGCGGTGCATGCCTGTAATCCCACTTGGTATTATTGTTTTGCTTTGTTCTGTAGTGCTGAAGATGGCACCCAGAGCCTTGGGCATATTTTGGTACATCATTTGTTTCTCTTTACATCACTGCTACAGTATTATCTTCTCTCGTTTACAGATGGATCATATTCATGATTGTGATTGCAAGAGTAAATTAAGTTCTATTCAGAATATATAAAGGGATATTGGCACTAATTTAACTGAGAATCATTAGTATAAGAAAATGGGCTGGGGTTGTGGCTCAGTGGTAGTAGGATGCTTGCCTAGAATGCATGAAGCACTGGGTTTGATTCTCAGCACCACATATTAATTAATTAATTAAAGGTCCATCAACAACTAAAAGCATATTTAAAAATACTTAAAATAAAAATCCCCAAATTTCTCGTTTGTTTCCCAGGCTACTATTGACCATATGATCATACCCTATATAACATTTTTAGGATCCTAAGGCATTTTATACGGACCCAGGGAATGCAGACGATAACAAATAAAACTTGTACAGCCCTTAAGAATTGAAATGGACTCACGTTGTCTGGTTTGATGTTCACAAGAGGGATAACAAATAAAACGTCTACTGATCTTTCTTATGCAGTGTGTTAGAGTGAAAACGAAAACAAAAAGCACTGTGTTATATTACAGGGCCGGTGCCCTATCTTCCCAGAGATTAAGTCGCCAAGATTCTCGACCAGATACAACCTTAGCACTTTTTTCTTGAGGGTTCATTTCAGGCTCCTCACGCACAAATGTCAAAACCGAGATCCAAGAAAAGGATTCCGCGATTCCGAGGAATTTATCATTCGAAGCAGGGGTGTAAGAAGACCTGGGATGTGCCACTCTGTTACGCTCCCTTTCCTAACCACGAATTTTAGATGAAAAGTGACAACACCAAGCACAAAACCGGACGTGGGCAGCAGGGGCGAGGGACGAGCGGCGAGCTCCGCCCCCGGGCCTACGCCCCGCCCCCAGGGCTGTCCGCGGCAGCGCCTGACTGGCGACCGACTCAGGGGGCCTCGTGGGGTCCTTCGAGCGGGCTCCTAACGCACTGCCTGACTGGATGCGCGGGCGGCTTCCGGTGTGGGTGACGAGTGGTGGCCGAAGCAGGGGGACAGCAGGGGACTCTTAGGCTGGAACCATGGCGGACGGCGGCTCGGAGCGGGCTGATGGGCGCATCGTCAAGATGGAGGTGGACTACAGCGCCACGGTGGATCAGCGCCTGCCGGAGTGCGAGAAACTGGCCAAGGTGAGGGGAGGCCGGTTGGCTGTTGGCGGGCGCCAGGGGCTGAGTCACGGCGCGGAGCCTGCTTAGGCCTCAGGGGGCCTGCGGGCTGGAGCGCACATCCCCCATTGCCTGCCCAGCCCGGGTGAGGCCTGCATGGGTGGGAGACCCCAGGTCGCCTCTGCAGCCGGAGGACGCTAGTGCTTACGGCTTCCCAGACTCTCCCCGACAGGTGGTCACTTCTGCCCTGTAGAAGTTGGGGCCCCGTTGTACTTTCTGCTTTTTCTTGGATGCTCTTTTAGAATTTTCCAGAGGTGAAGGCCGCATCAGCATTCAGACTAGATCAGAGAGTTTGGTTCTATTGCGGTTACCGAATGAATGTATGTCGTCCAGTCGTTTATGAAACTTGGTAACATGCCTGGTCTTTGACCGGAAGAAGGAAAGTGATAGGGCAAAAATAATTAACCCAGGACCCTTTTTCTTAAGGCTATATATGTAACGAATTAGTCAAGTCGTGCATGGTGGTGAGCTCTACAAGTGTAAAGTGTCACTGGAACACACAGAAGGAATCTGTTCATTCTTAGGGAGAAGCAGACATTTGTATTGAGCCTTAGTAAGTAGTAAGATCGGGACAGGGAGGAGTCATTCTTAGGAAAGTACTGGAAGAAAGAAAGGTAGGGACTAAAGGGCTGCGGATGTAGCTCAGTGGTAGAGTGCCCATTAGGGGAGGTAATGAACAATAGCCCACAAGCTTATCTACCATGGAATAGCATGTTTGGCTTTTTGTTTGTTTTGCTGTACTGGGGATTGAACCCAGGGTCTTGCATATGCTAGGTCTGTGAGCTGCACCCCCAGCCCCTCTACCATGGAATAGAAACTAAGTTGACCCAAACATTTTGAGGTCCTGCGCAGTGTCATGCGACTTTGTGTATCATTTTTCACATAAAGAAAGGAAGATTCAAAAGTTAGATGTCCAAGGTTAGTAATAGGCAGAATCTAGGATTCAGAACTAGGTGTGCCTCAATAGGAATTGGCTGCTGCAGAACCAAGTCCATCAGGGGCTGTTGCTAAGACTTATACCCAGGCCTCATTAAATTCCATGATCAGTTCAGCTGCAAACATGTATTACTATTCACCTGGGATGCCTTCACTGAGGATTGTTTTTGTTCCTTAAGGAACTTATTACGTAAGTATGTTACAGTGTAGTGAATTCATAGTCAAGAGGAGTGTCAAGAAATGCATCCCATTTAGTTCTTAGGGAAGCCTTTATAATGCTTTTCTTTAAAAAATGATTTTAATGGGACTTTAAAAAAGCAAGGGTGGAGAAGGATGATGAAGTTGCTATGCCTAGTTGTATTTCCTAGGTTTGGTATGCTTGCCGAGGGGTAGCCATAAGTTCATCCCTGAGCTTTCCACCAGGTAAACAAACATCAATATATAAGGGTGGAGAAATTCAAATGCCTACATTTTCAGGCAGATAGGAGTAGCCAGCAATTAGCAATTATTAGGTTCTTTCTATAGTACTGGGCAGTTTGCTGAGTACTTATATACACGGACTCATTTGATCCTCACTTCAGTCCTATTTGATAGGTATTACTATTATTAATGATAGGTATTATCTTACAGACAAGGAAACTGAGGCTAGGGGAAGTTGAGTCACATGCCCCAAGATCATATATCTCAGTAAAGTAGTGGGCCACGATGCAAACCCAGAGACCAGTTCTAAAGCTGTGCTCTTGCCTAGCTCATTTCACCTGGTGAGCCACGTGTAACGGGAACCTGAACTTCTGAGCACCTCCCAGGGAAAGGAGCAATTTTCCATCTCCAGTTAATGTTTGCCATTTGAGGATGAAGATGGATCTTTACCAAGGCTGGTAGTTTGAGGGAGAAACCAGGAATATGAATTTCTATGTGAAATACCTTAATATTTAAAAACTGGATAGCCAGGTGGTGGCACATGCCTTTAATCCCAGCTACTCAGGAGACTGAGGCAGGAGGATTGAAAAGTTGGAGGCCAACCTGTCAAGTTAGTGAGACATTGTCTCAAGTTAGCTATTGCACCTCTGCTTGGAATTCATAAAATGATAGTGTCCATAAATAAGAAACAAATTGTTTGCTTTAGGAGAAGTACAAGTATTCTTAGAACTGAGAACTGGGAAGGGGGAAAAAATCTTCTCTTTACCAATTTTTTCTGATAAGGGTCTGCTCTATGCGAAACCTAGCTAGTATTAGCACTTTGGGAAGTATAAAGATTATTAGAGCTCTTGTAGTCAGAGAGCTTTTAGGCTGGTAAGAAAAAAAAGCCTTCACTTTCACAGTTGTTCTAGTGATCATAGATGTAGCCTTCATTAGGACATTGTTAGGTTCAAGACAGTGGAAAAAAACTTGCACACTCAAATGCCAGATGCCTTTGGGCTGTTAGACGGAAGTTTTTTTGTTGTTGTTGTTTTGTTTTAATATTTTTTTAGTTGTAGATGGATACAATACCTTTATTTTATTTTTATGTGGTACTGAGGATTGAACCCAGTGCCTCACACATGTTAGGCAGGCACTCTACCACTAAGCTACAACCCTAGCCTCTGGATGTTTTTTTAACAAAGGATGTTTGGGCCTATTACACTAGATAAAATTAAAGGCATAAGTTAGGTTTTGCATGTTATTCATTTTATGTTAATTTTTAATGATTCTGCCAAACATTAAAAAATTTTTATTATTTTATTTTTTTAACCAGGTGGGCATGCATGTCTGTAATCCCAGCTACTGGGGAGGCTGAGGCAGGAGTATTGCAAATTCAAGGCCAGGGTCTCTAAAAAAAAAGATCTGGGAATGTAGCTCAGTGCTTAACATGGTTCAATCCCCAGTACTGCCAAAGGAAGGAAGGAAGGAAAGAAAGAAAAGTAACTTTGCATTTCTAGTCTGGAATGTGTAGAACATTTTAACATACATTCTTTATTTATTTATTTATTTATTTATTTATTTATTTATTTATGCGGTGCTGGGGATTGAACCCAGAGCCTTGTACTTTTGAGGCAGGCACTCTACCAACTGAGCTATGTCCCCAGCCCCTTATTTTTAATTTAGAATTCATCAATAAAACTTTGAAGGAAGTTTTGTTATTTCACTCATAACAAAGCAGTTCAGGCAGCTCACTTCGTTTATGGGAGCTCAGGTCTCCTAGCAACAGGAATAGTGTTCTTTTTCCTACATTTCACACCTGTTTAAAGGTTCATCAGTTTGCACTTAATTTCCTTCAGACAATTTTTATTTTAATTGTGGAAGACATTTGAAGATAAAAATTGTTGGTATAGCTTAATAAGAATATATAAGGTAGAGCTGGGGATATAGCTCAGTTGGTAGAGTGCTTGCCTTGCAAGCACAAGGCCCTGGGTTCAATCCCCAGCACCGCAAAAAAAAGAATATATAAGGTGAGAAAACCTTATATAGTGGAAGCCTTAAAAAAGCAAACTAAAGTCTAGACCTGAGTAGTAAAATCGCCAAATCTCGGCCATTTGATTCTAGTACAATTTTGTATCTACATACTGCTCCACTTAGCAAATAACAATAACTGGTATTTATTGCTGTTCTCTGAAAATGTTAGTTGCTATGATAATGATGTACATACTATGTTCCAGGCATATCTTTATAACTATTGACTTAATCCTTTACCAGTCCTTTGAGGTAGGTACTGTTAATTAGGCTCATTTCTCTGAAGAGAAAAATTGAGGGTCAAGAGTTATAAGTACAAGATAGTAAGTAGATCAGTGATTTAGACCAAAGCATTATTTTTAACCATTTCTTTCTAATGCTTCTGTGATTGACATGTGAGGAACACTGTGTCAGGTTGATAAGATAATAAAAGTGATACTAGGGGCTGGGGTTGTGGCTCAGTGGTGGAGTACTTTTCCTCCCACATGTGAGGCTCTTGCTTTCGATCCTCAGCACCACATAAAATAAATAAAATAGTAGTACTGTGTCCATCTGCATTTAAAAAAAAAATGTAAAAAAAATGTGATACTAGTTCTTGGTGATTATCTCTTCACCTTATATTGAGGAATTAAAAATTAAAGAGGGCCTTTTCTGAACTATGAAGATAAGGTTTGGCAGCTCTTAATACACAAAGGGTTTTCTGTTCTCTTTTTGATTATGGTATATTTGACGTGGTTATCTGGGGACTACTTACATTCTTAAGTTGAATACTATATCCTTTGGTTTTCCTTCCTCTTAATGTCTTATTTCTTTTGCTCACATACAGCTTCTCAAGGTTAATATTAACAGTAAAGAGATGGTGAAATGTTAAACAGTTTACTAATTATAGAAATGGGTCATTTAGAAGCATTGGATTGACTTTAAGTTTCAACTGTGGTAACTTGTTATTACCCTTTTCTTGTTTAGGTTGTTTAACAAATCATTAACAGATTGGATCCATTTAGGAATTAAAGGAGGCAAACATACAAAACTTACAGATACCCAACCTGCATTGATGTTCAACAAACTTATTAGTCATTTACCTAATTTACAAGGACTATTTTAGTGGGAAGAATGAGTCACAGAAGCCGCATGTTCTAACAAGTTGGTTTTGGATGGCTCTAACCTTTTTGTTTCCTATGAGTTGAAAGGCAGCATCAAGGAAGTAGAATTTCAAGAGCTTTGTGAATAGACAGGGAGGAGGAAGATGTTTCACTACAGGATTGAATATTGAAAATTGGGAGAAAAAAATGGGATGATTTGAGAACTGAAAGTTGCATTTAAAGAAATTGTTGGTGGTATCCCTCAACTAGCACTAACTTAACAGCCACATAATTTGTTACGCCCTCCTTATTTTGATAGTAAAAATCAAGAATTGTAAGCCATTAAGATCAACTGAATAGTTCAGGTCAGTGTCCATCCATTCAACCAGCACATACTATATGCAAGGTGATGTGAGGGAAGCAACAATTAAACAAGGTTCCAGGCCTAATGAAACTTATAAACCACTAAGTTGGTAAGATGTGTACATTAATAATTCTGCTAAAAGGTATAGAAGATTGACCAGTCACTTGGGAGACCAAGGCAGGAGTATCACAAGTTTCAGGCCTGCCTCAGCAACTTAGTGGGACAACTTATTTTGTCCCAAAATAAAATAAAGAATTAAGAAGGGCTGGGGATGTAGCTCAGTGGTTAGAGTCCCTGGGTTCAGACCCCTGTACTACCTGCCCCACCAAAAGTATCAAAGGATATACCATAATATCTGCAGAAGCAACATTATGTACTTGGTGTGGTGATGCAGCAGCACTGTGAGTTGCAACAACAGAGTTTTGGTAACTGCTCTTAGAGTACATTCTAGTGAGAGTACTAAGATGGTAAACATTAAAATAGAGTATAATTTGGGGTAATTGCAAAGCAGGAAGTCAGTAGGGTTCAGTGTTAAAGGAGGTGCTAAATGACTGCTGATTTTACAGTCTTAGCCAAGAACACCTTTCTGAGATGATGACATTTAATGCCTTGTTGCTGCTGCAGTCCATGCCTCTAAAGCAGTCTGGCTCCCTCCCATATGGGGTGCAGTTCTTTAGTACCCATGCTTTTGTGTGTTGTGTGTGTGTTTGAGGTACTGGGGATTGAACCCAAGACCTTGTGCATGCTAGGCAAGGACTTTAGAACTTAGTTACATCCCTGCCCCTTTTAATTTACTTTTTAAATTTTGAGACAGGGTCTCATTAAGTTGCTTCAGACACTTGGAATCCTCCTGCACCTTCAGGTAGCTGGGATTACAGGCCTGTACCATGGCACCTGGCAGTACCCATGCTTCTGAAGTAGAATACCATATAATAAAGTATACTCTTTATATCATAGTCACATAATCATAGCGATTGTAAATATGACAGATGACTATCAGTAAGTAAGCAGGATTTTGCATTTGAACTTTTTGCACTTTGTCTTCCAGATATCAGCCATTTCCCTGTGAAGATTACTTTGATCAAAACAAAGAGCATGATTTCAACTAGTATGGTAGGGGAGCACTGCAGTGTAGTGGAGGGAACAACATTGGGCCAGGAGGGCAGAGCCTGGCAATCTGGTTCTGCTAATAGGCTTGTGGCTGAGCCAAGTCACTTAAACTGTTTGGTTTTCAGTCTTTTTAATTTCTAAAGTGAAGTGATGGAATTAAGTAATTTCTAATGGTCTTTCTAGTCCTGAGAGTATTTGATCTTTTATAGTTTTTAACCTTCAACTTTGGAAAATTTATAGATTTGTTCATTGTTCTTTTCTTCTGATGAACATTTGGCCAGCATTTATTGTGTATATGAATCTTTAGGGCTTCAGATTCTTTGCTCCCCTTTGCATAGGTAGTATTGTTAAAATATGTTAATATGCATGTTTTGGATTTAATTGAAATAAGTTCACACAGTGGCTGTGCTGTACATACTATGTGCTACTTAGAAAATACACAGTTCAGCCTGGCAGTGTGGCTCAGCATGGCAGTAGATTGAAGGCAGTATTTTGAAAACATTATTTAGACTCTTAATTCAAAAACTGTTATTAGTTTCTTTCATCATTAAGGAAAGGATAGTACTCAGGTCATTTATGAATGTCATTAAAAGTTTTTCAATAGCTGGGCATGGTGGTGCAAGCCTGTAATCCCAGTGGCTCAGGAGGCTGAGGCAGGAGGATCAGGGGTTCAAAGCCAGTCTCAGCACAGGCAAGGTGCTAAGCAACTCAGTGAGACCCTGTCTCTAAATAAAATACAAAATAGGGCTGGGGATGTGGCTCAGTGGCAGAGTGCCCCTGAGTTCAATCCCCGGTTCCAAAAAAGAAAAAAAAAAGTTTTTCATTTATTGTTTGAAAAAAAATTTTTTTTTTAATTCAAGAATTCTAAAAAACTTTTAACAGCTCTCCTCATTGTTTCCAGTTCATTGGTAGAGTTATGTATATGGTTGTTATTGATATCAATATCTTAATGCAGTTTTTGTGCTATGGGTTGGTTTTTCTTTTTTTTTAATCAAAATATATGGTTCCTGATAGGATGATCTCTTTTAGTCCTGGTGTATTATTTAGGTTTATATTATTTGAATTTTTAATTGCTGTTTCTTAAAGTAAGTACCAGGGAAAATGTTCTGTTTTTGCATGTAGGGGAGACATGCAGAGGTTATCAGTTGACATAAAGGGGTGTATTCAGTTGGGTCAATATTTGCTTGAGAGCATGACTTTCACTATAGCATGTATGTGTATTCTCAGGTGGTCTCTTTTTCCTGTAAGCATGATTATTAATTTATTTTAAAAGTCATTGAAGCCAGGCATGGTAGTGCATAATCCCAGTGACTCGGAGGCTGAGGCAGGAGGATCACAAATTCCAGGCCAACCTGGCTAGTTTTGCAGGACCTTGTCTCAAAATAAAAAATAGAAAGCACTGGGGATGTAGCCCAGTGGTAGAATACCCCTTGCTGTTCAATCCCCAGTACTAGAGGGAAAATCCTTGAAAAATTAAGCCAGAGCTTCCTATCTTTGTGGCACCAATATCATTTTTTATTTTCACTGCTGAATATTGTAAAATATTTGTATGTTAAATTTGTAAAGAAAGCAATTGTTTTCCCATTTTTGTTCTTCAAAGTCATTTGCAACTACCAGCTAAAGTCTCAGTGCAAAATAAGATAAACAGTTATTACCACTCTTGAGTTTGATAAATCAGAATCCAAAACAAAGAACAAAGACTTGGCATTTTTCTCAGGTGAAACATCATTGTTGTTATATGTTCAGTTTTTTTTTAGGTTTCTCTACATTTTAAGGAAAGTTAGGGCCCCAGGCAGGGAACCACTGCCTTAAGGGATTCACTGGAGAAGCAAGCACTATCATGAAATGGAGAAAAATGAGAGTAATTACAGATTTTTTTCCCCCTCTAGAATAGGCCTTTGAATTTGTTTTTTTTTTTTTCCTCAGAAACATCTCAGTTTAGGTCAGATGTTTGGTTTGTGTTGGTGATGTCATCGTTTTTCATTGTTATCTTCATGTTTTTCATTTTTATCTTTTTTTTAGGAAGGAAGACTTCAAGAAGTCATTGAAACCCTTCTCTCCTTAGAAAAACAAACACGTACTGTGAGTAGATTGTAGTGAAAATCCCAATTACCATTAGTGTCAGTATAACAATATGTTCTGTTTACTTGTAATATGTTTTCATTCTTACAGGCTTCTGATATGGTGTCTACATCCCGTATCTTAGTTGCAGTGGTGAAGATGTGCTATGAGGCTAAAGAATGGGATTTACTTAATGAAAATATTATGCTTCTGTCAAAAAGGCGGAGTCAGTTAAAACAAGTGAGTTAAGTCAACATTAACAACATTCTAGAGAGTATTTTAAAATTCTAGCCATGTTTTCGAAATGACTTATGTTTTTTCTTGTCTTTGGTTGCATATTTTTGTGAAATTTTACTTAAAGATGCAGCTGTGTTCTGGTTCTTGGTTGCTCATTTTTATTTAATGATTGTTATAATCTATCATTGATGTTCTAATTTATTTAATTATGTGTTTAACTGCTTGAATCTTTTGTTTGTTTTGCCCGTACCGGGGATTGAACCCTTGGACACTTGGTTGCTGAACTGCATCTCCAGCCCTATTTATTTGTTGACACAGGGTCTCACTAAGTTGTTGAGGCTGGCATTGAATTTATGATCCTCTTGCTTCAGCCTCCCAAGTAGCTGGAATTACAGGCATGTGCCACTCTATCCTTACAGTGCTGTTGCCTTAAATAGCATCTGTTTTTTTTTTTTAAGGAATATAAAACTGTAGACCACCATTCACCAATATTTATAGTAAAATAAACAGTATACATTTGGATAATATTCTGATTACTACTTGCATTAAACCAGATACTGAAAAGATTGAGCCTACATGTGAGGAATGAGTTGGTGTACAGAGAAAAGATGCAGGTCAATAATTTAGGTTATAAAAATTTGTGCCGGGTGCGGTGGCGCACGCCTGTAATCCCAGTGGCTCGGGAGGCTGAGGTAGGAGGATTACGAGTTCAAAGCCAGCCTCAGCAAGGGCAAGGCACTAAGCAACTCAGTGAGACCCTGTCTCTAATAAAATACAAAATAGGGCTAGGGATGTGGCTCAGTGGCCAAGTGCCCCTGAGTTCAGTACCTGGCTCAAAAAAAAAAAAAAAAAAAAAAAATTTTGCATATGTTGCCAGGCATGGTGATGCACGCATGTAATCCCAGCACTTGGGAGGCTGATGCAGGAGGATTACGAGTTCATAGCCAGCCTCAGCAACTTAGTGAGGCGCTAAGCAACTCAGTGAGACCCTGTCTCTAAATAAAATACAAAATAGGGCTGGGGATGTGGCTCAGTGGTGGAGTGCCCTTGGGTTCAATCCCCAGTACCAAAAAAAGAAAAAAAAAAAATTGCACACCCATTTGTGTCAACAGGTTGTAAATTGCCAGTATCTTTAGCTATCTGCTTAGGTTTTCATGAGCCAAATCTTAGACATTCCATGAATAATGACATTGTAGTAAACAGATTTCAACTTCTCAAGAAAGGAATGACTCACTAGCGGATCCCTGAAATGTCCACTTAACAAGTCTTCCTTAGTAATTACAACAAACAAAAATTTATCTAGTTTTTCTGCATGTGGGAGTTGTTGGTAGTGGTAGCATTTTTCTTTTCAGGAATTTTGCAAATAAAACTTGCATTTATGTGACTATAGATGCAGGAATAGATTTTGGTATGGCTGTTTTTAATTATCCAAATTAAACAATTAGCAAAGTTTTCATTTGAGGGGGTCCAATATATGTGAATGTTAACATATATTGACATGAGTTTAACATGGTGCTCAGTTCTGTTGTTTAAGAGACAATTATTAGATAAAATCATCTTTCAGTTTTCTAGAAAGCTTGGCTAACTGTGGGACAGTTTTGAAAGAGCTACTTAATTAGAAGCATTAGAGCAACCAGCATTAAAAGGCACAAAAATATATATTTATGTAGTATTTAGACAGTTCAAAACCCATATCCTACCTGGGTACAGTAGGTCATGCCTATAATCACAGCTGCTGGGGAGGCTGAGGAGAGGATTGCAAGTTGGAAACCAGCCTGGACAACTTAGCAAGACCCTGTCTCAAGATAAAAATCCACTGGGCTGGAGAGCTATACCATTCAGTATTTATCCTAAAGAACCAAAGTAATCATACTACATGATACAGGCATACCCATGTTTATAGTAGAACAATTAATAACCAAACTATGGAACCAGCCTAGGTGTCCACCACTGGATGAATGGATAAAGAAAATGTGATATACGCCGGGCGTGGTGGCGCACGCCTGTAATCCAAGCAACTCGGGGGGCTGAGGCAGGATCATGAGTTCAAAGCCAGCCTCAGCAACTTAGCGAGGCCCTAAGCAACTCAGTGAGGCCCTGTCTCTATAAAATACAAAATAGGGCTGGGGATGTGGCTCAGTGGCCGAGTGTCCCTGAGTTCAATCTCTGGTTCCAGAAAATAAAAAAAAGAAAAAAGAAAAAAAGAAAATGTGATATATATGCACAATTAGTTTTATTCAGTCTTAAAGAAAAATGAAATTCTCATTTGCAGGAAAATGGATGAAACTAGAGACCATTATATTAAGCAAAATTAGCCAAACTCAGAAGGTCAAGGGGTATGTTTTTTGTCATGTGGAAGCTAGAGAGGGAAAGGAAAAAGAAAGGTGGTGGTAGATCTCACGGAAGTCAAAGGGAGATCAGTAGAGGAAAGGAACCAAGGGTGAGCGGTGGGGAGTTAGGAGGAAGTGCTGGGGGGTGATATTAGCCAAATTATATTGTTATATGTGTACATGTATGAATATGTAACAATCCCATCATTGTGTACAATCATAATGTACCAATTGAAAAATGATGGGGAAGCTTTCCTTATCCCAGAGCTCTTTGAAGATGGAACTCTGGAAATAATAAAGTTTCATTCATCTTCCTTCAGAGCTGGCTTTGAATAAAACCTATTTTCCTACCCCACAAAAGGGCTGGACATGTACGGTCACTGATAGATCATTTACCCACCATGCCAGAGACCTTGGGTTCAATATATAATACATACTCACATAAAAGCACCTGTCCTAAAATACAGATTTAATTTTATAGTGTCATATAATCTGAACTAGTGGAGGTATTACTTACTTGAACTCATTGCTTTTTGGATGGAGAAATTAAAATTTATATTTAAGGCTCTTGGAATGTGATAACATGAAGAAACACGCAAGCTGTTCGCTCTTGACCTCAAGTAGCCTGTAGTTTAGTGAGGACTCTCAATCACAAGGATCAAGGTATACTTTTAGTATGTATCCTTAAGATGGGTAAAACATTGCACACGTCCGTGGGGTAGTATTTAATAAGTGACACAGTATATGTAAATGGCCCAAGAGTAGTGAGTGGTATAAGAGATAGGCAAGGAGGAGAGAAAGCGGGTGGTTAGGCGTATTAGGGAGGGCTTCTTAGAGAGAAGAATGGAGTCACTCTTACAGCTGGTTATGACACCAGAACTAGAACTGGGCTGCTCTTTTCCCTGTGACATGTTGTATCTTCATAGATAGGGAAAGTGCTTACGGACTTATAATTATCTGTTACCTGAATTTTTTCCTTTTTTGCATAAGCAGGCTCAGAAATTAACCTTTTCTACATTTGCTCCATTAAGGGTTTCTTTCTTTTCTTTTCTTTTTTTTTTTTTTTCCATTAAGGGTTTCTTATTTGAGCTCAGGGGTCATTCTAGCCATAACTTCACTAAAGACTTACTGTCATACCTACATTTTTTCAGAAAGCAGAATATTCACTTCAAATTAGAATATTGAAAATACCGTTCTGCCTTTAACCCATTTGATTTTTGTTGTTGTTGTTGCTTGTTGTTTTGCTTTGTTTTTGCATTGCTGGTGAATGCAAATAAAACCTTAGCTTTAGCTGGGCATGCTGGGTATGCTCCTGTAGTCTCAGCTAGTCAGGAGGCCAAGGCAGGAGGATCACCAGCCTAGGAATTCAAGGCCATGCTGGGCAACATAGTGAAACTCTTTTAAAATAAAAACAAACAAAACAACCTCATTCTGGAACCCCTGGTCTCTGAACAACTAATTTTTCAGATAGTTAAAAGTGTAGGACTGGGGATATAGCTCAGTTGCTAGACTGCTTGCCTGTCAAGCATAAGGTCCTGGGTTCAATTCCCAGCACCGCAAGAAAAAAAAAAGTATAACCTGAGCTACTTGAACATTCATTATTTTTCATGGCAATCCTTCCAAGATATGCTGTTTATTTTTCTGCTTTCTTACATGATGCTTAATGTAATTTAACATTTTCTTGATGGCTTTAGTGTTCTAGTTACTAACAATAATTATGATGTGATATTTAAAATCTAGATTAGGGTTTGGCAGGTGATGAACCACAGACCAGATGCCACCTGCCCCCTATTTTTTAAAATAAGCTTATTGGAACACAGCCACGTCCATTTGTTGATATATCATCTGTCATCTTTGAGTTATGAAGGCAGAGTTGAGTATTTGCCACAGAGACTATATGGTCCCACCAACAGTTATTTGTTAAATATTCACAAAAATTTACACAAAGTATTTACCAACCTTGGACCTAGATCATGGGATATTAGAGCTGGAGGGAATGTAGTCCAGTCCTCTCATACTACCTTTGAGGAAACCAAGGGCAGGAGATTCTGACTTTGAGTGCCATGTTGTACTGAGGTGAATATGGGTGACTGGCTCCTCCCCACTCAGAGGATGGAACAGTTTACCTTCTACTCACACTGACACTTGTCTTCCACCACAGGGTCAGCTGCTCATGGCTTCCAGCCACTGTAGAACTCTTCTTTCCTTTTCCCATTTTTCCCCTCAGTCTGCTACCGTGTTTTTCATGTTTTCCTACTAGGCTGCATCTTTGCATCTAAGATTTTCTAAACTTTATGATTTGTTACTAGATATCCAATACTTCTTAGGTATCAGAGATTTTGATGTGATTTAATGTTTTTTATGGGCATTTCAGTCTCTAGAGTTACCCTTTGGGAAGATCAAATTTGATAAAATTTAGACATTTTAGCTTTTCCATCATTAGAATACATTTTTTCCTTGTTTGAGGAATGAATTTCACTTCTGAATAAATTTAAATATTTTAGGCTGTTGCAAAAATGGTTCAACAGTGCTGTACTTACGTTGAAGAAATCACAGACCTCCCAGTCAAACTTCGATTAATCGATACTCTTCGAATGGTTACAGAAGGAAAGGTGAGTGTTAAGAATCTATGTATGTGTGTGTGTGTTTATTTTTATAAGAAATTCATAATGCTATCAGCTTAATACAACTCTTATTCTTGTACATTCCTTTCTAGTGTCTTCCCATATGCAAATGAATATATTTAAATATCAGTCTTGGTGTGACCAGATTTTTCTAGGAATTAGTGAACTTATCCCAGATTTTATGTAGTTTTTTAAAAATGAATAAAAATTCTATATGGCCAGGGCATAGGGAGAAGGGTATTTTAGACATGGGGGAAATTATATACAAAGATACCTAAGTAAGAAGCACAGGGTATGTTTAGGAAACTAAATACGTCAATATTACTGGAAATTAAGGTTTGGGGGAATGAGGGGTAGAAAGGATTGCTGCAGAGTGTCAAAATTCATTCAGTAGACTTAGGTTACAGTTAAGTTTTTGATGTTTAATTTCTCCAGAATTATAAATCTACTAAAATTAGTTGTATTTACAAAAAGTGCTAACAATTTTAATACTTAGCAAGACCAGATAAAGTAGTCTTGTATATAAAGATGAATTGGGCTGGAGGTGTAGCTAGAGCACATGCATGATGGCCTGAATTCAGTCCTCAGCACCAAAAAAAAAGAAAAGAAAAGAAATAGCTGAATCAAACTTAGAGCATCAGTGACATTGTAGACATTGATCTGCATTTCCTCATTATGAAGTATGTTATTCTTCAAATAACCAGTTCTTTTAAAGCCACTTTCCATTTTTTCCTCATTTATATAGCTAGTGGTCCTCTTACTTGTTAAAACAGTAATTTCATATTTAGGTTCTGAAAGCAAAGCTGAAAAACATAGAGACATTTTCTTTAAAATTGTATTTATGAAATGTAAAATGTCTCACAGCTTTATACATGGCAGATAGTAGCAGAAAGATAAGTACTTTATACATGGAGATAGTAGCAGCAAGATAGTACCTATTTTATTAATAGTTCAATTCTACCTTTTAGATTTTAACACATTTTTGCTGGGGATACCAGCTTTGTGGTAGAGCATTTGCTTGGCATGTGTGAGACCCTTGGTTCCATCTCCAATGCTGCAAAAAATAAAAAGCAAAACTAAATAAATTTAAACTTTTTTTTTTTTTCCAGAAATTTTGATAATATAAATTTCTTTCGTTTATAGATTTATGTTGAAATTGAGCGTGCTCGACTAACTAAAACATTAGCAACTATAAAAGAGCAAAATGGTGATGTGAAAGAGGCAGCCTCCATTTTACAAGAATTACAGGTAAGGTGCTGCATTTTGGAATTTGTAAAGCAACTTTTTGAGTTAGCAGTGTCTTGTGCAAGTAGCTGACCTGGATGCCTCATCACATTTTGTTGAACCATTAAGAGTAAGAATAAATGCAGGGGCCAGGGTTGGGGCTCAGTGGTAGAGCGCCTGCCTAGCATGTGTGAGGCACTGGGTTCGATTCTCAGCACCACATATAAATAAACGAATAAAATAAAGGTTCATCAACAACTAAAACAATTAAAAAATAAAAGAATAAATGCAACAGTGTGAGGTTATTCAGACCACTGGAAACTACATAATAGCAGGCCAGCTAAGTTTAACTTCTAAAAGTTTTGAAGAAAAGTTAAGATTTACCTTGATTTTTGTGCCATTTTTTGAACATTTCAATTCTCTTTGGAATTTAAATAAAATAGGTAATTTGCTGGGCACACCTATAATCCCGGCAATTTGGGAAGCCCAGGTAGGAGGATCACAAGTACAAGGCCAGCCTCAGCAACTTAGGCCCTGTCTAAAAAAAGTAAATAAAAGGGCTAGGGATGAGACTCAGTGATAAAGTGCCTCTGGGTTAAATCCCTAGTATGGAAAAAAAAATAGTTAATTCATGTACTGTTTACTTATGCCTCAGGAATATGGTATTAATTCTTTTTTTTTTTTTTAATTTTTGGTACCAGGGCAAAGCCACTGAGCCTAGTCCACAGTCCTTTTTATTTTTTAATAGGCTTGCTAAGTTGCTTAGGGCCTCGATAAATTGCTCAGGCTGGTCTCAAACTTGGAATCCTCCTGTCTCAGCCTCCTGTGTCACTGGGATTACAGGTGTACACTACCACAGCTGACTCATTATCTTCATTTTTAATGAGTGTTTGCTATCTGATAAATTTCTGAACCAAATTGGTTCTGAGGTGTGTGTGTGTGTGTGTGTGTGTGTGTCTATGTCTGTCTGTCTGTCTGTCTGTGTCTGTTCCTGTGTGTGTCTCAGCCTAGTACTGGGAATTGAGACCAGGAGTCCTTTACCACTGAGCTCTGTCCCTAGTCCTTTGTATTTCTTATTTTGAGACAGGGTCTTGCTACTGGCAGGATCCTCTTGCTTCAGCCTCCTGAGCAGCTGGGATTATAGGCATGTGCCATGGATCAAATTTGTTTTAACGAATAAAGAAAAATTGCCAGAGCTTGGGGATATGACTCAGTGGTAGAGCTTTTGCTACTCTGCATAAAGCCCAGGGATCAATTCTTAGCACAGAAAAAGAGGAAATGAAAATCGCTTTATAATTTGCTAGGTTTCAGAACAGTATTTTAAGACAGGCCTTAAAATTGAGACAACAAAGAGCAAAGAAATAATGAGAAAAGCTGTGGACTCTCTTAGCTGAAAAACGCATACATACTGTGATCAGATTTTTTCAAGTCATTTTAATGAATTCAGACTCTGTCTCCAGTATCATCTAGAACTCCCCAGATAAGAAACTTGTCTAAAGTCATTGCCAAGAAGTGATAGAGCTTGGATTCATACTGGACATGTTTGACATCAAACTGTAGTTATATTTTTATTAACAGACTTTTGGAGTTTTAGGTTCACAGCAAAATTGAACAGAAAGTACAGACAATTCCTGTGTATCTGTTGTCCCCCCTATATATTCAAGCTCCTCCACTATTGTGTTCCCCCACCAGAGTGATACATTGGTTACAGTCAGCCTCCATAGACTCATTATTACTCAGAGTCCATATGTTACATTAGGGTTCACACTTGGTGTTGCATGTTCTGTGGGTTTTCAGAAATATGTGCCACATATCACCTATAGTCCTATCATTCAACATAAGTTCTTTGTCCTAAAAATCTGTGCTTTTCCTATTCATCTCTTCTTCCCCAAGACCTTGGCAAATGTGTTTTTGTTTTGTTTGTTTGTTTTTTGTTTTTTAATATAGATGGACACAACAGGGCTGGGGATATAGCTCAGTTGGTAGAGTGCTTGCCTTGAATGTACAAGGTCCTGGGTTCAGTCCCCAGCACCACCACCAAAAAAAAAAAAAGAGAGAGAGAGAGATGGACACTACATTTATTTTTATGTGGTGCTGAGGATCAAACCTGCTGCCTCTCATGTGGTAGGCCAGTGCTCTACCACTGAGTCGCAGTCCTCAGCCCAGTGAGTTTTTTTTAATGTCTCATTTTGCGTTCCAGGTTCTATTTTTCAACTAGGAAGGTCATTGACAACATTACCAACATCATCTTTGAAACAGTCTAGCCCACAAAAATCTCAAGCCTCCCTAAAAGCTTCTAGGTTTAACTATCAGTTCACAGAATGGCTATGGTAGGAACAGAGGAGCCTGTTAAATGATACCACAGGAATGCAGTCAGCAATATCTAGACTCAAGAAAAATATAAGATGATTGACTTGGTTTCTTCATCAAGTAAATGACAAAGAAAAAAGGAGGAGTATAGCTACCAACTATAACATGTGAATCTATTTGGATTCTAATCCACCTTTTAAGATACATGAGATTTGGGACTGGGGTTGTGGCTCAGTGGTAGAGCACTTGCCTAGCACATGTGACACTGGGTTTGATCCCCAGCACCACATTTAAAAACAAAAACAAAAACAAAAACTAACCAAATAAATAAAGGTATTGTGTCCATCTACATTTTAAAATATTTAAAAAATATTTTTAATATTTATATTGTATATAATATATATTATGTGATAATGTGAGACTTGAAGAATTACTAGATACTTGGTGATATAAGGAATCTTTCCCTATGGCCTTTTTTCCCCCCAAAATTTATTTTTTAGAGATACATACTGAAATGTTTGCATGTCGTGTGTTGAACAAGATTTCCTTCAAAGTAATTGACATGTGGAGAGTGAGTAAAGATGTGTAAATGAAACATCAGTGGTTCATTTTGTGTGTTTGTAATTTTCCTAAATAAAAAATTACAAAGATGGTGAAAACATTTCAGACCAAAATAAAATAATAATAATAATAAGTTTTCATTCTACTTTGTCAATGTGTCATCCTGGACTTTATAAATTCATCCATCAATATTATATCACAAACATTTTTCGTAGTGTTTAATGTGATTTATTCTCTACATTGTATGGTGTAAATCATTTTTATCCCCAGTACTAAGGATTAATCCCTACCATTGATGCCCTTTTTATTTTTTATTTTGAAAACAGGGTCTCTCTAAATTGCTGAGGCTAGCCTCAGACTTGCCATCCTTCTTTTTTGGGGGGGGGTGTACTGGGGATTGAACCCAGGGGCACTCGACCACTGAGCCACATTCCCAGCCCTATTTTGTATTTTATTTAGAGACAGGGCCTCACTGAGTTGCTTAGGGCCTCGCTAAGTTGCTGAGGCTGGCTTTGAACTCGTGATCCTCCTGACTCAGCTTCCCTAAAAGCTGAGATTACAGGCATGCACTACCACACCTGGTTGTATATGTTTATATCTTATATAACTTTACATTTTACATCCATTGGGAGTCATATCCATTTGCTATATAAGGAGGGTTTCAATTGTAGTTTCTTGAAGGTGAGTAGCTTTTTATGTAATTGTCATTACTGCAGGTTCATGAAGATTCTTATTATTTGACAGACTGTTATTTAATTTTGTTGTAATTCATAAAAATTCCTAAATATTATAAACTTATTTGGGAAATTACTCTGCTAGGTGGAAACCTACGGGTCAATGGAAAAAAAAGAGCGAGTGGAATTTATTTTGGAGCAAATGAGGCTTTGCCTTGCTGTAAAGGATTATATTCGGACACAAATTATCAGCAAGAAAATCAATACCAAATTTTTCCAGGAAGAAAACACAGAGGTAAGCATATCTGTGACTGTGTGTTTATTTTAAGAGAGTTCATATAAGACCCATGAACCCCAATTTATGTTGTCTTTTTTTTTTTCAGAAATTAAAGTTGAAATACTATAATTTAATGATTCAGCTGGATCAGCATGAGGGATCCTATTTGTCTATTTGTAAGCACTACAGAGCAATATATGACACTCCCTGTATACAGGCAGAAAGCGAAAAGTGGCAGCAGGTAAGATATTCTAATAATTGACTTTGACAGTTGTCATTAGTTAGAAGATCTTGGATCTTTTTTTTTTCTATTTTTTTTTCTAGTAATTTATGTGCAGTTCTGTGGTTCTTCTTTCTATTCATTGTGTGGTATTCATTTATCTTTACTGTATAAGATGAAGTGGACAATAATTCAAATTACATATCATGGGGCTGAGGTTATGTCTCAGTGATAGAGTGCTCGCTCAGCTTGTGTGAGGCCCTGGGTTCGATCCTCAGCACCACATAAAAAAGATAAAATAAAGGTATCGTGTACACTTACAACTTAAACAAAATATTTTTTTAAAAAATTACATATCACTTTTGAACAAATGTAGGCTTAATGTTTCTTTTTGTTGTTGGTTTGGTTTTGGTTTTTTGCAGCACTTAGGAATTGAACCGAAGGTCTCTGCCACTGGACTATGTTCCCAATCCTTATTTTTCATTTTGAGAGAGGTTCTCCTTGCTTAGGCTTACCCTTGAACTTGGGACTCTCCTGCCCCAGCCTCCTGAGTTGCTGAGATTATACATGTGCACTATGGTGTCCAGTTTTAATGTTTCTTATGTACAACTGATCACCTGCTAACAAAGGTCACAAATAAGATTCAGTATTACTTTGGAAAGTTCTTTTATAAAGACTGTTTTAAATAGCTTGTGTGTATATTCTATATTATGCTGTCAGCTTATTGTAAGAACTTTTCCTGGGACTGGGGTTGTGGCCCAGTGTTAGAGCACTTGCCTAACATGTGTGAGGCATGGGTTCAATTCTCAGCACCACATTATAAATAAATGAATAAAATAAAGGTCTGTCAACATCTAAAATTTTTTTTAAATACATTTGTCAAAAGTGAATGTTAAGGGCTGGGGATGTAGCTTAGTTGGTAGAGTGCTTGCCTTCTAAGCACAAAGCCCTGGGTTCAATCCCTAGCACTGCAAAAAAACACACAAAAAAACGGTGAATGTTAAAAAATGTTAGTTGAGGTAGTAATTTAAATTAGCAAATATTTGTTATAATGGATTTATGAAAACTAAATATTGCAGAAGGAAATGAAAAATGCAGCCTGGTAAGATTTTCAGCCTGGTAAGATTTTTTTCCCCTAGTCCTTTTTTTTTTTTGTACTAGGGATTGAATTCCCCAGTGCTTAACCACTGAGCCACATCCCCAGCCCTTTTTATTTTTTATTTTGAGATCATGTATGGCTAAGTTGCCTAGTGCCTTGCTAAGTTACTAAAGCTAGCCTCAGCCTCCTGAGTCACTGAGATTATAGGCATGTACCACTGGGCCTGGCTCCCCCTAGTACTTTCGGAGTTCAAAATTAAAAATTGTTATGTATAATCATTCCTTAATTTTTCAGTTCTTACCGAAGTTTCCATTTTGTTTTTAGTCTTGTGTATAACCTGTTGTGTTGTTCAACATTTTTAGGCTCTGAAAAGTGTTGTTCTCTATGTTATCCTGGCTCCCTTTGACAATGAACAGTCAGATTTGGTTCACCGAATAAGTGGTGACAAGAAGTTAGAAGAAATTCCCAAGTACAAGTAAGTGCCTTTGTAATTAGCATAGTATGTCTCATTAGAAGCACCATTTTAAAAGAAAATGTCACCTGAGTGTACACTTCTTAATTGGTTGCTTATTTTGCTGAAAGCAAGATAAGCCAAACTCAGGCTGGGGATATAGCTCAGTTGGTAGAGTGCTTGCCTCGTAAGCACAAGGCCCTGGGTTCAATTCCCAGCACTGCCCAAAAAAAAAAAAAAAAAATAAGCCAAACTCACAAAGTTAAGGGTTCTGTTTTCTCATATGTGGAAGCTCAAGATAATAAGCTAGAGTGGTGAGATGTTTTTAGTATTGCTTTAGAAATTAACACAATGAGATTATAACAATTTATTCTGAACTACTTATTTAAAAGTTTTGTATCAAGCTGACTTGAGCAACTTTTGATCAATTGATTAATTAGCCCCCCTTTTTTCACAATACCTTTGTTAATTTGTATGTGGTGCTGAGGATCGAACCCAGTGCCACACGTGCTAGACAAGCCCTCTGCCACTGAGCCACAAGCCCCTAATTAGCCCTTTTATAAAGTTGTCATTAATAGTTCTTTGAAAGTACACACTTCTGATAATCTGTCAAATATAAAACAGTCATGCTTCACAGTAAGCATGATGGACGTTTATTATTTAAGAGGTTTTTATCTGTTTCAATATTGTGTTTACAGTTACTTCAGAAATTGACAGGCGAGAGCAGAATATTAATTAGAGGAATGCTCTATTTGGAGTTGTGGACACAATGGTAATAAAGTCGGTTGAATAAGTAATAATCAAATTTGTCTTCTTTTACTAAGTACAAAGGTGTAAAAACTGCTGACTTTTTGAAATTTGCTATTTTACAGACTAAATATTCTTTATCTGATGGTTGAGATCAGAAATGTTTCCAAGTTCAGGCTGTCACACACCTGTAGTCCCAGAGACTCAGGAGGCTGAGACAGGATTGTGAGTTTAAAGCTAGACTCTGCTACTTATCGAAAACTGTCTCAAAATAAAAAATAAAAAGCCCTGGGGGTGTAGCCCAGTGAGAAAGTGTCCTTGGGTTCAGTACCAAAAAACAAAAAGTTTCTGATTTTAGTGTTTTTTTGTTTTTGAAATATCTGCATGTACATAATGTGATATCTTGGGGATGGGACCCAAGTCTAAACAGAACATTTGCTTGTTTCATGTATAACTCATAAACATAGCCTAAGGGGTATTTCAGCAGTGTTTTTTCCCCTTATTTTCTATTTTCTGTTATTTTCTATAATACATAATGGTATTCTATAATACACACTATATACATAATGGAGTCATTGTTACATACTCATACAAGCACGTGTTGTAGAAGAATCATTTGGTCAGTGTCATTCCCTAGTATTTCCTTCTTCCCTCCCCTTCTTTCCCTGGTCCCTTTATTCTGCTGTTTTCCTTTCCATTTTCATGAGTCCATACCACTGTCTGTTTTTTCCTTTTTCTTTTCTAGCTTCCTTCCACATATGAGATAAAACCGAATCCTTGACTTTGTGAGTTTGGCTTATTTTGCTTAACATAATGCTCTCAAGCTCCATCCACTTTCCTCCAAATGACATAATTTTATTCTTTTTTTTTTTTAAGTTGTAGATGGACACAATATCTTTATTTCATTTATTCATGTGGTGCTGGGGATTGAAACCAGTGCCTCATACATGCCAGATGAACGCTGTACCACTGAGCCACAACCCAGCCCCGTAATTTCATTCTTTATGGACTGAATGGAATTCCATTGCGTGTATATACACCACAGTTTCCTTATCCATTCCTCTGTTGATGGACACCCAGGCTCGTTCCATAGTTTGGCTTCTATGAATTGTGCTGCTATAAACATGGTATCCATGTATCATTGTAGTACAATGGCTTGACTTCTTTAAGATAGACATTAAGGAGTGGTGTATCTGGGTCCTACGATGGTTCCATTCCTAGTCTTTTGGGTTTTGTTTTGTTTTGTTTTGTTATTGAGGATTGAACTCAGGGGCCCTCAATCACTGAACCACATCCCCAGCCCTTTTTTGTATTTTATTTAGAGACAGGGTCTCACTGAGGTGCTTGGTGCCTTGCCTGTGCTGAGGCTGGCTTTGAACCCACAATGCTCCTGCCTCAGCCTCCCGAGCCACTGGGGTTACAGGTGTGCAACATTGTGCCTGGCTTTTTTTTTTTTTTTTAAACTGGGGATTGAACTTAGGGGCATTCTACCACTGAGCTACATCCCCAGCTTGTTTTTATTTTGAGACAGGACTAAGCCGCTGAACCTGGCCTTCACTTGCAATCTCTTGTCTCAGCCTTGCAAGCAAGCTAGTATTACAGGTGTGCATGTACCACACCTGGCTTCCATTTCTGGTCTATTGAAGAAACCCCATACTGATTTCCATTGTACTATTTTACAATCCCACCAACAGTATAAATGTTCCTTTTTTCCCCATATCCTCTCCAGTGTTTATTATTGTTCATATTCTTTTTCTCATCCTATCCTTTTTTCCCCCCTTTTGGTACTAGGGATTGAACCTGGGGGGGACTCTATCACTGAACTACATCCCCAGGCCTTTTTAAATTTAAGGCAGGGTCTCAAATTGCCAAGACTGGCCTTGAGCTTGTGATCCCCTGTCCAACCTCCTAAGTAGCTGGGATTTACAGGCATGCACCACCACACTGGGTTTATTGTTTGTATACTCGACAGCTACCTTTCTAACTGGAGTGAAATGAACTCACAGTGCAGTTTGGATTTGCATTTCCATAATTGCTAAAGATGTTGAGCATATTTTCATGTGTTTTTTATCCATTTGTATTTCTTTCTTAGGAAGTGTCTGTTCAATTCATTTGCCCATTTACCAATTAGGTTATTTGGTTTTTTTGTTGAAAAGTTGAGTTCTTTATATATTCTGGATATTAATTCTGTTTTGGAAGAGTAACTAGCAAAGATTTTCTCCCGTTCTGTGGGTTCTCATTTTACATTCTTGTTTCCTTTGCTCTGCAGAAGCTTTTTAATTTGATGCCGTACCATTTATTAACTCTTGGTATTTTTTGAGCTTTAGGCGTTCTATGAAGAAATCCTTGCCTGCACATTGACCTTCCATTTTCTTGTAGGAATTGGGAAGATTCTGGCTTAATCCCTACATCTTTGATCCATTTTGAGTTAATTCTTTGTGTAGGATGAGAGGGATCTAGTCTCATTCTTTTCCATATGGATAACCTGTTTTCCCAGAACCATTTGTTAATAGGCTGTCTTTTTTGCCAACATATATTTTTGGCACCTTCATCAAGGATTACTGTATCTGTGCAGGTTTGTCTCTCTCTCCTTTTCTGTTCCCTGCTCTGTGAGTCTGTTTTTATGCCAGTAGGATGTAATTTACTATAGCCCTGTAGTTTAATTTGAAGTCAGGTAATGTGATGCCTCCAATATTGTTTTTTTGTTTTGTTTTGCTTAGAGTTGCTTTGCCTATTCTGGGTCTTTTATTCTTCCATGGATTTTAGGACTGTTGTTTTTTTTCCTAGTTCTGTAAAAAATGTCATTGATAATATGGCCATTTTAATAATCTTTAGTAATCTTATGTGCCTGTCCATAAATATGGGAGTTCTTTCCATCTTGTGTTATTCAATTTCTTCAGTGTTCTAAAGTCTTTATTATAGATGTCTTTCATCTCCTCAATTAAATTTATTCCTGGGTTATTTTGGTTTTTGTTTTGTTTTGTTTTGTTTTGTTTTGAGGCTATTGTGAATGGTATTGTTTTCCTGATTTCTTTCTCAACAGATTCATTATTGGTGTATAGGAAAGCTATTGATTTTTGTATGTTGATTTTTGTATCCTGCTATTTTGTTGAATTTATTATTTAGCTCTAGCAGTCTTCTGGTGGAGCTTATTGGATCTTCTCAGTATAGGATCATATATATCATCTGTGATAATTTGACTTCTTCCTTTCCTATTTTTTTTTTTTTTTTGGAACCAGGGATTGAACTCAGGGACACTCAGCCACTGAGCCACATCCCCAGCCCTATTTTGTATTTTATTTAGAGACAGGGTCTCACTGAGTTGCTTAGGGCCTCGCTAAATTGCTGAGGCTGGCTTTGAACTCGCGATCCTCCTGACTCAGCCTCCCAAGTCGCTTGGATTACAGGCGTGCGCCACCACACCCGGCTTCCTTTCCTATTTTTATCCTTTTTATTTTCTTCTCTTGCCTATTTGCTTTGGCTAGAGTTTCTTTTTCTTTTTCTTTTTCTTTTATGGTACTGGGGATTGAACCCAGGGGCACTCCACCACTGAGCCACATCACCAGCCCTATTTTGTATTTTATTTAGAGACAGGGTCTCACTGAATTGCTTAGGGCCTCGCTAAGTTGCTGAGGCTGGCTTTGAACTCGCGATCCTCCTGCCTCAGCCCCTCGAGGTGCTGGGATTACAGGTGTGCGCCACCGTGCCCGGCTCCTAGTTGTATTTTATTTGGAGACAGGGTCTCACTGAGTTGCTGAGGCTGGGTTTGAACTCATGATCCTCCTGCCTCAGCCTCCCAAGTGCTGGGATTACAGGCCTGCGCCGGCTTTTTTTTTTTTGGTACTGAGTTTCACTAAGTTACTGAGGCAGGTCTTAAGCTTACAATCCTCCTGCCTCAAGTTCCCGAGTCACTGGGATTTCAGGTGTGCACTTCTATGCTGTCTCTGACTAGAATTTCTGACTAGAAAAGTCTGACTAGAACCGAATAGGAGTGGTAAGAGTGAACATCCTTATCTTGTTCCAATTTTAGAAGAAACACTAAGTTTTCCCCATTTACTGTGATTTTCAATTTCTCATATGAAATTGAGATAGGGTCCTTCTCTCCCTAGTTTTTATCATGAATAGGTGGTGAATTTTGTTGAAGTCTTTCTCTGCATCTAGTCAAATGATTGTGTCATTTTTCTTAATTCTTTCTGTGTGATGAATTATATTTATTGATGTGAGCATGTTAAATTCATACTTTTTTGGGGGGGTACTGGAGATTGAAATCAGGGACACTTTACCACTGAGCTAAATCCCTAGCTCTTTTTATTTTTTCTTTTGAGACAGGGTCTAGCTAAGTTGCTAAGGCTGCCTTGGACTTGTGACGTTCCCGACCCAGCCTCCTGAGTTACTGGCATTACGGGGTGTATGCCACCATGCCTGGCTCATACAATATTTTTAATAATTTTGTATATGAAACAGAGTTTATGTATATTGAAGCATCAGAAAGCAAAAGTGGGACTGGGGTTGTTGCCTAGTGGTAGAGCACTTGTCTAGCATGCATGATACACTGGGTTCGATTCCCAGCACAGCTTATAAATAAAACAAAGCTCCATTGACAACTAAAAAACAATAAAAAAGCAAAATGTCACTGTGCTACCAAAAATCAAGTCATTTTTTTTTTAATATTTTGTAGATGTGATAGACCTTTATTTTATTCATTTATTTATATGTGGTGCTAAGAATCGAACCTGGTGCCTCACACATGCTAGGCAAGTGCTCCACCCTGAGCCACAACCCCAGCCCTCAAGTCATTTTCCTATACTTAATCACACCTAAGTTCAGCATTTTAAAATTAATCACCATCTCCCTTCAAATATATAAAATCCAGTGTAGAATTTCTAATTGGCATCACTTCAGCTCTCAGAAGATTTCAGACTTTGGAGCATTTTGGATTTTGGATTTTTGGATTAGGGATGATAAACCTAATACTAATTATATGTAATAATTTACAGGGATCTTTTAAAGCTTTTTACTACAATGGAGTTGATGCGTTGGTCCACACTTGTTGAAGACTATGGGATGGAATTAAGGAAAGGTTCCCTTGAGAGTCCTGCAACTGATGTTTTTGGTTCTACAGAAGAAGGTGAAAAAAGGTGGAAAGACTTGAAGAACAGAGTTGTCGAACATGTAAGAATCTGTATGATAGAGATGTCGGTTTTTATTTTAACCTTTAACTAATGAATTTACTTTTCTGTATCATCTTAGAATTAAATAGTGGCAAATTCAAGCTTTTTTTGTTGTTGTTATTCAGGATTGAACCCAGAAGTATTTTATCACTGAGCCATATCCCAGCCTTTTTATTTTTTTTTGGTCACCCTTGAACTTGGCTAAACTTTTTCTTCCTCCTTTTTTGGTGATGGTCTCACTGTGTTATCATGACTGGCCTCAAAAACTCTTACTCCTTCTACTTTGGCCTCTCAAGTAGCTGGGAGTTTTAGGTGTTTGCCACCATGATTTATTTTATTTATTTATTTATTTTTTAAAGTACTGGGGATTGAACCCAGGGTCACTGACCTACCTCCCCCACCCCCACCCCCCTTTTGTTTTTTTTATACCAGGGGTGAAACTCAGGGACACCCGACCACTGAGTCACATCACCAGCCCTGTTTTGTGTTTTATTTAGAGACAGGGTCTCACTGAGTTGCTTAGCGCCTCGTTTTTGCTGAGGCTGGCTTTAAACTCGCGATCCTCCTGCCTCTGCCTTTCCCAGCCGCTGACATTATAGGTGTGTACCATCACACCCAGCCAAACCATTATTTTTTAAATTTGGTAATCAAATGATTCTTTAGGATGTTATTCCTTTATTCTATTTAGTAAGATGTTATGCTTTTAAATCTTCACCTTAAGATTTGCTTCCCCTTTGTGCCCTAGGTAGTAGTAATGTAAAGTTTATTGTTCAAATGTTTGCTCTGTATTTCCCATAGTGTTCAGAGCTTAACTCATTTATCTTGTCTCTTTTTTCCTATTATTTTTGGCTTTTCAGAAAAGATAGCTGTATTTTAGAATGTTTTATTTGGGGAAGATCTCTCAAGAATACAAAATTTTGTAGTGTATAAACCAGAAAGAGAGCTGGGTGTGGTGGACCACACCTGTAATCCTAGTTACTCAGGATCCTGGGGCAGGAAGATCACAGGTTCAAGCCCAGCCTGGGCAGCATAGCAAGACCCTGTCTCAAAAAACAAACAACAGAAGGCGTTTCCTAAGAGTGGGGGAAGGAGATGTTTTCACTCTAATACTTGCTCATCTTGAAAATGGGTAATATGTCTTAAACTCACACTTTGATCTTCACAGTATTACTACACTGAATTGTGTCAATATTGATTGATTCACATAAGAAATATTCCTTGTGAGTCATCTGTGTGGGAGATGCTATACATAGGAGAATAAGATACCATCCTCTACATCAAGAAGCTTAAAAGTGCCGGGCGCGGCCTGTAATCCCAGCGACTTGGGAGGCTGAGGCAGGAGGATCACGAGTTCAAAGCCAGCCTCAGCAACTTAGTGAGGCCCTAAGCAACTCAGTGAGAACCTGTCTCTAAATAAAAACACAAAATAGGGCTGGGAATGTGGCTCAGTGGCCGAGTGTCCCTGAGTTCGGTTCCCCCCCCTTCCCCAAAAAAAGCTTAAGAGTCGGCTGGGCGGGGCAGGGCTGGAATTGTAGCTCAGTGGTAGAGTGCTTGCCTATCATGTGTGAAGTAACGGGTTCGATTCTCAGCACCACATATAAATAAATGAAGAAAATAAAGGTCTATCAACATCTGAAAAAAATAAATTAAAAAGTCAGCTCGGTATGCTAGTTCATGCCTGTAACCCCAGCATCTCAGGAGGCTGAGGCAGGAGGGTCACAAGTTTGAGACCAGCCTCCACAACTTAGCAAGTTTCTCTCACAAAATAAAATTTTGAAAAGTTTAGCTATGAGGCTCAGTGGTAGAGATAACCCAGTACAGGGAGGTGGAATGGGAAGACACTTCTTAAAAGTCTTAAGTAAACCATTTGTGTACAGTGTGTCAAAATGCATTCTACTGTCATGTGTAACTAGAACAAATTTTTTAAAAATCTTAGGTAAAGATGTGTTTATAAGTAAAAATATTAAGATATTGTGGTACTCCTGTATAGCAAGTTGGGGCATAACGAGAGAATTGACTGGTTCTACCCGAAGGAAAGGTTACACTAGATTACGTGCGAATTGATGAGTGTGATAAGATTTGCAAAAGGAAGTAGTGGTTATAAAACAAGGGAGAGCATCCATTTAAGCAGATGCAGTAGTCTGAGCAAAAATATCGGGGCATCAGGGTGTTTAGAAGGAAGGAAGGAGGCATGGGAAGGATCTGGATTGTGCACTTCGTGCATCTAGTAGTGAAATCATCTTTTGACTGAGAACATAATGTCCAGACTTATATTTTACAGGTCCCTCTGTGCATATGGAGAGTGGGTTTAAAGATGCAAAACTAGAAGTCAGGCACCATGACACAAACCTGTAATCCCAGCTACTCGGGAGGCTAAGTCAGGAGGATTGAAAAGTTTGAGGCCAGTCTGGGCAACTTAGTGAGACATTATCTCAAAGTATAAAATAAAAAGGGTTGGGGATGTGGCTAGTGGTAGGGCAGTACAATCCCCCAGTTCCAAAATCCTACAATCCCCAGTTCCAAAAAAAAAAAAGATACAATATGGAAGATGAGAAGATTAGTTAAATCAAGGGCTTTATGGATGTGAATAAAGGTGGCAGCCAAGCGATTAAAGCGATTCCAGATTCCATGTGCAGTGGAATTGTTTTAAGGAAGAGAATGAATAGAATGTGGCCAGTGGTTCAGTTTAAAGGGTGATGGGAAAGATGGAGCCTAGAGTGCATCTTGGCTTCCAGGGAGGTCCGTGTTGCTGTCTGCCCTAGTGCAGACGCCAGGTGCACCTGCTTCAGAGATGAGTCCATTCTGCTCTCCCCTCTGCCCCACTTTTCCTTGCAAGTGTTGGTGTTTTGTTAAGAACACTAAATATCGGGCTGTGGTTATGGCTCAGTGGTAGTGTGCTCACCTAGCGTGCATGAGGCCCTGGGTTCAATCCTCAACACCACATAAAAATAAAGGTATTGTGTCCACCTACAACTAAAAAAAATTTGTTTTGTTTTTTTTTAAAAAGAACACTAAATATTAATATTAATAAAGGGGAGTCCCTGTGTCTTAATTCTAGTGTCATTTCCATGGAAATTAGAAGACTTTAAAGTTACCCTTAAATGGTCAAACTGTTGGCAAAGCGATGGGTATTCTAAGATGCTCCTCAATTTTTTTTAGCTTAACCATTAAAACATTTGTGTCATAATTAGAAAAGCTTAATTTTAGATTCTTGGGTTTAGCAAATATATTTTAGTACAGTTATAATTTTTAATCACTAATTTAATTAAAACAAGCATAAATTTTAACTGTATATTTAAGGAGTTGTGCAGTGTACTCAATAATTCACAGATAGCTACAGAAATTAAAGTATCTCCATATTTATTTTTGTTTTTGAAGTTTAAAATTAGCCTCCTTCCGGTGGCAGGCTATAGAAAAATAAAAGTTTTGAGTCTGATGTTGTAAGTAAACTTACTTGGATGTGAAAATGACTAGACTTTCAACCTTACTAACAGCTCTTTTATGTTCCCCCGGCCCTCTCTCCTGTATCCAGAATATTAGAATAATGGCCAAATACTATACTCGGATAACAATGAAAAGGATGGCACAACTCCTCGATCTGTCCGTTGATGTAAGTAGATAACATTGTCTGGGTTATCTGTCACCATTTTGATTATCAGTCAACTTGTAACATTAGATGAGAAAAAGAATTTTTTTTTTTATTAGTTTTAAATCTTGGTTAAAGATAGTTTCTCAAGCTTGAGTACAAAAAATAGCCTAAGTAATAATTTTGTACTGATATTATTTATGATAATTAAAATGTTCACTTAAATGGTCTGGGTTCAATCCTCAAAATACTCCCCCTTTCACCCCCCAGATACTAGTTTTACATTGGTTAATTTGAAGTCCAACATGTATATATAATAACCATGTTTAAGTTTCCACAAAAATATACTTCATCAATAGAACATGTGAGTAGGGGCTGTGGCTGCAGCTCAGTTGTAGAGTGTTTCCTAGTGTGCACGGTCCCTGGGTTCAGTCCCCAGCATCTCAGAAGGAAAAAGAAATCTGAGGAAGACCTGGCTGCATTCCACCTGAAAAGGGCTTTGTAGAGGAGTGCTGCGATCAGGTTTGCGTTACGTTGACAGAATGGGTGTACGCTAGCACCCAGACATGGCAGTGTGTGCTAATGGCCTGGAAAACCCTTTGTGTAGGAGAACTGGGGAACACAGTGCTTGGTTATCTGGTTAGTTCTCACGGATGAGGATACTGAAATCTTAAAAGCAAAATGTCTTAGGCATGGCCATGTGCCAGAGGGTAGAGCATGGATTCTATACTGGCAACAAACTATACTGAAGTGCCTTTCAAGGGGAAATACAGAGAAGGGCATAAACTGATTGCTGTTGGCCCGGCTCCGTTCCCCTGCACCAGCGGCATTGAGTCTGGAGAGATGCACATGTGCTCAGCCCCGACCCTTGGGAGACTCAGGTTCCCTTCATTCCTTTGACTGACATACAACAGTACATTAGTTATGATAAGTACATTATCTTTTTATAGTCAGCAATTGCTGTTAGTAATAGATTTTAGTTTTGCATATTCTTGGGTGAAGAATTTAGAAAATGCTTTCCTTGAGTTTTGTGTATCATGTGTAATTGTTCTGTCTTAATCCAATTTGTCTTTCTCTTGCAGGAGTCAGAAGCTTTTCTCTCAAATCTAGTAGTTAACAAGACCATCTTTGCTAAAGTAGATAGGTTGGCAGGAATCATCAACTTCCAGAGACCCAAGGATCCCAATAATTTATTAAATGACTGGTCTCAGAAACTGAACTCATTGATGTCTCTGGTTAACAAAACTACACACCTTATAGCCAAAGAGGAGATGATACACAATCTACAATAAGGGTCCCAGTGCTTTTAGAAAAGAGATGAAATAGGAAGTCATTAAAAAAAAAAAAAAAAAGACTGTTATCATGGTGTATATGTTGGTTTCTATTTTTTTTCCCTATTCTCTGCTTCTTTATCTAAAATTTTAAAATAGTGAATGTGTTTGAGGCTCCTTTTGACCTTTCATTTCCCTAGTTTCATTAACTCTGCATTTGCAATTGGTGCAAAAATACACGTTTCTGTTGTCTGAATACACAAAAAATTGTGCCATAACTTACCCACGTGTGTTTTTCTATCATTGGAAAACTTTCTAGGTATTTGTTTTCGTTCAACTAACAACTATATAATAATAAAAGCAGTATATGTGTGTTTACTTTCTATGGTTACCTCTGCTTCTAAATGTTTTGTGGGGTAGTGATTTGACAAGTGTTTGTTGTTGTTTTGGTGCTGGGCATTGAACCCAGGGCCTTGGGCATGCTAGCCGAGTGCTCTGCCACTGAGCTACATCCTCAGCCCCTTTGACAAGCAGTTTTTATTTTGGGTCCTTTTATTGTATGTTTTATTTTTTGCAGTACAGAGAATTGAACCTAGGACCTCGCATATGCTAGGCAAGTGCTCTCCCACTAAAGCTATAAGATATGTCCCCAGCCATGAGACACTGTTTTAAGAATTTGAGACAGGATCTTGTCAGATTGCCCAAGCTGGCCTCAAACTTGCCTTCCTCCTGCCTCAGCCTTCCAAGTAGCTGGAATTACAGGTGTGGGTAATCATATCCGGATGACAAGTATTTCTTAAATGAAATAAATTGCTATGAATCTATCAGTGATTTAGTAAATTGAAAAGGTTGCATAGAGTATACAAGAACATTTGGGAACATTGGGATAGAGTATTGATTTGTATTGGTATTTGGTATCATGGCAGGAAGTCCCTAGATGGAGTATATATGGAGTGATCTAGTGGGCCGTAGACATTTTTTAATCAAACTGTTTTCAATCACAGTAATCAGCTTTTTTTTTTTTTGATACTGGGGATTGAACCCAGGGGCACTCAACCACTGAGTCACATCCCAGCCCTATTTTGTATTTTATTTAGAGACAGGGTCTCACCGAGTTGCTTAGGGCCTCGCTAAGTTTCTGAGGCTGGCTTTGAACTCGCGATCCTCCTGCCTCAGCCTCCCAAGTGCTGGGATTACAGGTGTGTGCCACCGCACCAGGCTAATCAGCTTATTTTTATCTCTCTTCCCATGGCCAGTTATTTAACTAAATCAAGTGATATCATGTTAACAGACTTTTGGGTTATCCTATGTAAAGGTAGTGACTTTTTTTTTTTTTTTGTCTATTCCTTTGTCATCACCTTTGTATGGACTTAAAGTAACAAAGTCATTTTTATAAGACTTCTTTATGGTTTTTATTTATAAGTCTAATTATGTCATTAGTATTACAAATTCACTATCTCTTTAGGAACGTCAGTTCCATTGTATGACGCTGGATAATCTAATTTTTTTCATGCTTAAAAAAATGACAAAAATACTTTCAGGCCACCCTCATAGAAAATGGTATAGTCATTTTTTTTTTCCACAGAATTAAAACAAAAGTTTTACTGTCAAAAGAAACATCTGAAATCAATTAGCATGAGCAAAATTTGGATGTTTTTTAAAAATTTGATTTATTTCTGAGAAAATAGGAAAATGAAGCACTGTCAGAAAGTTACTGAAAATGATGTTTAAATGAAGAAAGTGTGAGGTCTACTTTTTAAAAAAAATCCAAATGAAAGAAAAACTAAGCATTCTAGAAATGACATTTCTCATAATTTCCCATTTAATGGTCACTAAATTATCCTATTTCATGATCCCAGGGCTTGGGACAGTAGTAGGACCTCTGAAATATTTATGTTCTGAGTCATTGTGAATAATGACATATAGAGTAATTTTATTCTTGTGAAATTTAATGCATTGGTCACATTAATAGCATCAACATCTGCTCTCACTTATCTTTAAAAAGCCAACCAAAATTATGGCAAGTTTAGAAACAGAAGCTCACACCAGCAATAAGAATATGGTTCTAATTTTCTTTTGAATGAAAAGGGTAGAAAAAATCATTTTGAATTGTTGATTTGTAAGTGAAGTTGGAGCTAATGTGAATCTAGCGTCTTGTTAACTTCATCTTTCTCGGGACTCATTACCTCTGGGCCTGCCAAACCCAGACCAGCTAAGTGGTACTGTAGAGATCCTGAATATTCCTCTTTGGTTTTCATTAAACATGCATACTCTCAAACTGGGCTCTTCATGGATTATGATTCGGTGCCATTTGTAACTGTCCTGGTCACCAAATCTCAAATTAATAAGCTGCTCATCCATTTATTGCCCTTTTCAAAAATTAATCAAGGAGACTTATTTACTGGTTTCTTAGTCTTAAAAATATATTCCATTATTACAAGGTAGTCAAAATTTGAGATGTTCAAAACCTACATGAATCTTGTTTACATTTCAGTCCTAAAGTTCATGACAGGACAGAACTACTTTGTTTTAGGTGTGAAGAAAATTATACTTGATTCATTATAATTTTCATTAATTTACTAATCAGGTGATGAGGGCTTTTTTCTTAACGAATCACCTTACATTTCCAAATAATGTTTTTATTTTAAAATCCAGCAGCTGTTTCTGTAATTACCTTCATTTTCCATATGTTTATTATTGAATCATTGAGAAACATATTTAAAGTCTATATAGTTCCGTTCTATGTAAGTGTTAAATGTATTATAAAAGTACATGTTTTTAATTGTTTTTAGCTTCTGGATATAGCAGCAATAAAAATACAAATTTGTGAGTATTAAAGAAAACCTAGAGAATAAACTCATACTTTAAAAGGTCAGTTCTCTTTTCAGTTCTCTTCCTGTTCACAAATAAAAAGCCATAGATAATTTTCGTATTTTTCTCTTCCTAAGATCATCTCTCTCTAAACCTTTGTTTTGGTTTTTTATTGAGACGTTCTATTTTAGATCAGTTTTAGGTTTATGCAAAACTGAGTGGAAGGTCTCATGTAGGCCTTCCACATGTGCACAGGCCCCTGTCGTCAGCATCCCAACAGAGTGATGCATTAACTGACACGGACACATCATCACCCACGGTCCACAGTTACTGGACATCACTCTGGGTCCAGTAGCTTGGTTTCAGAGAAATGTACAATGTGTGCACCCACCATTGCCGTATCAGCATTTTCAGTGCCTCCAGAAGTCTCTGCTCTGTTCACACCTCCCCCAGTCCTTGGCAGCCACTGATGTTTTTTTTTTTTTTTTTCCTGGTTTGGTACTGGGGGTTGAACCCAGGGCTGTTCAACCCCTGAGCCACATCACTAACGCGTGCCCCCCCTTTTTAAAATCGTTTTTAACTGTTAATGGGTCTTTTATTTATTTATATGTGGTGCTGAGAATCAAATCCAGGGCCTCACACATGCCAGGCAAGCGCTCTACCACTGAGCCACAACTCCAGCACCCCCCCCCCCCCCTTTTTTTTTTTTTTAAGAAACAAAGACTAAGTTGCTGAGACTGGCTTTGAACTCATGATCCTCCAGCCTCAGCCTCCCAAGCCACTGGGATTATAAGAGTGGGCCACCAAGTGCAGCCCACTGATTTTTGCCATTTCCATACCCATCTTTTTCACAGTGCCATATAATTGGAATCATAGTTTATGGGCTTTTTCAGATTGGCTTCTTAATAATATGCATTTTAAGTTTTCTCTCTTTTTTTCCCTCAACTGCTGGGGAGTTAGCCCAGTGGTACTCTATCACTGAGCTACAGTCCCAGCCCTTTTTATTTTGAGACTGTCTCCCTAAGTTTCCAGGACTGGCTTCAAACTTGTGATCTTCCTACCTCAACTTCCCAAGTGGCTGAGGTACAGCTGTGTGGCACCACACCTGGTTCCTCCATGTCTTATGGCTTCATAGCCTTTTTTTTTTTTTTTTAAAGCACTGAATAGTATCACATTGTTTTGTGTGTGTGTGTGTTTTGTTGTTGTTGTTTTGTTTTTGTGCTGGGGATTGAACCCAGGACCTTGTGCATGCAAGGCAGGCACTCTGCCAACTGAGCTATATCCCCAGCCCACAGTATTACACTGTTGATGGTACTCAGTTTATCTACTCACCTGCAGATGGACATCTTGGTTTCTTGCAAACTTTGATGATCATAAATAAAGCTGCTATAAACATTTGTGTGCAGGTTTTTCTGGTATATAAAATTTCAGTTCCTTTGGATAATCTAACCCTATTTTAAACGGTGGGAAAACATTGCATGTTTGTTTAGAAATCAACTAATTGATTTCTTTCCCCTTAAATTCTCACAGGATTGATGACTTCTGTCGCACCTTATTATGTCCTTGACAGTGGTTATCTAAATTAACACACATCGGAGCACCCCCAGGGATTGTTAAAACACAGATTTGGGACTTCAACCTGGGTTTGACTGCAGGTTTGGGATGAGACCCCGGAATTTTCTACCAAGTTCTCAGATGATACTTAGGCCATCTGGTCCACAGACCACTCTTTGAGAACTGCTCCTCCCAAGAACACTAATAGTAAAGTGTTACAAAAAAACAATTGTTTTTTTTTTTTATTTTGTCAGGGCATGGTGGCACACACCTGTAATTCCAGCTACTCAGGAGGCTGAGGCAGGAGGATCATAAATGGAGGCTAGCCTCAATAATTTGGCAAGACCCTATCTCAAAAAGGGTGGTAGGGATTGGGATAAGAGTTCCTGATTCAATCCCCAGTACCACCAAAAACTAATGAACGTGAGTAAAGTAAATGTAACAGTGAAGCCACAGTGTGCCAATTTTTTTTTGTGTTTTGGGGGTTGGGGGGTCCCAGGAATTGAACTCAGGCACTGAGTCACATCCCCAACCCAATTTTGTATTTTATTTAGAGGCAGGATCTCACTGAGTTGCTTAGTGCCTCGCCCTTGCTGAGACTGGCTTTGAACTAATGGTCCTCCTGCCTCAGCCTCCTGAGCCCCGTGTGCCACTGCACCCTGCTTTCAGTACCAATTTTTTTTTTCATGTTTCTCATTGCTCTAACTAGTCAGATTTGACAGCAGAATGCAGTCTGACACATTGTACACAAATGAGCATTACTTCTCTTTCCTCTGGCTGTACATGTACTGAGTCACACCCTAGTGAATCATCCATGTATATAGGGTAACTGTCTCAGTCTACTGTCTTTCCCATCCCCACCGCCCTGACCCCAGTACCAATTTTTTAAAAGTGTAATGATTTGAGAGTCTGGCTCTATGCTGCCTCCTGAGATGTAGAAAAATGTTCTCAAATTTTTGAGTGGCTATAAAACAATGTTAATTTGGAGCTCGATTTTTTTTAAAGATTGTAAAATATTCATTTCTATTTCCTTTTTTTTCATAAAGTTGGGAATGTGTTTATCTTTGTATCTGTCACATGGTAGGAACTTAAACGCCTATTGAGTTCAGTTGTTATGCAACCTATCAAACTTTTTGAACCCTTCTTTATCATTCCTTGCTGGAATTTTGTTTAATCCTCAACTTCCAATTTTACATTACCCAGGAATTTTTCCCCCATAAGAGTAAGTAACATAAGGTCTAAGCAAAGTTGCTAGAACAAACTGGCGTGGCTGCACACACATAGTCCCAGCTAGCCAGGAGGCTGAGACCAGAGGATCATTGAGGCCAGCCCAGGCAACAAGGTAAGATCACAGTCTCAAAAAATTATAAAAATAATGAAGTTCTAAGCCAGGCATGGTGGCACATGCCTGTAATCCCGGCTGCTCAGGTGGCTGAGGCAGGAGGAGCTCAAGTTCAAAGCCAACCTCAGCAATGGCAAGGCACTAAGCAACTCCATGAGATCCTGTTTCTAAATAAAATACCAAATAGGGCTGGGGATGTGGCTTCGTGGTTGAGTGCCCCTGGGTTCAATTCTCATTGCCCTTTCAAAATAATAATAATAATATTAGTAGTAATAATAATAAAGAAATTCTTAAACACTTCCCAAGTTGTAGCTTCCCAGATACCATTAGTTTCTTCAAATATGAAGAATTTCAACCACAGTCTGAATTGCCCCATTTGTAAGAAACTGATCAGGGATTCAGCTCCCCTTTGTAATTCACTCTCCACCTGTCAGGCCCTTCCCTATTTCCTTCTACACTTTCACTTTGTTTATAATCTCTTTTTTATTATGGGAAATTGAACCTGGGCCTTGAGCATGCTATACAAGCGCTGTATCACTGAGCCACATGCCCAGAGCTTTTTTTAAAATTGCGCTTTGAAATAGAAGACACAGAGACAAACCCACATAAATACAGTTATCTCATACTAGACAAAGGTGCCATAAACATAAATTATAGAAAAGATGGCCTCTTCAACAAATGGTGCTGGGAAAACTGGAACTCCATATGTAATAAAATGAAATTAGACCCCTATCTCTCACCCTGCACAAAACTCCAGGTGGATCAAGGACCTAGGAATTAGACCAGAGACCCTGCCCCTACTAGAAGAAAAAGTAGACCCAATTCTCCATCATGTCAGTTTACAAATTCCTCAGCAAGACTCCTAAAGCACAAGAGGTAAAATCAAGAATCAATAAATGGGATTTTATCAAACTGAAAAGATTCTTCACAGCAAAGTAAACAATCAAGAACATGAAGAGAGAATCTAAAAAAATGGGAGAAAATATTTGCCACCTGCACCTCAGATACAGCATTAATCTCCAGGATATATAAAGAACTCAAAAAACTTAACATCAGAAAAACATAAATAAATCAATCAATAAATAAACAAAGGAACTGAACAGACACTTCGCAGAAGAAATATGAATGGTCAGCAAATACATGAAAAAATGTTCAACATCACCAGCAATTAGAGAAATGCAAATTAAAACTACACTGAGATTTCATCTTACTCCAGTCAGAATGGCAATTATCAAGAATACAGGGGGCTGGGGATATAGCTCAGTTGGTAGAGTGCTTGCCGTGTAAGCACAAGGCCCTGGGTTCAATCCCCAGCACGGCAAAAAAAAAAAAAAAAGAGTACAAGTAACAATAAATGTTGGTGAGGATGGGGGGGAAAGGTATACATTGCTGGTGGGACTGCAAATTGGTGCAACCACTCTGGAAAGCAGTATGGAGATTCATCAGAAAACTTGGAATGGAACCACCATTTGACCCAGTTACCTCACTCCTCAGCGTATACCTAGAGGACTCAATTCACAATAGCTGAACTATGGAACCAACCTAAGTGTCCTTCAACAGATGAATGGTACATATACACAATAGAATATTACTCGGCCTTAAAGAAGAATGAAATTATGGCATTTGCTTGTAAATGGATGGAGTTGGAGACTATTGTGCTAAGTGAAATAAGCCAATCCCAAAAAAACAAAGGCCAAATGTTCTCTCAGATAAGCAGATGTTGACTCACAATGGGGTGGGGAGTGGAGGTTCACAGGATTGGAAGTGGGATTGGGGGGGAAGAGCAGGAAATGGGAATGGGAAAGAAAGTGGGGAATTTGGAAAGAGTGGAATGAATCAGACATACTTTTCCTATGTTCATATATGAATACACAACCAGTGTAACTCCACATCATGTGCAACCACAAGAATGGGAAGTTATATTCCATGTATGTATGATATGTCAAAATACACTCTACTGTCATGTATAACTAAAAAGAAATTAAGAAAAAATTAAATTTTTCTTTGAGTCTTGCTGGATTGCCCAGACTGACCTTGAACTTGCAATCCTGCCTCAGTCCTCTAAGCTGCTGGGATCCAGGTGTGCACCAAGGCACTGGGCTCCCTTGGTTTTTGTTCTTTTCTTTGTTTGGCTCTATTTAGTGGACACTGGGACATTGCCCAGCTTGTTACCCTCAGGACTGAAATGCTTATTCTGGAGGGTTGGTGCCACAGCATCTCCCTTGCCTGCTCCCTGGGTCACCTTCACCTCTTAAGAGCTGCCTATCAGTCAATGACTAGGTGATATAAGGATAGAAGCACTGGTCTTCTTGCTGCCATCTGGGACAACCCTGAAGGATCATTGCAGCTCTGGAATCACCCTGAAGCACCCATGGGGCCTCTGTTACACAACCTCCATGTGGTTCCACTTCTCCCTCTTCCCAAGCCCCTGCCTTGGCTTGATCACACGTGCTGACCTCCCAGGCGAGCCTTAGGAAGCTCCCTTGGTGCAAATATCTATCTCAGAGTCTGCTTTGCGGGGAACTGGACCTATTTCATTCGATGCTGGACATGACCCAAGAATGCTGACTTGACAATGGGATTTTGCAACCAGATGGCCCTGTGGCTAGCTGGCAGTGAGAGCCATTGCTGGTCATGGATGGAGCATGGATGGCCCCTGGCGCACTGCAGGGGTGCAGTCGTTCAGACTGACTGGGGGTGAACTAGGATGACTATTGCAAGGGGATACACAGGCCCTTAAGAAATGCTGGGGAGATAGAAGAAAAGGAATTGAGTGGTTATTTCTGGGGGCAGTCAGTAAGTGAGAGAAAGAAAGACTCGGGATACTTACTTAGCCATTGAGGGCAAAGTGTGAAAACCAGAGGACACCCCTCGGCAGCCTGTGGAGAGATGCATCTACAGTAGGCAAACAGTTTTGAAGATCAGGTCTCACAATCACCAAGAGTGGAGTTTCAGAGAAGGTTGGATAGTCAACTTCAGATAGTTTGTTATGCCAACGTCATCTTCCTGATGGATTGAAAAAGTGGGAGACTCTGAGGGAACAGGGAGACTTCTGGATTCATGTTCTCAAGAGTCTTGAGATCCTGGATTCCCTTGAACTCTTTGATCTTATAGAATTGACCCACTTCTTTTGTTTGTTTGTTTTTTCAATACCAGGGATTAAACCCAGGGGCACTTAACCACTGAGCCATGTCCCCAGCCCATTTTTGTATTTTCTTTAGAGACAGAGTCTCGCTGAGTTGCTTATGGTCTTGCTAAATTGCTGAGGCTGCATTTGAACTCAGGATCCTCCTCCCTCACCTCCCAAACCACTAGGATTACAGGGGTGTGCCACCATCACCCGCAGTTCACTCCTTAAAGAATACCCTTACTCTTACCTAAAGATGATGCAGAGGATCAGGGGAATGCAAATCAAAACTGCACTAAGTGGTCATCCCACTCCAGTCAGAATGGCAATTATGAAGAACACAAATAACAGTAAATGTGAGTGATGTGGTGAAAAACATACACTTGTGTTTTTGGTGGGATTAATACAACCACTCTGGAAAGCATTATGGAAATTCCTCAAAAAAGTAGGACTTGAACCATCACATGACCCAACTACCCACTTCTTGGTATTTATCCAAAAGAATTAAAATCAGCATACCCAGCCGGGTGTGGTGGTGCACGCCTGTAATCCAAGCAACTTGGGAGGCTGAGTCAGGAGGATCATGAGTTCAAAGCTAGCCTCAGCAACTTAGCGAGGCCCTAAGCAACTCAGTGAGACCCTGTCTCTAAATAAAATACAAAATAGGGCTGGGGATGTGGCTCAGTGGCTGAGTGTCCCTGAGTTCAATCCCTGGTTCAAAAAAAAAAAAATCAGCATACCCTAGTGTTACAGCCACTTCAATGTTTTTGCCACACAATTCACAATAGCCAAATTAGGGAAACCATCTAGAAGCCCATCAATAGATGAATGGATCAAGAAAACGTGGTGGAGTTTTCCTGAGCTATAAATAAGAATGAAATGTTTCATTTGTCAGTAAATGGGTGGACACAGAGAACATCATGCTAAATGAAATAAACCAGACTCAGAAATCAAGGGTCAATTTTTTCTCTCATGTGTGCAAACTAGAGCATAAGGGAAAGAAGGCAGGCATGGGGTAGGGGTCAGGGACAGGGTATCGGAACCCCACAGGGAAGGTCAATGGAATAGAAGATTGAGAGGGAGGGAGGAGGAACGGAAAAGGGGTGGAAATCCAGAATCAATTTAATGAAATCACATTATGTGCCTTTATTATAAATGTACGACAGAGAATTTCACCTTTATGTGTATGTAGAAAGCATAGTGTAGTGAAAAATAAATGAGTGAAAGGAAGATCAGTTGAGTAGAAGGAGACTGGGAAGGGAAGAGAGGAGGGAAAGGGGAGACTGAAACGGAGTAAATTAAAGTCCTTGCATATATGATTCTGTCAAAATCAGCCCAACTTCTATGTATAAATATAATGCTCCAATAAAAAAAATATTTAAAGATGATGCAGAGGTTTCTGTATTATAAGATGTGTGAGCTTTTTGTCACTCTGACCAAAACACCTAACAAGAATGAGATAGAAGAGAAAGGTTAATTTTGGGCTTACAGGTTCTTTTAGATGTCTCAATTCATAAGAGAGAGAGAGAAGGGAGGAAGGAAGAGAGATGATCCAGGGATAGAACATAGACCAAGGGCAAACCCCCAGTGACTTACTTCCTCCAACCATACCCCATCTGCCTAGTTACCACCCAGTAATCCATTTTCATTATTAATCCATCAAATGGATTAATCCACTTATGGGGTTATAGCTCTCATAATCTTATCATTTCACCTCTGAACATTCCTGTATTAACACGTGAATTTTTCAGAGGACACTAAAAATCCAAACCATAACATAAAAACGGCTCCCCCTTGGGATTTTCCTCCACTTCCTCTCCTAACTTCGAGACCAACAACTAGGGTTAAGTTACAAAATAACCTAGCTAGGGGAGTCTACATCTGAAAGAGACAAGATTCTAAAGGAACTCCAGGACCCAGGCAGCAAGAACTAGGGGAATACCTATGGGCATGGATCTGGAGGGTGCTGGAATAGAGCTGGAAACAAAAAATTAGAGGAGGAAGAGCTTATCAATATGGAAGCACTCTCCTGAGATACAGGGCTTTATACTGCTGTGGTTTGGACATGGCTTGAGTATGTCCCTTAAGGGTTCATGTGTTGGAAATGTATTCCTCAGTGTGGTAAGATTGGGAGTTGGTGGAACCTTTTAGAGGTGGTCTTAGAGGGAAGTAGTTATGTCACTAGGGGTGCTGCCCTCAGAAGGGATTTAAAAAGTTCTTATGGGACCTCAATCACATCCTGAGAAAGAGGTTCTCAAAAAAGAGCAAAGCAGCCCCTCCCTGCTCTCTGGCTTCCTGTCTTGTTCCCACCATTAAGCCATCTGCTATGTTATAATATGACAATGAAGCCCTCACCAGAGGCCAAACAAATGGTGCTCCCCAATCTTGGACTTTTAGCTTCTAAAATTGTGAGCTAGTCCAGGCATGGTGGCTCACAGCTGTAATCCCAGGTACTGGGAAGGCTGAGAAAGGAGAATCACTTGAGCCCAGAAGTTTGAGATCAACCTGATACACATAGTGAGATTGTGCCTTAAAACAAAAAACTGTGAGCAAAACAGCCTCTTTTCGTTATACATTACCCAACCTCAGGTATTTCATTATAGCAATGAAAAACTAAAACAAACATCCTGACAGATGGTGCTTTTAAAATGGCCTTTAGAAGTTTAGAGGAACTAACAACCCATACTAAGTGAAGTAGAAATACTAGAGGTACTGAGGCAAGGGTGGAAGGACTCATAGGGTGGACTGAGAGTATAGCTCAGTGACAGAGTGCTTGCTACAATGGGATTTTGTAACCAGATCACCCACTGGCTAGCTGGCAGTGAAGAACCTCATCACCAGTAAGAAGAGGTGGAGCACAAACAGGGTTCAAGTCCCAGCAAAAAAGAAAAGACTCCTACAAGTGGGTGTGCTAGTATGGATATACCATATAGGACCAGAAAAACCCATCAGATGGCTGATCCACAGGAGGGCCTGTAAATGTAATAATTGAAATGTAACTGTGTTGCTCAAAAGCTCAGTGGTGGCTGTCCTCTGCAGGCCAGGACTTGCAGTAGATCTGCGTGCAGAACTCCTGGTAGCAGTGGGGATGATAGGATCCAGAACAAGATGGGCACAAAAAGCCGGGCGTGGTGGTGCACGCCTGTAATCCCAGCGACTCCGGAGGCTGAGGCAGGAGGATCACGAGTTCAAAGCCAGCGTCAGCAACTTAGCGAGGCACTAAGGAACTCAGTGAGACCCTGTCTCTAAACAAAATACAAAATAGGGCTGGGATGTGGCTCAGTGGTGGAGTGCCCCTGGGTTCAATCCCTGGTTCCAATCCCTGGTTCCAAAAAAAAAAAAAGATGGGCACAAAAATGATAATGAGTGGCAAGTTCAGAATGGTAGGAAAGGGGGCCTGATGCCGGAGAACTCCAGAGAGGGTCAATGAAACATGGCTTCTCTACGGGTAAGATCAACAGGCAATCGTTAAGGTGCTAATCCACACAATAGGAAGAAATCACAAGCACTTTCTTGACTATAAGTAGTCATGACTCCTTGACGAGTTTCGGGACCTGAGCCAGTTTTCATTCCCTGATTGGAGGAGAATCTGGGTCTCAGGAGGAAGGAACGTGTGTCACACAGTAACAGCAAGTGTACACAGTGAAAACTGTAGTCTCCATAACGTAGGTCTCCACGGGGTCTTTGGCCGTGTATATATACTTGGGTGAGGTTGAGTGTGTCCCCTAAGTTTCACGTGTTGGAAATTTAACTCTCAAATTCATATGTCGATGGCATTTGGTGGCAGGGCCTATGGGAGATCATTAGGATTAGAGCAGGTCATCAGGATAAGACTCCCATCATGAGGCTGGTGGCTGTATAAGAGGAAGAAAAGGACTGGGGATGTAGCTCAGTGGCAGAGCCCTTGCCCAGCAAGCATGAGGTTCTGGGTTCCATCCCTACCACCAAAAAGCAAAAAGAAATGAAAGGAAAAGAAAGGAAGAAGAGATCTGAGTTGACATGCGGCCTCCTGCCTTACCATGTGCTGCCCTCCGCCATGTTATGATGAAACAAAAAGGCCCTCACCAGATACTGTTTTCATGGCTCTTGGACTTTCCAGCTTTCAAAACTTTGAGTAAATAAACTTCTATTCTTTATAAATTATCTGGTCTCAGGTATTTTGTTGTAGTGACAGAGAACAGACTAAAATGTTCCCAAGGCTTCTAAGGACTGTGGTCAGAGTCTCTGAGTTGACATTGATATCCTAGGACCCAGACTGTCATCACAACTTTCTCTTCATTAGAGGTTAGCACATGGAGGCAGGTAATACCTGACCCGCTCACAATGTGTCTGTGGGTCTATGGCCGTTTCCAAAGCCCCAAATATATCATTTAAATGGACCTCCCTGGAGTTGGCAAGCCCTCACAGCAGCTCCTGGACCTGTGACATCACTGTCATAGTGTGCAAGGCTAAATAGAGACCTCTGACTCTCTTCTTGCTCCTTACTGGCTAAAGCAGAAAATTGAAGGCGACATTACATCCTAAGGGGGGTCGAGTTAGGTGGCACACCTGGAGGACACCATGGGGTGGCAGTGCCCATGCATAGTCTTAATTTTCCGATCTCCTCTCAGTGAAAACCAGGCAGGTGCTAGAGATGACCATGGATTACCAAAAACACAGCCAAGCCGTGACTCCAGCTACAGTCGAGGTGCCACTGGTGTTATTTCTATCGAGGTGACACTAACGTGGTCTCAGAGCAATTGCTATGAGAATCAGTTCCCGTTCATTTGGGATAATTGTATGCAATTATAGTCTTGCCCCAGGGCTATAGTAATTCTCACCCACTGTCAGAATATAGCCCAAAGCTAAGTGAACCAGCTGGACATCCTGCAGAGCGTCCCACTGGGCCATAATAGTGATAATAGCACACTTGTCTGACAGAATGAGCAAGGGTGGCAGGTATTTTGGAGAACTTATTAAGATAAGGGGGCATGGCTCAGAGGTGAGCACTTGCCCACCATAGGGTGGCCCTGGGTTCCATCCCCAGCAAAAAGAAAAAGTTAAAATTCAAGAACTTGGAAGTCTGAGCTATAGTAAAGTGCTTCTTCCCCTCCCGTCCTTTCAATGGTTTGAGACCTAAAATTAGATATAGAAGTTGAAGAATTATGGAAAATAATATTCCTACAAGACAGCTCC
>JAJEJO010000784.1:0-17152 GCA_020662805.1 Glaucomys volans
TTAGAATCACTGCCTTTTCCAGGCACGGCTTGAGGACAATGCCACCAAATGCATCACTGCACTGTCATGCCAGTGTCTTTGTCCTCCATGAAGCCACACCTGGGGTCACCTGACAGTTTTCACTTTATCCATTATTTGAGAAAAATCACTGCTGAACCTGTGAAGGACACTGTCACTTGATGCACACTGGCCCCACATCAGTAGTTTCTGTTTCCTATGACCCTACAGGGTCACCACCACGGTATCCTCAATGGGACCACGAGCACTGCTTTTCCAACATTAGCAACGTAAGATCCAATTCCTTTCTGGTCCATCAATTCAGTCAGGTGACCACTGCCATTAGCATCCAAAATGAGCACAAGTGGGGACAGCGAGGCTCCAGAGTCCCCTCTGGAGTGAACTCTGAGGTTCAACACCAGGCAGTGGAGGCAGGGGTGTGCTCAGGAATCCGTGTACTTGTTAAGTGAGTCTTCCTCGTGTGCTCCAGAGAGAAAGAAGGGCAACGAGAGGAGAACTGTGTGCCACGATTGGTAAGGGAAGACCCCAACAAGTGTCACTGCAGAGGCGGGAGACTGAGCCTCACAGCATGTGGGGCAAGAGCACTCCAGGCCCGGAACAGGTGCAAAGTTGGGGGCAGGGGCAGGGGACGCTCACCAGCAGGGAGCCTGGAGCAGCTCGGCTAGGCTGGGGACCCTGGCGATGGGAAGAAAGCGGGTCACTCACTGGGTTTTATTGCCACGTGAGCGCTTTGGCCGTGGGAGCCACGTGAGGAGTCTGAGCGGGAGATTGTCATGACTCCATTTATGCTTTTCAAGGACGGTCCTGGTGGCTGGGTAGAGACCAGGGGAAGGGAGTGAGAGTGGAGATACTGATAGGCTAGGAGGCCACCATGAAGTCCAGGCGATGGCAAGTGCTTCCAGACCTTCCACAGAGGTGGAAGGCTTGTGGGGAGTGGGGGGCTCTCCATGGGCAAAGCCACAGAGGCCCTGGTGGGCTGCATGTGGCTGGAACCCAAAGAGAAGCATTGAGGACAGTCTCAAAGAACCTGGCCCAAGCATCTGGAAGGACAGAAGTGCCAGTTCACTAAGACCAGACATAGAAGTTTGTCCGTCAGACATCCACTAGTCAGGTGGAGGGGAAGAGTCCTTGAGAGGACTGGGAAGAGCTGATGGAACAGACCCCTTTTCTGACTCTTTGAAAAAATGAAAAAGCACCTCACATTAAAGTATAAAGAGTACTCTCTTCCTGGGGACGCTGCCTCTTATCACAAGTCATCGAGCCACTCGCCTATGGAGAAGCAAGCCATCCTCCTACAGAGGCCAGGAAGAGCCTTAGACAATTCCAGAACAGCTTCTTGGTACAGCACAGTGGCTTTCAACTGGGATGACTGGCCCCTCAGCACTGTCTAGAAGATGTTCTTGATGATCACAATGGTGGTGAAGTAGCTACTGGCATCTGGCGGGTAGAGGCCTGGGCTGCACTGAACACCTATTCTGAAACTGAGGCAGCCAGGGCCTACACGAGGCAAATCCCTGCAGCTTTCTGAGCCCACCTCCCATCTCCAGAGCAGGAATCCAGGGCTGGCCGGCAGCATGCACTACTTCCCTATGCGGTTACTGCATGCAACCTGGGAACTTCCTAATCCCAGATAGGGTGAGGAGCCACTGGTGCATAGAGAAGGAGCCAGCCATGTTTACAACCTGGGGGAGCAAATGTGGTCACAGACACAGACGGACCCAGAGCAGTGCCAAACCCATACCCTGGACCCTTCAAAGGTAGAAGCCTTCTCCCCCAGAGTGCCTGAGAGGACTTCCGGCAGCAGTATCTCCCTGTATGGGACCCATACCAGGATCAAAAAGCCACAGTAGAGATATGGGGACAGTGCTCTAAATAATGTTCAATCTCACAGAGACAAAGGTACTCTCTTCCCAGTTATTTTTCAAGCTTTCTCCATCAAAGAGTATGTCCTGGTTTGACATCAGCCTTTAGAACTCCTCTCTGAGGAGGGAGCCTGCAGCAGGCAACAGGACGTGGCTAGAACTCGCCAGCACTGGTTTTAGTTAGCATCTACCTGACGCCAGCTTTCCATTTGCAGTGGCAAAACTGGGTTCATTACTGGTTTATTAGTACAGGTGACATGGAAGGTGGTAAAAATCAGGAAGGGACACGCAGATGACTAGCCTCTGGGAAATACTGTGGAGGCTCTGTCTCTCCCACCATCAGCCTTTCCTGATGTTCCAATCCGTCTCCCCACTGCTCCTTTCCTTCCCAAACTGTCTCCAAAAGCACAACTTGGACAGCTCCTTCACTTACATCCCGACACAAGATTTGGGAATTCATTTCCAGTCTTTATTTCCTCAAAGACAAACTGAAAGAACTTCCCAAGGGAAGACTCTCTATCCTTATTATCTCCCCACTGGACTCCCAACCACTGGACTGTGTATTTCAAGAGACCCAAATACAGCAGCAACTCAGCAGACAACCACTCTGCTGACGGCTCCCGTCAGCTGTCACTCATTTGAAGATTTTAACTTGTAGAGTCTGGAGTCACATCCACACAACTACCCTTGCCGCCAAAAGGCCAGTCCCAAAGGCACACGTTTCAGGGCAGTTGGGAGCAAGATAGTAAGTGACAAGAGTCTGGAGAAAAATACTTCAGGGATTTGGCAGAACCCAATCTCATGTGAACTACACATGAGCAAACAAAGCTGCCAACAAAGCAAAAGATGTCCTAAGCATCAACTGAAGGGAGGGATGCAGGGAACATCTTAGTGCAGACAAGGACAAGTCACAGAAAAGATCAAAGCAAATAAAGAAAATCACTAGCATTCTCACAAAAACAAGCATGGCCAAAGAAACTGGGGGTATTTAGTCAGAAGGAACACCTAAGTAGGCTGTGACCATGTGAAAGCTACGTATCTCAGCAAGACAAGCCCCAGACTTTTCTCTAAGGCCCTAGGGAGGGCTGGAATCCTGCCTCCCCCAATAAACACAGTAAAAAGAGAGAGACAAGTGCAGTTTTGTATAATTTAACAGAATTAAACACTGATGGAGTGGATGGCCTCGTGAGACAGGAACACTGAAGTATAAATTACATAATCTGAAGAAGATATTCTATTCAACAACTTGTCCTCTGCTGGGCCACTGAACATATCCAGCTAGTCTCAAATGGGCAGGAGGGGGTTAACTGCTAAGGCTTTTTCTCAGCTGGAGGTCAAGTACCTTTCTGACCTTTAAGGTCAGCTACCACCCTGCACAATGCCTCTTTACAGGAATCTATAGTAATAACACACAATCAGTGACTTTTCAAAACACTTCCTTCTCCCCAGAGGAGCAGGGCGCCCGAGTTCCACGTCTTTGGCAACACTTGACCCCACAACCCTTAACCGTGTCTTTTGGAAAGATATCCCCTCCTGGGCCCAGGTTAGAAACTACCATTTCCCCTTCTCTGGCCGCAGCAATGCCAGACCCTGAATCTGCCTAAGAACCAGAAGAAAGCAATGGATCAGTCCGGGGCCCTGAATCCCGGCGACGCGCAGCCCTTACCTTCTACCGAGGGGGAGAAGATGATGAGATTGTCATAGAGGAACTCCCCGTACTTAATGAGGGACAGGCTGGGGTCATCGGCGGTCTTGAATGTGAGTTCAAAGCCCCGATCTGGACGAGAAAACAAAGCAACCAATCAACGAGGGCAGACAGGACGCAAGGGGGACCCCTGCTGCAGACATCGCGAGCCCCCTCCGGGCGGCGGGCCGACCCTGGGGGCCTTCCAGGAAACCGGGGGCTCGGGCGTCCTTCCCACCCGACCCTCACGCGCCGTCCCCTCGGACCCCATTCAAACCTTTCAGGCTCCGAAAGAAGAGCGAGTGCGTCTCCCGCAGGTTGAGGTTATCCAGCAACACCAGAGTGCGGGGGCCGCTGGCGCAGACCGGGCCAAGCAAGGGCAGCAGCAGCCATAAGAGGGACCCAGCGCGGGCCGCCGTGCCCCGCTCCATCTTCCTCTTCCAGCCCAAGAGCCCTCACCGGGGCACCGGAAGTGTCCCGTTCACAGCCGCCCAATCGCGACTCGTGGCCGTGGAATACCACCCGGAAGTGATCCTACACTCCCGCCGGGCGTCAACAGTTGTGCTTTTGACGGTGAGAAGCCGGGCGCACTTCCGGAGAGGCCCGGGTCGGAGGCGGGCTCCCTGCGTGCGATTGGTAGAATGGACTTGAGGCCCCGCCTCCCAGGAGGAAAAGGCTCAATCCCGAAGAGACAGCTCTGCAGCCGCGACCAATCCCAAGGCCGAGCGCCCTTGGCTCCGCCCAGGCCGGCTCCCGCCCCCAGTCCACAGCCTGCTTCCGGCAGGTCGGGTCCCTTCGGACTTGTTTTGGAGGGGTCCTTGGTCCTCTCTAGTCTAGGGCCGACTGGGCGGCCCACCTCCCACATCTCCAGAGAACGGGGACAGGTCAGGGGCTCTGGGAGCTCCTGCCTGCGATCTCCGCCCCGGGGGTCCAGCCGTCAGCGAGGAAAAACCCAGATAAACCCGAGGCTTCGCTTGCTCCTCGTTGACTTTTAAAATCAGTTTTTGGAGGTCACAGGCGCTGGGCAGGACACCATTAGGCCCCCGCTGGTTTGCCGCAGATCACACCTCGACGTGCGAGTTTTGGTGGTCAGTTGTCTAGGCCAACCCTCGGGAATCTGAAGGCCACTTTGGAGCTGTAGATGTCCCGTGGGTGACTAGAAGGGGATGAGGTGGCCTGGAGCCTGTCTCCCTTGTTGCCTTAACCTTTGGGTCGGATTCTACTCGGTACTAGACAGGTTGGTCATTGGGATGTTTTGCCCAGAACTATAATAGAGTTAACTTGACCTAGACTTCCCCGGCACCTCCTTAACCCCAACCTTTAAGGCTAGACACCTACCAGCCACCATGACCAGAAACACCAGGCCATGAAAGCAATGACAAGAGGTGGCACTCAAATTCTCTGGAAGATCTCCACCTAGTCCCAGAGAAGACATGGATATGCCCCCCCCCCTTTATTAGCCTTCCTTCATTGTTCCTGTTCTATGTCATCCTCATCCCCTTGGAGTTGAGAAGCTGGTTTGTGAGCAGAGCTCCCTCTTTTCCATTCCTCTTTCTCCCCAGTTTTCATCACTCCAACATTGATTTTTCAATGGATTGAGCTTCTGAACTTGGGTTCAATAACACTGTCTGGTGCCCCACTGGAAACACGGTGATTACACAATTTTAAAAACTAGCTTCCATAGCTACTCAGAAGGCTGAGGCAGGAGGATCACAATAAGCGTGAGGCCAGCCTCCACAATTTAGCAAGAATGTTTCAAAAATTTTTTAAAAAGGGCGGGGGATGTCACTTAGTGGTAGCTCCTTTCTACAAAAAAAGATCTTCTAGCTTTGGAATCAGCTGGATTCTGTCTCTCACTGGCCCTGTTCCCTGGGCATCACACTTCTCTCCAGGCCAGTTTCCTCAGCTGTTAAGGAAAACGATGAGGTTCAGCTCTCCTCCTTGTTTCTGGAACAGCCATTTAATTATCTTCCTTTCTGGACTCTTGGACTAAAGCAGGGTTGAAGCCTTTAGCACAGGGCTGGCCTGACCCATCAACAACGCTGGCTCCTGCTTCTAGGTTAATACAGGGGCTGCTGGGCTCACCTCAGACTCCCTGCCTCGGCCCCACCATGAGTCTGAATAAGGCTACCCCAAGCCACTCCCAAACTTCAACTGTTCTCTGGGCCACCACAGTTCTGGGGCCAGTGGTGAAGGCAGTTGTAGAGGGAGAAGGTAGCAGTTATATTCTGACACTTGTCCAACCCCAGAATGGGGACAAAAATCAAAACGTCCCTCCATGCATTTCCCGAGCTTCCTCCTCCCTGCTGGCGCTACCCAAGTGGGCCCCCTCCTCTTGCCCTAACTGCCTCCCTAGGCCATCCCTGCCACAGCTCAGGACACCCAGTCTCTCCTCACTCTCAGGTGTGCACCTGACCTCATCTCTGCAGCCTCATCCCTCTGGTCCCTGCTCCGGGTTGAGCGTTACCACCTGGTGCCACCAGAGTACCTCCCGACGCACCCATCCTGAGCCTCCAGGGCCTTGTGCACCCCTCACAGGAGGGAGCCCTGCCCCACCCGACATGCGCCCTCAGGAAGGCGCTCTGTTGCCCTGAGAGCCTCACCTGGTGGGCAGTGCAGTCGGGCTCACTAAGTGCCCCACCCCAGCTTCTCCAGGGCCAGCTCCTTGGCCCACGGAGCAGCCGTGGGGCCTCCCACAGCAACAAGGACAGAGCAGGCACATGCTCGGGCACGTGCCACACTACATACCAAGCCTCAGTCACCCAGGGTGGGGGGCATGACCCCATTCAGAGAGAAGGCTTAGGACACAGGCCTCCTCCCTTGGATGGTGGTCCCACAGGCCAGGCCGGGAGGTGGGCAGAGGGAGGGCTGAGTCCTAGGGACCCCCTGGGAGAGCACAAACAGGGCGGCCACACTCCCACCCAGCCCGAGGACTATCCGAGCCGGTCCTTCTCTGCCTCAGTGAGAGGTGGTCCTACCAATAGTTGCACAGAGGGCTGTTTCCTGGGTGACAGATCCTCTGAAGGCTCAGACGCTCTCCAAAGAAAAATACTCTGTGTTTGCCCGTGCAGGGAACTGCGGGGACCCCAGGGCCCGCCGGTTCCCAACAGCCACGCTGGCCACGGAGAGGGCCCGGGATGCGGTCAGAGGGCAGGGATGGCAATCATTTTAAAAGGCAGTTTATTGGCAGCCCAATGTGAAGCAGCCTTCTCTGGGCCACAGCCACCCATGGACAGGCTGAGTGGACGGCCCTCCGGATCCTCCTGTGCCCTCCTGCAGGCAGGGCCTCCCTCTGGAAGGGGGCAAATCACAAGGAGGCACAAATTTCAGTCCCCAAGATGTCGCGCTTCGTCCACGCTGGGGCTGCTGGTGGGCCGAAGCTTCTGCGGCCATCCAGGCAAAGGCAACACTGTAGGCACAAGTGGCCGCTCCAGGCGAGGTCGGCGGGAACACTGGTGCGGTGGGGGAGCCGGAGCAGGCCTCTGGGAGCAGGACGGCAGTCTCCAAGGGCCACACCCCGGGAGGTGGCTAACAGGGAAGGGAAGGGTCCCCAGGTCCCTGTCGGGGGAGATGGGAGAGGCCTGGGTGGGGCTGCCCAGCAGCTTCCAGGAGCCGGAGGCAGTAGCAGCCTCCGTCACTGAGGCTCACTGCCAAAGTTGCTTTTGCTTTTCTTCCGCTTGGCTTTGGTGAAGGGGATGTCGAGGGACTCCAGGCGGAAGGGCCGGGGCTGGGGCATTTCCGGGACCTGGGCGGGCGGGATGGCAGCGTTGTTGCTGAGCGGGGAGCCGAGGCCTGGTGGCGAGCTGTGATGAGCTGCGGAGAGGCACAGGGACAGACAGCGCTCGCGGGGGGTGGCTCCCCCCAGCCAAAGGCCCTGGCTCTGCAGCCGGGACCTCAGCCTCTGAGGTGGCTCTAGTTGGGGTCTCAGCACTACATCTGCATCCAGAGTCTGGCTGGGGTTGGGGGTTCTAAAGCCTCAAACTGAGGCAGCCTAAGCTCTCAGGCCCGACAAGCAGGGTTCAAAGCCCAGCCCCAGCACGGCCTCGCTGTGCAGCCTTGGGCAGGCCACTCCACCTCTCGGAGCCTCGGTTTCCTCCTCTGCAACATGAGCATGACGCCCAGGACTCCTCTGATCCTCATCTCCCTTCTGTCCGCCTCCTGCCACCCTATACCTCAGTCCGCTCGCTCTGTCTCTCAAATAGCCTCAGTGCAGAACTAAGACGTAGTCTGGGCGCGGCACATGCGGTGCACGCGGTGCACACCTGCAGTCTCAGCGACTCAGGCCTGTTGCCCAGCCAGCGCCCAGGTGGTGGCCCTTGCCTGAAGGGTCAGCCATCCTCATTTGGGGGAAGTCGCCACACTGGCATGCGGAAGCTGGGGAGTAACCAGTAAGACCCGAGCCACGCCTCCCAAGCCAGGACCCTCCAGCGTGGCAGGGGAGACACCAGCCGAACAGTCCCTCTCCCCAAGCACCTACTATGTGCCAGGCGCTGGCTGGGTTGTTTCCCCACCTCAGCTCATCTAATCCTCCTCATTTTATAACTGAAAATCCGAGGTCGTGGAGGGAAAGGGGTTTTGAACCCAGGTCCATCCGACTCCCCCACCACCCCATGCCTCTCCCAGCTGTGGGGAGGGGACGCAGGTGCGCAGGACACTCACTGAGGCTCTTCATGGGATCTGCGCTGAGGATCTGGATGGCCCGCTTGGAACGGAAGTAGTTGCTGGCAATATTTTCACTGTCACTCCGACTGAGCATCAGCTTGTAGCGGTCTTCCTCCTGCTGAGAGGTCAAATCCTCGAGGGTCAGGAACCCTGGTCTGGGTAGTGCTGATCGGGGCCCCTTGCCTGGGGCTCAGCAGCCTCCAGAAGCCGGATGGAGAGGGGCTGCCTGAGCCTGCCAGGCTGCACCCGGGGCTGGAGGGATCAGGGCCCCCGGGCACACCCTGCCACAGCCCCCGGAGCCCGGGTAGGAGCTCAGGCAGCTCGGGACCAGGCAGGCAGTCTGCAGCAGGCCTACACCTGCCTCCCTCCCTTGAGATGGACGTACCTTGCTCCCTCCTGCCAGTTCCAACAGGGGCAAGGGTGACACAGAGTCTGAACCTCATAGCACAGGAAATACTCAGCCTGCAGCTGCCCTTACGACCTCTATGACTGGCACCTGACGGCCCCATCACCCAGGACGGCCCCTTCTCAGGGCTGTCACAGGCTGAATCTCACCTTTCAGGGAACCATTCTCGCTCACCACGTTCCCAGTAGGGTGATCACACAGTGCCCACTGCCCCAGGGCCAGACACGTGCCCCACACCAGCCAATCACAGAGCACAGTAACCCATCCAATAGGCCCTGACCTGGGCAGAGCTAGTGAGAGCCTGTCACCAGCTTCAGTGTAAGATTTTAAGGGACCAGTTCTCTCTTCCTTTTGGATCAGAACAGTCTGCAGGCCACCTTTCCCACGCTGTGGGGAAAGCGTACCAAGGAGCCAAACCAAAAGGTAAAGAAAGACATAAACCCCCACCCAGTATGCCTGAAATTAGTCCACCTAAGTCAACCAACAAGCTTCCTATTTTGCTTGTTGGTGGAGGTACTGGGGATCAAACCCACCAAGCCACATCCCAGCCATCTTTATTTTTTTAAGATAGGTTCTTGCTAAGTTGCTGGGGCTGGCCCCAAACTTGTGATCCTCCTGCCTCAGCCTCCCAGGTGCTTGGATTATAGATGTGCACCACCACACTGGCTGCTGTGGCTGCTCTCTGTCACCTGGAACTGGAAGCGCTCTCACACAACCCTTCTGTGGTCCCAGGCTAACCCTTCTGTGGTCCCAGGCTACGCATGTTCATTCTGGAGAAAGATTCAAGATGGCAGCTTAGAGGAAGGCTGCCGGCTTGGGATTCAAGCAGGAGTACCGCTCCTCAGTGCGACGGGAGCTCCCTGGGAGGAGCACAGCTCAGCTCCCCAACACCGAGTGAGACCTAGCACACTACGCAAGGTCCACAGATGTGAACTGAACTCAAGTTTTTAGGTTCTGCTTCGAGAATCCCAGGATCAATGGTGACGGCTTCCGCAAGTGAGAGAAAGCATCTGACCCTGACTTCCTGACTCTGGTTTATTTCGTCTGGCATCACATCCTCCAGCTCCATCCATCTGGGACTAAATGACGCAGTTTCCATCTTTGTGGCTAGGTAAAACTCCACTGGGAACACACACTGTGTTTTTTAAAATTTTTAGTTGTATATGGACACAACACCTTTATTTTTTCCTTTATTTTTTTAATGTACCGCTGATGATCAAACCCAGTGCCTCATGCGTGTGAGGCAAACACTCCACCACTGAGCTACAACCCAGCTCTGTACATCATGTTTTTAAAATTTATTTGTCTGTTGATGGACATCTAGGTTGATTCCATAACTTGACTATTTTAAACTGCACTGCAGGGAGAGCAAGAGAACAGAGGGGATTGAGAGGGAGGGAGGCATGGAGGACGGGGAGGACGGGAGGCGCTGGGGAATAAAACTGACCAAACTGGGTTATTTCCATGTGCAGTGTACCACAACGCACCCCACTCTATGCATAATTATAATGCACTCACTAAACAAAAATACTGATAGAAGGGAGACCAGTAGAGCAGAGGAAGTGGGTCAGGGAGAGGGACAGGGGAGGGACAGGGGAGGTGTGCATGACCTGTGTGGTTTTCTGAAATTCATAATGACTGAAAGTAAGGATCAGCAAATTATAGCCAATGGGCAAATCTGGCCCACAGACTGTTTTTGTAAATAAAGTTTTATTAGAACACAGCATTCATTTACGTACCATCTATTTCTGGGTTTGTGCTCTGGTGACAGAGCTGAGTAGCTGTGACAGAGACCCCCGTGGTCAACAAAGCCACTTACTTTCAGGTCCTTTTCAAAAAAGGATTGTGACCCTGCTTTACGGACACATACCCACTCACTACTGCACCACAAAACATGGGAGCTATGAAATTGAATGACATTAGGATCCCAACCACCGTCTCAGGGACCTCTGAGGACCCTTTGGTCCCAGGTGACAGCTGGGGTCCAGGGAATAAGAAGGTGCCATTTGTCCTCTAGGTTTGGGGCTGATGCCTCTGTTGGTCACCAGTGGGACAGGCTGCCTCTAGCTGTCCACCTTTCTGGGCCTCTGAAGCATATGTGCCCCTGACTGAGGACCAGAGGGGACTGAAGTCCAGGTGCCAGTGGAGTGACAGAAAAGATCCAGGCTCGGGCCTTGCTTCAGTCCCTAGCAAGATGAAAGCAGCCCCCTTCCCGGTGGCAACACTGGCCCCTGCGCTGTGGGAGCAGAGACCCCGTCCCCCCTGCCCCTTCCCAGGGCCTTACCATGTTGGGCTCCCCGTTATCCGCGGCAGAGGTCTTGCGGGCTGCCTTGTTCTGTGGCCCGGTTGGAACTGCTATGAGAAAACAAAAGCTGAAGAGCTGGCAGGCAGGGGAGGGGCAGAGGTGGCTGCAGTGCTGTCCCAGGTGGGGTCAGGCCTGGCGGGGCTGGAACGGGCCACCCCCAGCCCCAGCCAAGGGATGTCCTTGGGAGGGCTCAGACACCAGAAAAGCCCCTCTTCTCACTCCAGGCAGGACAGTGGGTGGGTGGGGAGAGGGAGAGAGGCTGCTGCCCAGAGCTCATGGAAATGGGGCCACTGGAGTTCCAACAGGAGGAGAGGCCCCAAAACAACCCTGGCCAGGGGGAGCCGGCCACTCCCAGGCCTGTGTGTGGAGAGGGAGCAAGTCTGACTTTACCCCCAGACTCCTCAGAGTGGATGGGTGCTCAAGATTCTCTTGCCCAACGCTTCTTTGTCGGAAGCCTAGAGGACAGTGAGTGATCTCCCTACAGTCACAAGGAGGTCAGAGACCAAAGCAGAGGCTGAGCCAGGCCTGAACCCTGAACGGCTGGCTTCCGCCTGCGGACCTGTGGCTCATGCTGGTGTTGAGTCACTCACACCCTGAGAGACTGGCTTCCTTGAGTGTGTGACAGGTGCCATGACCACCACCCTCGGCAGGGCTGATGCAGGGATGGAGCGTGACCACGATGACAATGGCAATGACAATGAGGACTGCGCACGCCGTGCCAGGCGGCGCTCTAAGACGCCCGTGTGTCTGAGCATGTCCTAAGCCTCACAGTGACTTTAAGGAAGGTGCTATTATTATCGTCACAGACGAGGACACTGAGCCCCCAAGGTGTCACACAGGGAAGGGTGTGGCCAGAACTCCAGCCATGTCTGTTTGCCTCCAGAGTGTGCCACCCTCCCGGGGGCCCGGGGTTCCGTGTCTGTTGCACCCAGAGCCCAGGGAGAGGCCAGGCTCCCTGTCCCTCTGCTCAATGGCAGCCGGGAAGGAGGCAGGGAGGTCCACGGGCAGCCGAGCTCCTGACCTACTGGAAGGCTGGTTTTGATGATGACGGGCTCCGGGATCTTCCAGAAGCCGCTGTCCTCATCCCAGCAGGACTCGCGCCGAATCCTCTCGAGGTTGCTGTAGTTGCAGTCCCTGCGGATCAGGGGCTGCACCTGTTCCAGGAGCTGCTGGAAGAGCATGGAGTCGCGCTCCTGCCGACGGATAGTGGCCAGGTAATCGATTTTCTCCAGCTGGAACTCTGACTGCAGGTCTTTGATCTCCACTTCTGCTGCCCGGAGCTGAAAGCCAGGGGTGGTGATAAGCAGTGAGCGGGGGGAAGACACCCCGCGACCTGCCAGATTCCTCACCAACTGGTCACTGGTCCACCAGCCCATCATCCCTGGCCTTCACCACCTGTCAAGCCAGCCTCCGTCTATCCACTCTCCTCCAATGCCCACCGATCCCTCCACCCATCCATCCACTCCCCTCCTACCTCCCCATCCCGCATGTAATGAGCACCCAATGTGCCCACAGTCCTGCAGGAAGCTGACCCTCAACCCCGCAGCCAGCTCAGGCACTCCTCCACGTCCACCACGTCATGACGGAGCCTTTTAGAAGTACCATCACCAAAGCCCTAGCAGGTCTCAGAGTCACATGAGTGACTCTGCTAAGGGCGGTGACAGGCAGAAGCTCTCAGACTCCACAGCCCTTGCTCTCTCAAGACTACAACTCTGTCCTGGTAGGACAAACACCACATCTTAATTTGGCAATGCCTTCCAGATGGTTTGGTCCCCTCCCTGACTGGCCCTCCCTTCCCTCCAGCCCAGGTGACCCTAATGCCAATGCTGCCCACTTTGCCTGAGCCCGAGACCCCTGGTGTGATCTACTTCTGTAGGAACAGTACACCGTGCTTTGTAAAGAACAACCTCGTGCACAACGAGGAAAGGAAGCGCCCAGCCAATCCCCGAGGAACCCAGCCGCAAACATCCCGAACAAAATATTAGAAAATCGTATTCAACAGCACATTAGGAAGACTGCATAGCACAACCAAGTTGGTGTTATTCCAGGGATGCAAGGATGGTTTAACATAGGCAAATCGATGAAGTACTTCATCAAATAGAATTAAGGACAAAAACCACTTAGTCATCTCAATAGATGCAGAGAACGCCTTTGACAAAATTCAGCACCTACTCATAATAAAATCCCTGAAGAAACTTAGCGACAGAAGGACCAACCTCAACATCATAAAGGCTACGTATGAAAAAGTCAAAGACAATCTGATAGTAAATGGGGAAAAACAGAAAGCATTTTCTTTAAAATCTGGAACAAGATAAGGAATTCCACTCTCCCCACTCCTATTTAATATAGTGCTAGAAATTCTAGCCAGAGCAATTAGGCAAGAGAAGGAAACAAAAGGAATAAAAACAGGAAAGAAGTCAAATTATCACTGTTTGCAGATGATATGATCCTATACCTAGAAGATCCAAAAAACTCCACCCAAATCCTGCTAGAGCTATTGAACAAATTCGGCAATGGATCAGGTTACAAAATCAATATACTGAACTCAATAGCTTTCCTCAACAATGAATCTGCTGAGAAAGAAAGAAGGAAAACAGGCCCACTCACAATAGCCTCAAAAAAAAAAAAAAAAAAAAAAACCCTAGGAATGGGGGCTGGGGTTGTGGCTCAGTGGTAGAGCGCTCGCCTAGAATGTGTGAGGCACTGGCTTCGATCCTCAGCACTACATAAAAATAAAATAAAGGTATTGTGTCCACCTACAACTAAATAAATAAATATAAACATATGCACATATTAATATATTAAAACCCTAGGAATGAATCTAACCATGGAGGTAAAAGACCTCTACAATGACACTATAGAACACTGAAGAAAGAAATTGAAGAAAACCTCGGAAGATGGAAAGAGCTCCCATGTTCATGGATAGGCAGAATTAATATTGTTAAAATGGCCATACAACCAAAAGCAACATACAGATTCAACGCAATCCCCATCAAAATGCCAATGATATTCTTCAGAAAACTAGAAAAAAACAGTCCTATAATAAAAGACCCAGAATAGCTGAAGCAATTCTAAGCCAAAAAAGTAATACTGGAGGCATCACAATACCTGACTTCCAATTATACGACAGAGCTATAGTACCAAACACTGCAAGGTACTGCATAAAACAGACACACAGACCAATGGTACAGAATACACACGGACACGAACCACACACGGTCGTCTGATCCTTGACAAGGGTGCCAAAAACATACTTTGGAGAAAAGACAGACTCTTTACCAAAGGTGCTGGGGAAATGGGTATGTAGAAGAAGGAGACTAGACCCTTACCTCTTTTTTGAGGGGGGCAAGGGGGGTGGTACCAGGAATTGAACTTAGGGGCACTTACCCATGAACCACATCCCCAGTCTTTTTATTTTTTATGTTGAGACATGGTCTCCCTAAGTTGCTTAGGGCCTAAGACCTCACTAAGTTGCTGAGGCTGGCTTTGAACTTGTGATCCTCTTGCCTCAACTTCCAGAGTCTCTGGGATTACAGGTGTGTACCACCTCACCCAGCTTGAACCCTTACCTCTCACCCTACACAAAAGTCAACTCAAAATGGATCAAACGCCTAGAAATTAGATCAGGACCTATGCGACTCCTGGAAGAAAATGTAGATCAACAATCCAGGATACAGACTCAGGCAACAACTTTCCTAATCAGACCCCAAAGCTCAGGAAATAATGCCAAGGGTTGATAAACGGGACGATATCAAATCAAAAGCTTCTGTATAGCAAAGGGAACAATTAAGAATATGAAAAGTGAAAATCTTTGGGAGAAAATCTTTGCTAGCTACTGTTCTGTCAGAGGATTAATATCTAGAATATACAAAGAACTCAAAAAAACTTTACACCAAAAAAAAAAAAGAAAGAAAAGAAAAGAAAATCAATGAGCAAATGAGTTAACCAGACACTCCTCAAAAGAAAAAATACAAATGGCCAACAAAGGTATGAAAAAAATGTTCATCATCATTGGGAATTACAGAAATGCAAATCAATACCACACTGGGACCACACTGGGATTTCATCTCACTTCAGTGAGAATGGCAGTCATCAAGAATACAAATAATAATCAATGCGGAAGAGGATGTGGAGAAAAAGGGACACTTTCATACCATTGGTGGGATCGTAAATTAGTACAATCACTATGGAAATGAGCATGGAGACTCCTCAAAAGACTAGGCATGGAAGCACCGTACGGCCCGCTGTCCCCCTGCTCAGGATTTATCCTACAGAATCCGAGGCATCGTGTGCAGTGACCCACGCACGCCCTGTTCATAGCAGCACAATTCCCAATAGCCCGACCGCAGAACCAGCCCAGGTGTCCATCAGTGAATAGAGACAAATGCAGCATATTTTACTCAGCCATCAAGAAAAATGAAACTATGTCATTTGGGGGAAAATGATGGAACTAGAAAACATCACGTTAAGCGAAATAAGTCAAACACAGAAGGTCTAGGGTCTTATGTTTTCTCTCACATGTGGAAGCTAGAGAGGAAAAAGGAAAAGACAGGCGGGGGGATCATGTGAATGGCAAAGGGAGCTCAGCAGGGCAGGGGAGGGGAGGCGGGCCTGGGAGGAGGGGAGGGGGGGAGGGGGGGGGGGGGAGGGGGGGGAGGGGGGGGGGGGGGGGGGAGGGGAGGGAGGGGAGGGGTGCTGGCCCAACCCATTGCTATATTGTGTGCACATACCACCATTACACACCACTGTAATGCACCAATAAACAAAGAGGTTAAAAAAAAAAGAACAATGTCACAAATTCATGGGAATTGTCATCTCCCAGTCAGCCCAGAGGACACCTGGCAGGCCCAAGAGGTGGGACAGTCACTGACTTGGTGACCTCTGCTTCCTAAGCTGGTGGTACACACATGGTGCGCATGGTCGCCGTCATCGTATTTTCCTGTACATCTACAATCACTCACAAGGATTTCTTTGTAAGACGGAGTCTCGCCATGTTGCCCAGCTGGCCTTGAACTCCTGGGCTCAAACAGTCCTCCTGCCTCAGCCTCCCGCAGAGCTGGGAATGCAGGTGTGTGCCACTGTGCCCAGCCTCAAGCCTCAATAATTTCTCCAACTGCTTTATTGAGATATGATCCACGTGTCATGCAATCCACACATTCAATAAGCACACAGGTGAAGCCAGGTGCCGGGACACATGCTTGTAGTCCCTGCGCTCAGAGGCTGAGACGGAAGATGAAGAGTTCAAGGCAACCTGGTGAGAACTCCCAAGGGAGCAAATGTAAGGTGTGCGATTCCGTGTTTCTGATGCTTCCACTAAGCTGTTCAACCATCATCACAATCAGTGTGTGTGTGTGTGTGTGTGTGTGTGCGCGCGCACAGTGCTGGGGACTGAACCCAGGGCCTGTGCAGTCTACCCACTGAGCTCCATCCCAGCCCCATTACAATCAATTTCAGAACATTTTCATCACCCAAAAGAAAACCCCAGATCCATGTGCAGTCACTCCCGGACCCTCCCCAACCTCCAGCCCTAGGCCACCTCGCCGAGCCTTTCTGCCCCCGTCGGTCTGCCTATTCTGGACATTCCACACCAATGGAACCTCTCCGGTCTGGTTTCTTCTCTTAGCATCCTGTTTCCAAAGGTCATCCATGTCATAGCATCTGTCAGTACTTCACTGCTGTCTAGCGCCAAGCACATCCCACTACACGGCTGTACCACGCTGTGTTTCTCTGAACGTGGTTGTTTCCACTTCGGGGTTATGAATAATGCTATTATAAATATCAGCGTACAATTTTTTTCAATCCCGAGGAGCAAGCCCAGGGCCTTCCGCACACAGGCAAGTGCTCCAACACTGAGCTACATCTTCTGCTCAAGGGTACAAGCTTTTTTGTTTTCGTTTTTGAACCCAAGGGTATTTTATGGGACAGGGTCTTACTAAGGTGCTGGGGCTGGCTTTGAACTTGCGAACCGCCAGCCTGAGTCTCCTGAGTTGCAAGATCACAGGTGTGCACAGCCCGCCAACTGGACAGCCTTTAAGTGGACATACTTTCCTCTCTCTTGCGCACAACTGCTGGTCACACCACGCTTAACCAGCTGGGGGTGGACGGTGTGTGTTCCACGGTAGTGGCACCACGCCACGCGTCCATCAGCTCCCAGCTTCTCCCCATTCTTAACAACATGTTTTCTGTCTTATTGGAGCTAAAACAGTCGTCAAGGT
>JAJEJO010000784.1:20023-46873 GCA_020662805.1 Glaucomys volans
GGGGGGGTATCAACGGAGTTTTTGAAAATGCTGGGGTGCACTGATTGCCACGTGGAAAGGATGATCTAAAATCAGCTCCCCCCACACATACCAGGCAGGTTCCACGGGGATCAGAGGTTTAAATATAAAACAGGAAACCCTGTGTTAGAAGAAAACATAAGTTGAACTTTCTCAACTAGAACTCAACAATCTATATGCACCAAAAAGTCGATCAATTTGGAAAAATTTTTCCAAAAAATTATATGGCAAAATACCATAAATCATAGTAAAAGACAAATTAAAAATTGGAAAGAAATATTCAAACTTGTATCACTGACCAGGAGTTAAGATTCCTATGTAAAGAGCTTCTATAAGTAAATAAAAAAGACCAACTACCTGAACAGAAAAATGGGAAAAATACACAAACATGGTTCAGAGGGAAGAAAACTGAAAATGCCCCTGAAAACAAATATGGTCTTATGGTCATAATAAGAACAATGCAAATTATAACTACAGTGAGGTATTGTTTCTCCTCTAACACAACAGCAAAAATCCAAGTTTTTTCCAAGTTCATCTGTAGACCAGGCTATGAGAAAACATCTTTTCACATGTCAGTAGAGCCAGAAAATGAAAAATCCCCATGGAGGGGAAGTTGGCAAGTCAAGTGAAATCACACTTACTCTTTGTCCCAACCTGCCTAGTTAAAGGAATCAATTCCAAAGAAACCTACGAGAAGTACAGAGGTAGTACACACAGGCTGTTCAGTGCAGCACTCTATCAGAGCAAGAGAAAGGAAACAACCTCCATGTCCATCAAGAGAGGACTGCTTGAGAAAATAAAGACACGACCTCACAGTGGAGTACTACACAGCTATAAAAAATGAATGAGGACTAGTGGCCCTACATATTCCTACGGAGCTATCTTCAGGATTTACTGTTAATGAAAAAAAGCTAAGCAGAGGTGTGCAGCGTAGCTCCATTTATCTGAGAAGGGAGAGGGAGAGAGAGAGGGAGAGCATGAGCATTTAGACACATGTAAGTACAGATTCCCTACACAGGTGCTCGGCGATCTACGTTGGGTCATGTCTCCTACACCCATCATAGACTGAAAACATCACTAAGTCCAAAATGCCATGCCCGACCTGCCAAACAGCCCTGCAGCCTGATCCACCTTAAACCGCTCTGAACACTGATTGGCTTCAAGTTGGGCAAAACCAGCCCCCACGCAGCCTGATTTATAATATAGTGTTGGGAGTCTCATGGGATCTGTTAAGACTGTGCTGAAAATGAGAAGCCGAGCGGTCACACGGCCATGCTCTAGCCCTGGCGTCAGGATGGAAACCCTGAGCTGAGCCACTATTTGGGCAGGGGCCCATCTATACCAAAATCGCAGAGAGGGCTGGGTTGCCTCGCACGTGTGAGGTCCTAGGTTCCACTCTCAGCACCAACAACAACTGAAAAATATTTAAAAACAAAAAAACCCTCCACAGAGTCTTCTAGGTGCCTGAGGGTGAAGACAGTCACTGAATCTGAGCCTCTCTGGCAAGATCCTCCCCAACACCCAGGACAACAAGCAGGACAATAACCGCGCCTCGGGCACCCGGGCCAGCTTGGGGTTGCACGTACCTGGAGACAAGGCCCACGGCCAGCAGCCAGCTCCTGACCGGAGCCAGTGGGGAGGGCCCAGGAAAGCTGGCGGGGGAGAGACAAGGCCATGGACGGCAGCAAAGCCACTGCTCCCAACAGAACGTCTCCCTCCCGTGGGAGACCCCGGAGGCAGGCCTGGACCCTGGGACACTGACTGACGGACTGGGTGTGCGGAGCGGGGACACCCGACAGCTCCCTTCTGCAGGACATCGACAGGGCCTTTACAGACTGCAGGCGACCTTGAGGTGGGGACGAAAAGTCCCCAGGAACATCAGAGAACCACAGCTGACCCTGGCTGGGCCTCGCAGGAAGAGGCTCTTCCTTCTCTGATTTTTGCCTCTGGCGTTGTGAGTGTGGATTTTGCTGGGCAGAAAGGACTTCCCACCGGAATCCATCAGCTCACACCCCACCGGCTGTCTCTGGAGGGGCCATCCAGGGAATGCAGGTGGCCCCCGGAAGCTAAGAATGACCCATGGCCACTGCCAGCAAGGAAATGGGTCCTGTGTCCCACAGCTAACCCACAGGACCGAACTCTGGCCTGGAGTCCACTGAGCCCGGGTGTGGATTCTCCCCCCGAGCTCCAGAGAGGACGGCAGCCTGCTGACCCGATTCCAGCCTCCGGGAGCTCTAAGCCCAGGAACCGGCCTGTTGACCCTGGACCCTGACCTAGGACCTGGGAGATGCTTGATGTGTGTCGCTAAGCAACTGAATGTGTGGAGCTGTCAAAGCAGGAAGGGTCAGAGCCCTGGTTTTGGAAGTGGGGACTGAGCCCTGAGGCCACATCCGCAGCCCTTTTATCTTTTATTTTTCTACAGGGTCTTGCTAAGTTGCTGAGGACCTTGCTCAGTTGCTGGGGCTAGCCAAGAACTTGTGATCCTCCTGCCTCAGCCTCCTGAGTTACTGTCAGAGCCCGTTTCAAAACACCTCCGTAAAAACAGAAAAGCGAGCCACTGAAGGAAGGCACAGCACTGGCCGCCCTGAACCTTCACCTCCACCTCCAACTCTTACCCACAGTCAAGAAAAAACTCCAGAACAGGCAGAAAAAAAAGACGTACCCAAGCGAAGCTGCCAGAAGAATCAGAAATGAAAAACCAAGCTGAAGGAAATTTTCCCCCACGGCATAAGAACCAAACACGCAGGTCAAAACCCTCACTCGGGGCTGGGCGTGGCAGGCCTGGCGCACAGACCCTGGGCTCCATTCCCAGCACAGCAGAAGGGACGGCAGGCAGGGAGCACCCAAATGGAGTATAATTAGCTCAGCCAAGCGCCCACAGGCATGGAAGCTGCAAATTAGAAACTGAAAAACTTAAGACAGAAGTGGATCCCCAAAATCAAGAAGATGTGAAATGGGATTTTAACTGAACCTCAGCAAAGAAGGAAAAATCTTAGGTGGAACAAATTATAAGATATGCAAGGAGAACAAACTGAAAGGAGAACACGAACAGAGGTATATTAAGAAAAGGTGATAAGAGCCAAAGGAACACCAGAAACCAAGAGGCTAAAGGAGGGGGACAGCTGCACTCAGCACCGGCTCCTTGGGGAGGACGCGTGAGTGACAAAGGGGGCAGCTGCCAGCTACACCCTCCTCACTGCCCTGGCTCCCTCTGCTCTGGCACCTGCTGGTCCCCTGCCTCCCTCTGCCTGGACCCCACAGGCTGGCTCCCTTATCTTTCAGGTCCCCTTCATGAGAACACTTCTGACCCCTACTGTGACCGCCTCGGGTACATCTGGAGTTATCAGTGCTCACCTTCCTCCTTGGAGGCTGGTTCATGGGGACACTCACTCTGTGGAACTGACATTTGTGCTGTGCATTTCACCTTCCATAAACCTGAGCCAGGCGTGGTGTGCACACCTGTAGTTCCCTGCTACTTAGGAGGCTAAGGCAAGAGGATTGCAAGTTGGAGGCCAGCCTTGACAACCTGGCGAGACCCTCAGGACTTAGCAAGACCTTGTCTCAAAATAAAACATCAGTGGCACAAGTGAGGCACTGGGTTCGATCCTCAGCACCACATGAAAATAAATGAATAAATAAATAAAATAAAGGTATTGTATCCATCTATAAGTATTTATAAAAATAAAATAAAGCAGGGCTGGGGGCATAGCTCAGTGGTAGAGCGCTTGCCAGGCAAGCGTGAGGCGCTGAGTTCGAGTCTCAGCACCGCATATAAATAAAGGAATAATATAAATGTCCATTTACAATGAAAAAATTAATTAATTAAATGAAACATTAAAAAGGGCCAGGGGTGTGGCTTAATGGTTAAGCACCCCTGGGTTCAATCCCTAGTACCAAGAAAAAAAAAAAGGTGTGGGCGTGGCAGGTCGGCAGAGCGGCTCTGTCCCAGCACCGCACAGCCAGCAACCAGAAGGCGGCGAGCCGCGCCCTGCCCCGCCTTCTCCGCCGCCTCAGGGCTCCGTGGCCTCGGCAGGTCTCCCCGCGGCGGGTGCTAGTGCCGGCACACGCTCTCACAGGACAGGGGCTCACCTGCCGCTGTGCCCGCGGGGCGCCAGCACTAGCCCGGCCAGGGCGCACGGCAGGCGCTCCGCGAGTCCCGGGGAGGGCGAGGGCCGCGCCTCACCTTCCTCTGCATCTTCTCCAGCAGCTTGCTCTTGGCCCTCACTTCCTCCTGGATGGAGTCGTAGACGTTGAGCAGCACCCAGTCCCCGCTGTCCTCGTCCGAGTTCTGCAGCGCCGCCACCAGCTGCTTCTTGCGCTCGTCTGCGTACCGCTTCCGCCGGCGGTGCTTCTCCTTCAGGTCCTTGTTCTTGGCCTGCTCCCCGCCCACCACCTGCTGCTCCAGCAACTGCAGGCTGCCAGCCAGGGAGAGAGCACACATGGCACGTGCGCCCGCGCGAGCGTCTGCCTGGGACGCGCGCGTCCTTCCCACCGCCCCAAGTCCACGGAACCGAGTGGGCGGGCAAACCAGAGCTCCTCCCACATCCACCGAACTTCACACCTGTGCACTTGGCCTCAGAGGTAGCCCAGTCCCCGTGCCTTGATGCTGCTGGGCCCTGCAGCAGGCAGCTGTGCTCAGCAGCACAGGGACACACACCCTGGGGTGCAGGAACGCCCAGTGCACCCTGTTTACGCAGGCAGGGGCATGAGTTTTTAAAACATATTCCTACCCAAAATGTTATTTAGAGTCTTGAAATAAGACTTTAAGACTAGAAACGTTAGGACTGGGGATATGGCTCAGTTGGTAGAGTGCTTGCCTTGCAAGCACAAGGCCCTGGGGTTCAATCCCTAGCACCGCAAAAAAAAAAAAAAAAAAAAAAAAAAGGTAGAAAAGTTTGCCCCGCACGGTGGCACATGCCTGCAGCGCAGACTCAGCAACTCAGAAGGCTGAGGCAGAGGATCACAAGTTCAGCCTCAGCAACTTAGCAAGGCCCTAAGCAACTTAGTGAGACCCTATCTCAAAATAAAAATGTCTGGGAATGTGACTCAGGGGTACAGCGCCCCAAGCTCAATCTCTGGTGCCAAAAGAAAAAGAGGACAGAGGGGGCTTCAGTGGCCCTCCCACTGTTCAACTCAGCACCACAGAAATGTCTCAGGCCCTGCCTTTCCCCAGGGGGTGCAAGGACCAGAAGGAGTGGCATTGGAAGGAGTGGCATTGGAGGGTTTCCAGAAGGGAGCCCGGGGGCTCAAGGAGGGGGAGGAAGGTACTCGGAGCAGCCAGGGCAGAAGGAGACCATGTCCAAGCCCCTCTTCTGTTGAAAGTCCTTCTGGGACCCCAGGAGGGTGAAGAACACACCTGGGGGCCAGGGACCCTCTTTCTCATCACCCTCTGCACCCCCAAACCTTGAGCTCACTCTGGTTTGCTCCTGGCACACCCTGCTCAGGAGGCCCCCTCTGAAGCCTTCCCTGACCTTCACCCCCACAGTGAGAGCAGCACCAATGAGCACCAGGTGCCTCCCTGGGCCTGGCGCCACCTCTGGGTGCTGCCTCACCGGCTCTCAAGCTGCAACTGGTGAGAACACCCATTCTGTAGCAGAGGAGGCAGCAGAGGAGCCCAAGCAGTGGGCTGCGGACCCCTTAACTTCCCACTGCCCCAATGCACGCACAGGCCTCCGAGCCTGCATATCTGACGTCCCCTGCACAGAGAGGCCCTGCAAGGCCAAGGCAGCACCCCATTCACCTGTACCTCCTGGTACCCGGAGCTCAGATCCTATCTGAACTGTGGGGCTGGCATCCAGAGGAGGCTGAGCCTGGCCCACTGACATGGAGCTGGGCTAATGTCATTTCCAACAGCAGAAGTGAGCAGTGGGGCTCAGGACAGTGACTGTGACGACGCCACACAGCAACTGGGGAAAGCCCAGCTCCCCAGGAGGTCCCAGGGGCCCTGGGGTGGCCTGTCCCCAGAGCAGGTGAGTCCCACATCAGGGAGGGCACTGGAGGCCAACCAGAGGAATGGGGGCTCAGCTGGGACCCAGGGAGAACCTGCCTTGCCCTGGGATTCCTGGAACCCGAAGGCCAGGCTCTGGAAGGGGGCCAGCCGCAGCCCTTCGCTTTTTTCCCACACGCTGCGTGACCCGAACCTGGTGGCAGCCAATGTAACTCAGTGGAGGCCTGCCTGTGACACCCCCACACCTTGACACCTCAGCCCCGGGAGAGGAAGAGTGGGGTGCAGACTCAGTGGGGATGGGGATAAAGCTCTCAGGCACACCTCACCCACCCCCAGACCAGCCACTGCTCCTTCTCGCCCTTCTATGGGGTCCCCTGCCCAAGTGACAGTGCTCACCGGGCCAGCACCTTCTGCTGATCCACAACAGGCAGCAGCTCCTCGGTCAGCACAGCCACCTCCACACCCACGTTCTCCTTCCTCAAGTTCCCCACAGACAGAAGCGGCTGAGGCTGGGTCCCCTGGGCCTCCTCGGCCTCAGCCTCCATCCATGAGCCAGTCTCTGCTGTGGGCTCCCCCTCCTCAGTCATTTCCGGGATGAGATCCACCTCCTGAGCACAGGGAGAAACTAAGATGAGGTGAGAAGGCTGCCCTCGAGGCAAGCTGGCACAATCCCAAAACACCCACGAGGTCTGGCCCAGATCGCCTCTGACTCAGAGATCCAGAAATCAAACCCCCAAATGCTGCAAAAGCTACAAATGTGTTAACTTCACAGTGCTCAAAGTTTCAGATATCAGAACATTTTAGGTTTCAGTTTTCAAATAAGGGATGCTCAACTGCTAAAGTTCATGGAAACATCCCAAACCAAAAAAAACTGCTAACCCTTCTGGTCCCAAGCATTTCTTTTTTTTTTTGGCGGTGCTGGGGATTGAACCCAGGGTCTTATGCTTGACGGGCAAGCACTCTACAAGCTGAGCTATATCCCCAGCCCCCCACCCCAAGCATTTCTGATCAGGGATACTCAACCTGTACCCAGTTATAAGAAAATCTCCCCTAAACGAATTTTTCTGACACTGTTTCCATCAGCACCTCCAAAACAGTCTCCCAGCTATCTCCCACCCCCCCAATTCAGTCTCTCCACGGTAATCAGGGCAATTTCTAAAAAATATAAATTGATCACATCATGCCTCTCCTGACCGGAAACTTCACGGCTCCCTGTGGAATTAATTCACAGGAAATCTAGTTTTCAACATGGCTGCTCCATTCAGAGCACAGCCCTGCCCCTACCTGTCCACCCTGGCACCACCCTGGCACCATTTTGTATTGCCAAGAGAGTCAAGGTCTTCCCAGTGACAGGACCTTGGTACTTGCTGCTCTTCCTGGCCCCTCCTTCATGCCCGGGTCCCCCCTCAATGTGACCTTCCAGCCAGGGTTTCCAGCCACTCTGTCTACACCTACGGAGCCTGCTGGATGCAGCCCCCCCCCCCCCAGTGCTGAAGTGCAGAGGCTGTGGGTGTGTGCAGCCCCCTTAAGAGTGGGTAAGGCGAAGGTTTCCTGGCACCCCCTGGCTGCCTGCTGTCTTCAACAGAAGAGAGACGGTGGGCTCTGAGAGGCAGTGTTCAAACTGGGTTCCATGGCCCTGGGGGGGTTCCTGACAGTGCCTCAGGGTCCACCAGCCCAGACCTGGTGCACACAGAGAAGCTAAGGAAGTCTGAAAGTCTCATTCACATCAACCAAAAACTGTGGTGCTTCCTCTGGTTTGGACATTGCTTGGCCTTGGGGAGGGCGGGAGGGTTGTCCCTACCTCCTGGGGGAGACCAAGGCCCACGGAGGGAGAAGAAAGCCTGAGCTTCACAGAAGGCTGAATGGAGTCCAGCCAGTCACACAGGGGGCCAGGGAGGTACTCACGGTCCTGAGCGGGAGGTCACTGGCCACCTCTGCTTCTGAACTGGTATCGCTGGGCTCTGGCAGTTCTGTCAGGGAGGGGTGCTCCAGGAGAAAGGGGCAGGGAGGAGGGACGGTTTGGGCCAGAAGCACCCTCTAGCCCGCACTGTCCCTGACCCCCACTGCACTCCTCAGGATGCCCCCCTCCCACTGCCGCCTCTGCCTGTCTGCTGAGGGAAGGAAGAGCAGGGCACGAGCCCTCCATTGTCTCATGCCAAACACACCAGCACCCATTTTCTAGAGGAGGAATCTGAGGTCCAGGCAAAGGTCCAAGGTCACACAGCTGAGGGAGTGGTGGGGCTGGGGTGAGGACCTGAGCTACTCTCTCTGCCTCTCTCTCTCTCCCAGGAAAGGGAGGCAGAGGACACAGCAGGAACGCTTCAGCAGAAAGCAGGAAGGGAGCAGGGCCAGGCCCCAGGGGTCCACATCCCCCTCCCAGCTTGCTGCCCTGAGCCTGAGAGCACAAGGATGGACCGGGCCGCCCAGCTCTCAGGCCCGCCTCAGCACGGTCCCTGGACGGACACCCTCCCGCCAGAACAGGAATCCACCTGGGATAAGCTGCGTCCCGTCCCAACCTTCCTACGGGCTTATGGAGCATGGGACGAAGCCCCCTCTGGATGCCCGCGCCCTCGCCAGCCACCAGCGCTGGAGGCGCTGCCAGAGCAGAGCCGGCCAGCTCTGCCCGCTCGATTCTGGTGGGCCGCACGCGGGACATCATACCTGCTCGGGGATCTGGGGTGCGTCTAGCTGGGGTGCATCTGGCTGCGATGGATCTGGCTGGGGCGGGCCTGGCTGCGGCGGGCCTGGCTGGGGTGTGTCTATCCTGGCCACGGTGGAGGACAGTCTGGCCAGCTTGAGCTGCACCTCGGCGAACGGGTCCTGCAGGCTGGGTAACAAGTGCAGCAGAGGCAGCTCCTCCTCCCGGGCGGACCGCTGCTCCTCCAGCGGGGCCACGGCAGTCCCCTGGCTGAGATACTCCTCCAGGAGGTACTTGTCCCTGGGCCCCTCCTCGGGCACAGAGAACTCCCCGTTGGAGAACTCCTCGGTGCCTGCGAAGGCCTCGGACATGGAAGAGTCCAGCAGGGGCGACTCCGACCCGATGGAAACCTCAGATGTGGAGGGCTCCACCCCGGAGACCTGGTCACTGTCCGGCATGCAGAAGACCACGGGCTTGGCAGCCGTCTCGTACTGAAATGCTGCGGGGTACTCAGTCGTGTTGGCAAACTCGGCCCTGGACATGACCTCGGTCTTGTAGAGGACTTCTGCTTTCAGGACAGCCTCTGTAAAAAGGAGAGCTTTCTACAGTGTGAGGAGGAGGGTCCGCTCCCTGGAAGGTGGGCCCACGCCCGTTTCCAGGAGGTCAGCTGACGGTTCAGGGCTTCCCAGCCCCTGGAGTCCAGCTCCAGCCGGTCCATCCCTGCCCCATGTCCTCTCTCCGTTGTAATTCAAACCCGGCCTTCTTCCTCCTCCTCCAGGAAGCCTCCGCTGACCAGCACCATGCCCGCTCTGTTCTTGGACAGCCCCAGCTACTCAGTGCAGGGCTTCTAAAGCCCGCCTGGCCTTGGGGCTGCTCTTCCGCTCAGCAGGTTGCCCCATGGGCCTCCCGTCTCCCAAGGCTGAGAGCACCCTAGCCGTGGAGGTCACACCTAGCACCCCAAAGGGCCCCGTGGAGTGCCCAGCTCCAGGTGCTCGTCCACAGAAGATAAATGAACACCGGATACATTAGAACTACAGAAACCAAGTAAGGATCCTTGGAAGCCCCAAATTCAGACTGGAAGGAACTCTGTGAAGGACAGAAAATGCTAGAAGGTGCCCCTTCCCTCTTTTTCTGTGTCTCTGTCAAGAGCCAAGCCTCCCTCCCAGCTTGGACAGAGCTCAAATAACCCGACTAAGGGGTTTAACTTCCCACCCATTTATTTGCTGCTTATATTCTAGGCTCCCTAAGAGGGTCCTGATCCCCCCACCACTTTTTTTTTTTTTTGCAGTCCTGAGAATGGAACTCAGGGCCTGGAACATGGTGAGCAAGCACCCTGCCACTGAGCCACACCCCGGCCCTTTTCATTTTATTTGGAGACAGGGTCTTGCTAAATAGCTGAGGCTAGCCTCGAACTTGTGATCCTCCTGCCTCAGCCTCAGAGCTGCTGGGATTACCGGTGCGCGCCCCCACCTCTGGCCCTGACTACCTGTGCTAGAACGTGATGTGCTGTCCCTGGCTGAGTGGCCCACACCTGAGCCTCGGTTTCCAAGCCTGTTGGCTGAGGATGGGGGGTCTCCTTCACTGGGTTGGGGTCGGTGTGAGGAGGGGGCAGCAGAGCACCCACGCAGTACCCACACACAGGAGAGGCCCACCGCTGGGTCTCGCAGGAGACCGGCTTTCACAGTCCCGGGTAAGCGCCAGCCGGCCCTGGCCACCTGGCAGCCGGGAGTTTAGTTGATGCTATGAGGGGAGCATCCTAGGATGTCACACAAAGACAGAAACTTCCACTTCCACGCAAGCTAGCATTCCCGCTGATGACCAGATCGTGGGGATGTGGTTGCTTTGGTTATGGGCTCAAAAGTGAGAGGAGACTGTAGAAAACACAGAGCCTCAGGGCAAGGACCCGATTTCCAAACGAAGGTGACACTGTGCACCTCTAAATCAGCCCTGAGCGGGACCACTGTGGCCAAGCCACCAGGACCCGACTTCACCGTGAGAACGCTGGCTCTGGGGCCAGAGGGCCTGGGTTCAAATCCTGGCTCCACTTTCCCAGGTAAGAGAGGTTACTTACCTTTTCTGTCTTAATTTCCTCATCTACAAAACGAGGGGAACTGTGGGCCTGACCCTGCTGACTAGTGTGAGGGTTAAACGGAACCGAACCGGATGCGTGGAGCACGGTCCAGGAATGTTGGTTCTAAAGGGGGAGGAAAGGAGGTGGGGCCGCGCCCACCTGTCTCCTTCCGCAGGTTCTCCTCCAGTGTGGACAGCTTCATGTCGTAGGAGTTGCGCATGGCAGTGATGTCCTCCTCCAGCCGGGCCCGGGACTCCTGCTCTGCCTCGTAGTCAGCCTTCAGCCGGGCCAGGCGCTCCTCGTACTCCTGGGGCACACGGGGGGCAGGGGCAGCACTTCACCACCATTCACCACCTGGCTCTCAGTATGCCTTGTGTTTACTCAGGTGACACAGGAAATACAAGTGACCAAAAGAAGAAAGTGAAGACCCCGTGCAGCCTGCTGGCGATCGCCCTGTGCATCTTCTTTCTGCAGTGCCGGCCTGGACCCAGCCCCTGGCGTGCTCGGCAAGTGCTCTCGCACTAGCTGCACCCCGCCCAGAAATGGACTCTCTTTAACTTTTCAACTTTGACTTACTAACAAGAGAGTCACAGAATAGAAAACATTTCTAAGACATAAATCTGGTAAAAAGGACTTTAGGAAATCCAAATCTAGAAAATCTAAATCTAAATCTAGAAAAAAGGACTTTCTTTGCCTGTGCTGGGGACTGAACCCAGGGGTGCTCCACCACTGAGCCCCAGCCCAGCCCAGTCACTCTCCATTTCTGCCACACTGGGGGTGACCAGTAACTTGTCACCCCAGACACACTAACTTCCCCGAGGCTCAGGGCCTGTCTCCTGCTCCTTGGCTTAAGAGTGCCCCTCAGTGGCACCCCCACCTCCTGGGAGACCCCTGCCACTCTGCCCCTGGCTGTCCTCTGCATCTCCCCCTGGATGTGCACTCCCCGACACTCCTCAGCACGGCCTCACAGGCGCGTGTGTCACTGAGGCCCAGGAGGTTCCGCCACCAACTGGGCAGCTCTCTGAAAGCCTGGGGGACGGCAGGCCACCTCCTCCTCCATTCCTCGAGGACCCCGGCCCAGCACACCCCAGGCCTGAGCTGGCACTGCACCCTTCAGGCCTGGCCCTGGGAAGCCCGCCCCAGGGGCCCAGCCTGTGCCCCAGCACAGCTGCCTGGAAGCACGTGGCGGAGCCTCCCCACCACTCTTAAACATGGGGCCCTGAATCTTGGGGGCCTCTAAGTGGCTGAGCACCCGCCCTGGTCCTCAGAACGTGGCACGCCCCCCATCTGCTGTGTCTGCCTGCACGGCAAACCCCGGAGCCGTCTCTGCCACCTGCCTGTCCCATGCAGGCAGTTGAGCTCCCTCTGAGGCAGTCAGGCTGCTCTGCACTGGAGGCTCTCAGTCCCCAACTCCCTCCCGGACTCTACTCACTGGCTCCCCACAGTCCAGCCCTTCGGAGAGTCAAACCACAACCTCCCTGGGCCACACAGCCCCCCAGCGCCGGTGCTCAGCATGTGCTTGGAGAGGGCTGAATGGAGCCCCCGGCTGCGGCCTGGCAGGCTCCACGACCCAGCCACAGGGACACGGCCCTCCTCTGCACGCCCAGGTCCAGCAGCAAGCACAGGGCTGCAGGACCGGCGATTCAGGAATGGGCACACAGGGCCAGAGAGCCCAGGCAACCAGGCCAAGGCCACAGCGCCAGCAGGGCTTGACTGGTGGAATGAAAGGCTGGATGGTCCCTGAGAGTTTTCTCGTTGGAAATCTCATGGTACCGACAGGAGGCAGACGCCTAGGCACAGCTTGGCGCCCCCCACCACACAGAGAGGCCTCCCTTGCCTGAGCATCTGACCGGGCTGGAGAGGAGAGGCAAGCCCAGACCCAGGCAGGGGCACGTGCAGGAATATGACAGTCATGAGGGAGAATGAAGGGTGGGGTGGGGGGGGACAGCATCCTCGACTCCTCCAAGCGAGGCTCGAAGCAGGAACTCCAAGGTTAGCGGGAGTCTCGGTGCCAGCAGTGCCAGCATAGCACTCGGGTGGACACTGGCTGAGGGCACCAGGGAGGCGGGCAGGCCACACCCATCCCCAGGGACCCCAGGGAGCTTCCTATCCCCTATCTCAGGTCTCACAGTGGCTTGCCAGGAAGTGTCCTTACTCCTGTGACCACTAGGGGGCAGTGGTGTCCGCCCAACAGGGCAGCCTTGGGGAAAGGCCCCCCAGCTCCTGTCCCACACACCCCCACGGTCCCTCCTGGATCTGACCTCGGTCCACCAGTTGCTGCGTGATTCCACGCCCTCCCTGGACCCTGCAAACCTGACTTCTCGCACTTCTGAGGGCTTGTGCTCTGCCATCCCCAAAGGCCCCTCCGTGCTGCCACCTCCCCGGGAGGCAGGCTGGCTCCAGAGACAGCCCTGACACCAGACCCTGCCCCAGCCCAGCAGGAGGAGACGCCAGCCCAGCAGCTGGGCGCCCAGGACCTCCAGCCCACAAGACAGGCCCAGGCCTTACCAGGTCCTGCCACCACGGGCCGGGCACCAGGCCCCGCAGCTGGCACAGGCAGTCTGGGGGCCTGAGGGCTGACCCCAGGTGAGGTCATAGTTGAGTGGCAGGGGCCCAGGTGCAGAAGCAGCTAGGACAGAGCCCCTGCAGAGACGTGGCCCTGCCTGGCAGTAGGTTCACTGTCAGGAAAAGCCACTCCCTTAAAGGGACAATCAAATGTCGAACTCCACCACAGGTGAGTGCGGGGAGCAGGGACCTTCTTCCAGGAGACCAACACTGCGCGGCACCCTGGTCAAATGGGCTACTGGGCAGTTGGCCCCAGCTGGCTGGCAGCTGCTGAAAGGGACGCCTGCACCTGGTCCCTTCCCCTTGACCAGGTCAGTCCCTCCTCAGGCCTGGGGAGGCTGTGCTCCCGGGATGCCCCACACCCCCTGCAACCCTCACACAGGTCCTTCCAAGGTGTGGGCTGCAGGCAGGAGCCTGGAGCCTGGGTTCAAATCCTGGCTCAGACTCTTCCTAGCTATGACCTTGGGCAAGGCATGGCAACTCTTTGAGCCCCGCTTTCTCAGGTACATGAAGACTGTGGCCCCAGCCCCATGGGAAGGTGAGGTGGGGTGCTGTCCTGCAGGTGCTGGGCCTCCCTTTCCTGAGGGGCCCTGCCTGCCTGCTCCCCCACATAACCAGGCCTCACCTCCCGAATTCGCTGCTTCTCAGCCTCCGAATCATGCTGGATCACAGGGGTGGGCATCGGCTTCTCCTCAACCTGGACCGGCTTTGGGGGCGCCTGGCTGGACAGCAGGGCTAGGAGAGAAACATGGGTGAGGAGCCGTGAGCAAGGCAGCCGAGCTCAGGAACTAAGCAGAATCACTGGCGGCAACAACACAGCCGTCTGGAAAAGACGCGTCTCCGTGAACTGTTGCGGGTCACCCAGCAAAACCTGCCCGGAGCATCCAGGCGCCGGGTGCAGCGCCGGACAAAGCAGACCAAACTCCACGCCACGCCGAGCTTTCCACTGGGGACAAAGGCAAAATAATGGCAAGCAAAAAGCGTCACCTGTTACCAGGAGATGTGGACAAAGCAACAGAAGTCGGGCAGCAGGCTAGGAAGCAAGGACCAGGAGGAAGGAGCCTCGGACTCCTCTTGGAGGAGGCAAGATGAAAGCAGAGGTGTGAGGACATAAGGCGGAGGCAGGCAGAGGCCCAGGGAAAGGGCTTACAGACAGACATGAGCGGCAAGGTCAAGGCCCCGGGCAGGCCTGGCTGGAACGCAGCGAGGGCGGGGAGAGCCCGCAGAGAGGCTTGTGGGGACTGAGGTCAGATCCCAAGGGACAGCTGGGACGGCCCCAGTTCCCTAAGCCAGGCAGCACTGCTCCGACCAGCCCAGCCTAAGCTGTCCCCCAAAGAAAGCCAGAGAAGCTGAGAGGTGGGCGTGGAGGAGGGGACAAGGACGCTGCTGGAAGGGAGGACAGGTGGAGTGGAGGAGCCTGGGCCGTTTTGCTAAGGGAGCAGGAAACAGCAGGAACAGGACGAGGCCTGGCCGAGGGCGAGCGTGGGGAGGCGCAGGGAGCCGGGGGTCCCACAGGCCTGGCCCGCGGGGCCCGTCTGAGCAGATCTGTGCTAAGGTCTCAGGAGCGTCTCCGGGTACCTCCCACCGCCCTGCCAACTCGCCAGTGCCGCTCCTCTCTCCACTCTGCGGAGGAGCCGGTGGAGGCTCAGGGGCTGAGCCGTGTCTCCAGCAGGAGGTGAGCTGGCTGCTGCTTGCTGTCTCTGCTCTATCCCCACTGTCACCCCTTCACTGCTGTCTGCTGAGCCAGGCTCCTACCCGGAAGCAGCCCCTGCCCTGGAAGGCCGCAGGCTGCCACTGGAAGGCAGTCCGACGTTGGCGGCTGGGCTGGGGACCCAGTGGAGAGGCTCCCAGCTCCCCTCTGGTACCTCTCGCCACACCTGTCTGTCTTCCCCTTACTGACCTTGGGGGTGAGCAGGGTCAGGCTGGGAGCAGGGTAAGAGGAGAAGAGCAGACTGCTGGAGTGGACCTGTCCTCTGCCTGACCGTCCCATCGCCTACTCCCCAGGCAGCCTGCCCCCGCGTCCCTGGCTGCCCCAGTGCCCATGGTATTCTGTGTGACGCGGCACACGTTGGTCACTCTCACCCTCAGGAATGGGCTCAGCCACCACCTCCTCTGTGAGGCATTCTCTGACTGGCCACGTGCCACCCCAGACTGACCTGGCCATGTGCTCCTTTCTGCCCTAGTCTGTCTCACTTTGTGTGAGGGTCTGCTGGAGTGTCCTCTGGCCCAGGGGATCAGGTGCCCCATGAGACCCTGGTCTGACCCAGCATGGGGCCCCACACAGAGGTGATGCTCAAGGAGCTCTGGGTGGATGGTCAGATGAGTGGGTGAAAAGATGGAAGAACGGTGGCAGGATGGAGAGTGGTCTGTGGATGGCGGTGGGGGCTGGTGTCAGAACGGGTGACCGTGTGGATGGATCAGAGGAGGGGGAGGGGAGGGCATGGAGAGAAGGTGTGCAGGCGGGGTAGATAATGGATAGGTGGGGAGGCGGGAGGCAGACGAACAGGGAGAGGAGAGGCGGGCAACTGGGTGGACGGGTGATGGGCGGGTGAGTGGGTGGATGGAGGGCGATGTTGGGTGGAGGGGCAGAGGAAGGTGGGCAGGATGGCGACGGGCAGCTGGTGAGCCCAGGCACTCTGGTGCTGCTTCCCTGGGACCCTGAGAGCACAGCAATCCCAGAGTCCTCAGGTCCACACGCTCTGCAGGCCCCATCCTGGCACGACTCCACCTGCCAGATGACAGCCGTGCCTGGGCGTGAAAGCCGCTATGACAAGGTGCCTAATTAGGAGGGGCGGGCGGGGGGACGTGGGGAAGTGAGTCACTCGGCTGCTGAGCTCACGATGCTGCAGAGGCTGTGGGTAGACAGGTGACAGATGAGTCCAGAGGCAGGGAGGGGATGACAAGAACCTGTGGCCAAGGGACAGGTCAGGCACACTGGTCTCTTCCTGGGGGACAGATGGGCAGAGGCCATGTCCTTGGGCTTGCCCTGAGTGTCCAAGGACATGCCCCAGGGCAGCGGAGATGGGTCACGGCTCCCACTCTTGGATGGGAAGCCCAGGACGCCCTCCCGTGCCCCATGCCCACCTGACAGGCTGCTGGGGCTCATCTGCTGCGCCAGGATGGCCTTGAGCCTCTTGATCTCCTCCTGGTACTCCCGGAGGAGGGCGTCCTTGGGGTCCTCGTTGATGCGCGGCTTGTTCTTGATGTTCTTGGCTCGGTTGGCGTAGCGCAGCGTGCTGAGGGTCTCGTCGTAATTGTTGTCGGCAGGGGACAGGCACGCCACCATCAGCGTCTTGGTGTTGCCACCCAGCGAGTCCTGCAGCAGCCGGGTCAGCTTGGAGTCGCGGTAGGGAATGTGCTTGCAGCGCCCGTCCACCAGGGCCGAGATGACGTTGCCCAGGGCAGACAGCGACAGGTTGATCTTGGTGGCCTCCTTGAGCCGCTCCCCGGTGGCCCCGGTCTTGGACTGGCGCTCGCTGCCCGCCAGGTCCACCAGGTTCAGCTTGCCAGCGCGGAGGTGGTCCTTGCCCCGTTCGTCTGCAGACAACCAGGCGGGGGAGAGAGCCTTGGGGGAGCCCGTGGTGATGATGAGTTTACCACCAGGCCCGGAGGGCCTGCCACCCACCGAAGGCCTCATTTCAGACAAAGAGAAGCCACACAAAGGAGGTGCGACCATTGTGCCCATCTGACAGACGAGGAAACTGAGACTCAGAAAGGGCATGTAACTTGCCCAGTCACACAGCTGTCAAGAGGTGGGGCCCAGATCAGAACCCAGGGCTGTCTGTCTCCAGGAAGCAGAGTCCAGGAGAGACAGACTGTTCTCTGAGGACAGCAGGGTTCCTTTTGGCCACTGCTTCAGTTCCCACAGACTTCCTGTGAGGCCAAAGGCAGCGAGCGGACAGGAAGATGTGACTGGATCACCAGGGAGTTGTGTTCTTTCACACAAAAAACAGCTTTGGAAACCCTTAGACCTGGGTCCCAATGCAGTCCTGCCTCCTCCTTGCTGTGTGACATTAAGAGAGCCATGTACCTCTCTGAGTCTCAATTTCTCACACCAGTGAAGTGAGACTAGCAATGGCTTCCTACTAGAGTAGGTTGGTAGCACATTCTTGCGGGGTCTACCCTGGACCAGCATGCTTCAGGGGTTCATTCCTCTGGGAACAAGGACAGTTCTGCAGGGCCTGAGGCTGTGCCAGCAGAGGAGAGCCAGGCATTGGCTGGAGCACTGGGCTTACTTTTGAAGACACAGACCTGGAGGGTCACATCCTGATCCTACCCTTAGAGGCTGTGAAACTCCGGAAATGACTTCACCCTCGACTGGAAAGCTCAGCTCTTCCCCTGTGCAAGGGGGCTGAACCCTCCTGACGGGCGTGGTCACACAGGGCGCACACACGCAGAACCCTGACCCCCTGGCTCATGGCCGGAGCCCAGGGAAGGCCAGCTTGCTTCTCAGTGCTGACGGTTCTTGGTCACCGTCACCAGATCACCACAAATTCCCCAAGAGAAAGGGAGGTAGCCATTGGTTGTTTCCGACTTATCCGTGAACTGGGCCCACACTCAGAATGTGGGAGGGAGTAGAGGGGCGAGGCACTCCTCCCTGCTTCCCACTGGCTTTTACCAGAATTGGCCTGGGTCATGTCCATGGGCAGAGCAATAAAAGTCTGCCTGGTCCCCAGTAGTGGTGGACACGCAAGGGGCTTGGTTCTTCAGGTTTAAAAGGGAAAAAAGAAGCCGGGCGCGGTGGCGCACGCCTCTAATCCAAGCGACTTGGGAGGCTGAGGCAGGAGGATCGAGAGTTCAAAGCCAGCCTCAGCAACTTAGCGAGGCCCTAAGCAACTCAACTCAGTGAGACCCTGTCTCTAAATAAAATACAAAATAGGGCTGGGGATGTGGCTCAGTGGCCGAGTGTCCCTGAGTTCAATCCCCGGTTCAATAAATAAATAAATAAATAAATAAATAAATAAAAGGGAAAAAAGAGGGGGCTGAGCTGGGCGTGGTGGTTCACGTTCACAGTCCCAGCCACTCGGGAGGCTGAGGCAGGAGGAGGGCAAGTTCCAGGTCAGCCTGGGCAACTTAGTGAGACCCTGTCTCAAAATAAAATAAAAAGGGTGGAGGGTGTAGATCAGTGGTAGAGCAGGCCTGGGTTCAGCCCCCAGCATCACACTCACAGACACACTCTAAAAAAAAAGTGTGGGGGGGGACTTAGCACCATTCGTTCAGAAAGCTATTTGCAGAATGGACCAAATTGTGAGGAGCTTGAACCTGTTTTTGCCTTTGTTTCCAAAGTCCAGTCCAGGAGCCTAACCTGAGGAAATGCCTCCCAAAGCAAAAAGGGCTCTGTGCACAAAGATGTTCATCACAGCATTATTTACTGCACTGAAAACCCAGAAAGGACTTTACCCCTGTTGAGGATGGGTAAAAAGAGGGCATGAGCTATGGACTGTCCTCTGGCCACCACACGTGACCACAAAGACTTGGTAATGATATCCAGGCAAATGCTCAGTGGTATCCTGGGAGGTGACTCCAGGAAAGAACCACACCGAGCAGAAGATTTCAGCGATGTCAAAACATTTCATAGAAAGAAAAGAATCAAGCCAGGTGCCATGGTGAACACCTGAGGCAGGAGGACTGCAAGTTCAAGGCCGGCCTCAGCAACTTAGTAAGACCTTGTCTCAACATTAAAAAATAAAAAGAGCCGGGCGTGGTGGCGCACGCCTGTAATCCCAGCACTTGGGAGGCTGAGGCAGGAGGATCTCGAGTTCAAAGCCAGCCTCAGCAACTTAGCGAGGCCCTAAGCAACTCAGTGAGACCCTGTCTCTAAATAAAATACAAAATGGGGCTGGGGATGTGGCTCAGTGGTGGAGTGTCCCTGGGTTCAATCCCTACTACCAAAAAAGAAATAAAAAATAAATAAAAATAAAAAATAGAAAGGGCTGAGGATGTGGCTCCGTGTTAAGCATGGGTTCGATCCCCAGCACCACTAAAAAAAGGAGGAAAAAAAACCTGCTTGCACTCAGTAGAGCTGAGTTAGCTACCAGTATTGTTTATCCAGGAAGCAGGGGCCCAGCAGGGAGGCCCTTGTCCGTCAGGGCCTCTCTTCCCAGCCTCCCTTGGAGCTCCTGAGGCTCCTGAGTGAAGTGCCGTGGCTGGCAGGAGTGGCAGGAGCAGGAACCTGGCTCAGGTGGTCGGCCCCCCTCCACCCGCGGCCCGCCACATACCCACGGCGTAGATCTCGATGCTGATGGTGAAGATGGAGTGGGAGCGCGAGGAGTCCTTGTTCATCAGGGTGTAGCCGACTGAGCGGTTCTTCCAGCCGGTCTCCATGATGCGCTCGCACTGGGCCACGCTGTGCACGGTGTGCAGGGACAGCCCCTTCACGTACACGCCCTTCTCCGGGTGCTCCTTCAGCTGCAGCAAGAGGAACAAGTGAGGCCAAGGCCTCTTACCTCTGAGGGTGGGAGCAGAGAGCCAAGGAACCTGAGAGAAGGGCCAATCCAGACCAACCTGGCTCTCCTGCAGTACGTGGGCACCTCAGATACCCTGTGACACGCAAGGGGCCCATCCCCAGGGGGGTCAGGCAGCAACCCTGCCCTGCCTTCTTCCTGGTCGTGAGACCTTGGACCTAACCTGAACCTCAGTCTCCACATCTGTAAAATGGGTATGAGATGCCTATCCCATAGGGAACATGGTAAAGATCAGGTAAAAGAAGGCACAATGTGTAGCACAGTGCCCAGTGCGTGGGAAGTGCCTGCTAAGAGCAGCTGAGGTCTGGGCCCTCGTCGTCGTTACTGAGAAGGTGGTTTTCAGACAGGGAGCTTCAGCTCCTTGGGGCTGATTCTGTGGTCACCCGAGAGCTTGGACTGGTCTCCATCCTGTCCATGTGGCTCCTGATTGCCTCTCTGCCATCCTTCCAGGGCAATGGGGATGTCCCCAGGCCCTTGAAGGTGGCAGGTGAAGGGCCATTTGTAGCCCAGAACTCCCCAGGGTCAAACTGGCCCAGCCTCCCTCCAGTAGCAGGGCCAGGTAGCACGTCTGAGAGCTCCCTGCTCGTTCGCAGGCGGCCACGCTGCTTCGTGCTGACGCAGAGCTGTGAAATGCAATATTTTTCAAGTGTGAGAGGAAACAAAACCACTCTGGCAGGAGCAGAATGAATTAGGACAACAGGCATTCGTCTGCCAAGTGGCCCTGCTGCATGGAGGTGCTAAAGGCTCAGATGCATTGCTCTGGGCAGCTGAAGGGTCCCCGGTGGGCTGGGGGCCCTGCGTATGGGGAAGCACAGGCTGGCCCTGTGTGCTCAGGTGTGCGGCACAAAAGCAGCCAGGCCCAGCCGGAAGGGCTGGACTCCAAGCAACGGATAAGCAACTGAGGCCCAGGGAGGTTAAGCGACTTGTTGAAGGCCACACAGCTATTAGTGGTGTCACAGGTGATGGAAGGCTCCACAGCTCCACAGGGGTGCTGTGGCAGTATTGGAGGCCTGTCTGGATCCTGCCCCACCTCCAGAATTCAGAACCCTGCCTGGGTCACAGTAAGCCCAAGGAGAGTTGGTCACCTGGCTTCAGGAAGAACCTATTTAGCCAGTTTCTTATTTAGTCAGAGGAACCCCGACAGGAACCCCGTCCGTCACTTGCGAGGTGGGAAATCCATTTGCCTCAGAGGCGGCCATGATGAATCCTGCTTCCGCAACGCTGTTCTGAGGACTGAGAGGGGAGCAGGTCTACAACCAACGCTGCAGGTGCTTAGCGGGGCTCCACGGACGCAGGACGTAAGAGGACAAGGACTCTGTCTCAGGCCTGAGCAACCCAGGGACAATGCTCTGTGGAAGGGGGCTTCCACTCTGTCAGGCCCAGGAAGTCTCGCCCCTCACCTTGTCTTGCCCCCAGGGGCGTCCTCCCCACTCCTGCCCCTGCCCATCCCAACACCCTGCCCTGGGGGGCACCGAGCAGCAGCCGCCAGCTGCATACCCCCTTCTTAGTAATTGCTCATCTTGGTTGCAAGAGGCCAGAGCAAGGTCACCATGGCAACCAGCTAGGATGACACACAGATGGAGAGGCTCAGGAGCAGGGACGTGACCAGGGCCCAGTCTCAGCTCCATGGGGAGGGGCAGGCTTTGTACTCTGCCTGCGCACAGGTGGGGAGACACAACTGGAGAGGCCCCTCGGGTCATCCCCACCACACACCACTGGGCTGGGCTCCATGATGGTGTTTGCAGGGCTCAGGGGAGGAACCTGACTGCTTCCCAAAATGTCCTGCTGGCCTCTGCTGATCTAACAAGCTCCAATTATAAAACTGATCAGGCCTTGTGTAAAGCGCAGGTTAAGAGCTTGTGCTGAAATGTGACCCCTGAGTTCAAGTCCATCTCCACTCTTCTAAGGGGTGCCCTTGGGCAGGTCATACGTAGGTGCATGAAGCCTGAGTGGCCTCATCCATTCTAAAGGGTGAGAACAGTCCCCCTAAGGCTGCAGGAGGATTCTGTAAGAGCTGAGGGAGCGTTGGAGGCCTGGTACCTGGGGGCGAGGCACACCTCCTAGGTAACAGGCCTTCCTAGGGTTCCCAGTGCCCCAGTGCAGGCTGATGGAAGTCTGCACACAGATGGCCCAGCCCCTGAGCTGGCCTTTGGAACTGCCAATGGGAGCGCCGCCCTGTGCCTGCCTCCTCGCCATTTCCCTGCCTGGAGGCTGAGCTCTGACTCAGCTGTGCCAGGAGAGAGGAGATGGCACACAGACTCCAGGTGGGCGGCTGAGGCTTCTGCCTGGAGAGGGCGAAGCACAGCCACATTTGCGCAAAGCCAGCAGGAGGAGGGACTGGGGGTCCTGGTCTGGATGGAGACTGGGAGGCAAGAGGGGCTCGCCCCAGTGCAGCATGGGACATGGGACCTGGCACCTGGCCCCTGGCCCCCGCAGGGCCTTCCCAGTAAGCCTCGGCCGAATGAATCAATCAACGGTGATTGTCCCTCCCTCCTTGAACTGAAGTCACTGGCTTCTTATTGGCCCGTGGGGAGGGTTGATCAGATAGAAGCAGCGGAGCTGGAGGGGCAGGAAGATGGCCCACCTGTGTTCTGGCTGCACATCTGGGTCTCATCCCCCACTGGCCTCTCCTCCTGGGACCAGGCCAGACCCATCCAGCACATACGGAGCCTCTGACGGGGGACATAACAGCGCCTCTCACCAGGGTGAAGGCCAAGAGTCCCAGACCAGAGTCCAGCTTGGCCACTCACTGGCCGCCCTGTCCTGGAAGGTCTCTTGACCTTGGTTCCCTAAAGAGCCAGCCTGGTTCAGCCTATCTGGACAGAACCCCCAAACATCTCACTCTGCTCTCCACTGCTGTGAAATGGCAGTCGTTCATCCTGGGTCTGGTCTTTTAGGAGAATTGGTGAAATTTGCACAGGGGCCACTGACCAAGCCAGCCCTCACCTGCTCTGTTGCAAGCTGCGATCTGTCCTGACACTGCCCCTGGAGGGCTCCTCTCTGCAAGCACCCATCACATTCACCCACCTTTCTCTCAGCCCCATAGAGGAAATCGCTCAAGCTGAGCACCTAGTAGGCCAGGCGGCTCCTCACCATCACTCTCTTCACCACTCAGTGATCCTTCACAGCCCCGTTCTGAGTCCCCTTTCAAAGGGAACAAGGCCTCAGAACCTGAGTCTATCAGCAGCAAGAGGGCGTGTTTGAGACCCAGGACCTTGAGTCAGACAGACCTCGGTGCAGCTTCTTGCTGCAGTGTTTAACTTAGACAAGATAATGGCCCTTCTTCTTTTCTTCTTTTCCATTCAGTCCTGGGTATTGAACCCAGATGCACTCTACCACTGAACCACACCCCACACATATTTATTTGTTGAGTCAGGACCTTGCTAGGTTGCTGAGGCTGGTCCTGAACTTGCAGTCCTCCTGCTCATGCCCTACTCCTCTGGAGTCCCTGGGATGACAGGCATGTGCCACTGCACCCTGCATTCGTGACCCTTTCTAACCCTCCCGTCCATGGTGGTAAACTGGAGAGGAGACTCTCTAGCCAGCAGTGCCAAGGTATTAAATGGAACCATACCTTCTCTTTAGCATGAAGGGCCCTTAGAGATTTTCATGATTATTTTTTACAAGTAGAACCCCTTTTTCAAGTAAAAATCTATCATAAAACTCCATCTGGGGCTGAGGATACAGCTCAGTTGGTAGAGTGCTTGCCTCACATGCACCAGGCCCTGGGTTCAATCCCCAGCACCGCAGAAAACAACAACAACAACAACAACAACAACAACAACAACTCCCATCTGATCCAGCACACTGGCGTGGCGTTGCCCAGGATGAGACAGCCCTCCTGCGGTGCGGGGAAGCATCATGGACTCTTAACAGAGTCCCCACTATGGTCTGGACCAGCACCTGCACCCACAGGCTGCGCTCCCGCACTTCCAAGGGAGGCCCCAGTAGCTCCCCCTGCCTGCACCCACCTCCAGCTTCTGCTTGGTGTCGGCCCCGAGCAGGTCACGGACATCTTCATTGTAGATCTCCAGGTAAGAGGCCCGGACCAGAAACTTGGTGTTCTCTGCACACTGTGGTGAGTAGACACACAGGGACATCTGAGGCCAAACCCGCCGCTGCCGGGCCTGGGCCTCCATGCCAGCACATCCCAGGAAGACAGGTGATGAGGTTTGCATGACGTGAGTCCCCATCCTGACCTAGCCCTGCCTGTCCTCCTGGAACCCCCCACCTCTCCAGCTCAGTGGACCCTCAGGCCTCGCCACATTACAGAATGCTGTCATAAGCCTTGTGGGGATGAAGAGAGGCCTGCCCATTACTCAGGCAGCAAAACTGAGGCCACAGTAAGGCCTGGAGCAAGCACTGGTTCTGGGCTGATCTCTGGCAGCATCCAGTCCCTTGGTGTCCCTGGCGGCCTCCACAATGAGTGGTGGTCAGACCAGGTCCAGTGAGATCATTACATGAGGGGGTTTCCCTAGCAACCACTGGATACAAAAGGAGCCATAATGTCTACAACCACCTCTGCCACGGTGCTTCATCTCCACAGCCACGTGAAATGTTAAGTGAAGGCTAAGATCCAAAAATGGCAGGGAAAAAACGTGGGACTGGCAGAATTTTCTCAGATTTAAGTTTTTCTTCCACCAGGTTTTTCAGAAACCAGTGTCTGCCACCACCAACCTGTGCCAAGCCCAGGCTGGGCCCTGACTGCATCCTGGAGTCCATGGAGCAGGTCAGAAACCCCCTGGGGGCCCCCTGGGGCGCTGCCCCCTCCCCCTGAGAGGCCCATACCTGAACACTCTCAAACACGTGCTCAAAGGCCCTGGGGATGATGCCTCTCTGGGCCGGCGGGTCTGGCAGGCCCTGCATGGTGAACGACTTCCCGCTGCCCGTTTGGCCATAGGCAAAGATGGTGCCATTGTAGCCCTCGGTGACTCCCTGCATGGGAGGAAACCAAAACCAGGTACTCAGATGACCAGGCCCAGGAGGGCAGTCAGAGACCCACAGACCCAGGCAAAATCCCTGGGCATCCCACCGCCAAGGCCCTGGGCTGGAGTGAGCAGTGGGGATGCCTAAGGCACAACTCTGTGGTGGCTCATGGTCTGGGGGGGTAGGAGACGTGGCTACCACGGGGGCAAGAACTTGGCTGATCCCAGGCCACAGAAGTATGGGCCAGGAGAGGGAGAGCCAAGTCAAACAGGCCACGGGGAGAACCAGGCAAAGCCTTCTGGGTAGCAAACTGAGGTCAGACTGGGTGGGGGAGCTTAAAGGATAGCCTGGATTTTGACAGGTGAGAGGAAGAAGGCACTCCAGGCTGAGGGGACGGCTGGAGCAAAGGCACAGGGTACACATGAGCACAGGTGGAGCCAGGGTTGGGGAGACAGAATGTGGTTGGGAAGAGGTTGGGGACAAATCAGGTATGGTTTCTAAAGTCATTCTTCACTCATTGACATAAACTATTCACCGACGGCACTGGTTGTCTCTCTGTGCCAGGCACCGTCCTCTAGCTGGGGACAAGGAAATAAGGACACAGTCTCTGCCTACACTGAGATCATGAGTTCACAAATTCTAGAACTTACTATGGTGGTGGAGAGGATCCTGTGTCAGAAGGGGGGCCCAGAGAACTGTTCCCGGGGCTTAAGTGCCTGCAGGGCACCTACACCTGGTTCCACTGAAGGATCTGTGTGTGGACCACATCAGAGCTCAGTGGGCATCCCCTAGAGCTGCTGGGACAAGAAGGCAGGAAGCTGCTATTCATGGGTCCCCGAGAAGACAAGCTCTCACTTTTACAGGGTAGAAGTGAATGAAGCGCTTCTCCCTCGTCCAAGGAAACCATGACCACAGTGTGGGTTCCTGCAGCTCCTCAGAGTGGTGGGCTTTACACATGGAACCCCTCTACCCCTGTCAGAGTGGGGACAGACAGAGAGCAATCACCTGTGGCTGGGCTTCTCAAGCCCATGTGCCAGGAGAGAGAATGGCATGAAGCCCCTGGAAGAACATGGAGTGGCTCCACAGTACAATGTGACCCAAACAGGAAGGAAGCGTATATGAAAAGAAATATAATATGCATGTATGAATATGCATAATGAATCCCACTATTATGCATAATTATCATGTACCAATAAAAATATTTTTTTGGTACTGGGGATTGAACCCAGAGGCACTTAACCACTGAGCCACATCCCCAGTCCTTTTAATGTTTTAGTTTGAGAAAGTCTTGCTAAATGGCTCAGGGCCTCAGTAAATTGCTGAGGCTGGCTTTGAATTTGTGATCCTCCTGCCACAGTCTTCCAAGCCACTGGCATTACAGACAACCCAAAATAAATTTTAAAAACAAAAGAAATACAGCTGCACTGCACAGCTGCTTGGTGCACTGGGGTAGCTGCTAGCTGCACTGGACGGGTGCCTGCTGCAAATGAGGAACTGAATTTATTGTAACTAAAACCATTTTTTTTGTGGTGCTGAGGATCAAAGCTGGGCCTCAGACATGCTGAGGAATCGCTCTACCACTGGGCCACATCTCAGCCCTTTTAGACTTCAATTAATTTAAATTTATAAACAGGAGCAGCGGGGAGTGCAGTGGCACAGGCCTGGGACCCTAGTGACTCAGGAGGATCCCAAGTTCAAAGCCAGCCTCAGCAACTTAGCAAGACCCTGTCTCAAGGGCTGGGGATATGGCTCAGTTGGTAGAGTTCTTGCCTTGGAAGCACAAGGCCCTGGGTTCAACCCCCAGCACTGCAAAAAAAAAAATAAAACCCATAAAAAAAAAAAGAGAGAGAGAGAGAAAAAAAAAGACCCTGTCTCAAAATAAAAAGAATAAAAAGGGCTGTAGATGAAACTCAGTGGGATAACACCAGTAGATTCAATCCCCGGGAACCAAAAACAGTAATAAAAGAACAACAAAAAAAGACGGAAGCAATACAAAATATTCTTCCATTAATTGCAACTTTATTTTTTGTTTCATTTCATTTCAGTGATTGAAACTGAGATGTGCCAGAAGTGTAAAATACATACTAGATTTCAAAGATTTAATATGAAAGAAAAATGTGAAATATCTCATTAATAGTCTTATATAAAGATAATGTTATAATATTTTTTCCTAAAATGGGTTAACTATCTTCCTTCCTTCCCTTCCTTCCTTCCTTCCTTC
>JAJEJO010000784.1:51323-92111 GCA_020662805.1 Glaucomys volans
GGCCGGGGGGCGGGGCGGCGCGCCCCGCGAGGAGGAGGAGAGGGGCGGCGTGGGAGTCGCAGGACCCGAGCCGGGGCCGCCGCCGCCTCCTGCGCCCGGGCTCGCCCGTCCCTGAGGCCGGGCCCGGGCGGGGGACGTGGGAGATCCGCGCTGCGGGCTCCGCCGCAGGACCCGGGCCCGGAGCCGCCCCAGCCGCCTGCTCGCGCGCGCGCCTTCGCGGCGTTCGCCGTTGCCGGGCAACGCCCGTGGCGTCACAGGGCTGCTCCGCACCCCCGGCGCCTATCCCGGCCGCGGAGCTGGGCTGCAGGCGGGTCGCGAGGCTGCTGTGGCAGCGCCACGGTCGGCCCTCCCCTCGGGTCCTCAGGGGCCCAGCGCGGAGGCTGCCCAGCTGGAGCGGGAAGCCCGCGCGGGGCCGCGCCTCGGGGCGGAGAGCCCAGGAGGGCAAGGCCCCAGCAGGCCTAGGCGACTGGGGAGTCCTTAATCCTCACCCCGCATGGACTCGGGGAGGCCGCCCCGAGCTGCAGCCTTCCGTGCGGCTTCCTCTGGTGCCACCTGTTCTTTCGTGAACTCAGGATTTTAAAACAAACACGAAAACTTGAGCCGAAGTCTTTGGCTGCAAAGGTCACCTGGCCCTGCCAGTCCTGGCTCAGGACGACTTCCCCCAGCCAGAGGTTGGGCCCTGTCACACCCGCTCTAGACTCCCCGCTACACAGAAAGTGTCAGTTCCGTGCCAGATACTGGCAGTTCCGTGCCAGATGTCTGGCAAGGGAGACTGACGTTGAAAACAAAACCCACAAAATCCCATCCTTGAAAGGAACTACAAACTAAAGAGCCATTTCTGTGGGACAACTAACAGGGGATCCTCTGGCTGGGGATGTCCCTCAACGGTAAAGCACTTGCCTAGCATGCTGAAAGCCCAGCCCAGGGGAAAAGGGCCAGGAAGAAAGAAGTAAAAGGGAACCTCGGTCTAGGAAGTCCAGTTAGGTATGCTGAGACTGACTGGAACTGAACTATGAGAGCTGAGGAGTTGAATCAGGCAGGGGGTCAGTGAGGCCTGTCTGGGCTGTGCAAATGTCCTGTGGCAAGTTGCTGGAGCACAAGGTGCTGAATCTTTTTCCTTAAGGTGGTTTAAAGCAGAAGGGGGCTGTGTTTTGGTTAAACCCAAGTACCTATGTTCCTTCTGGACATTCTGAGCCCTTGAGGACAAAAGCTCTGCCTGGCTTACCACTGTGCATCAGCTGAGTGTATGTTTAGCAAAAACGAAACAGGTGAAATAGATAAAGACCATGCCTCCAACGAAAAGTCTGCACTAGACCATCTGAAGAAATGATTTTTATTTGTTTCAAAGTCCACGCAGTAAGGAAAGCTGGGCTCCCCAGGTGGCGCAAGTTGGAACAAAGACAAAATTGTGGTCTATAATAAAGACATGGGGAGCTTGCACACGTGGGCCAAAACCTTGCCCTGTTTGTAACGTGTCACCGATAAATGCTGCTTGGAGAAATGTTAAAGAGCTTGTGGGAAGGCGTGTCCCTCAGTGTGCTGAACATCCCCCTGATCTCCTGTCCACACAGGTAATTCGCACAACAAAACCCAGCCCTCCTAGAGATGAGACCCGGCCCAAGTCTGGGTCAATCACTGGTTTCCTTAAGTGCACAGCTCCCTGCTGCTGTCCTAGGCGAATACATCACTAAACCCCTCTCCCTGCATGGGAACAAGCTGGGGCCTCCCACGGCCGGCCAGTGCTCTGCCCAGGCAGCAGGTGGGATCCAGAGGGGATGCTGTCCCAGTTTCCCACCTACATTCAGATAAAATCAGGGATGTTTCCAATGAAGAGTCCCTGAGGACAGCTCCCTCTTATCCCTTGAAATGGGACATCTCACTTGACTTGAAAGAGTGACAAGTTCCCTAGACAGACCATGGCCTGGTGGAAGGCTGGATGTGGACACCACAGGCCTGACCCTCTGGCTCACGCCCAGGGTTGCCTCCTTTCTTTCTAGCCTGCTGGCCCTGCCCTCTTCATTCAGGGAGTCAGAAGTCTGTTAATTCCATGGCGCTGAACAGGTGCCTGCTACCCCCAGATGGGGAAGAAGGTGGTTCCCCAACTCATGACTGGGCCTCTGCCTCAAGACAGAAGTTCATCCAAAATGAACTTGTCCCATCACTTAACTGGGCAGATTCACATTTGTCTGTGAGTTTACTTAGGAAGGGGATCCCTGGATTTGTTGGTCACCAGCAGGGCCGCTGCCTTCCACCAGGACGGTTCCTGGATCTCCCACTGCCAGCTGAGGCCAGGCCTCCTCTGGCCTCACTTCATGGTTCTGTTCTGCCCATCCCCAGCGGGGCTGGCCTGGTGAGAGGGGCAGCCCCTGATGGCTGCCGCCAGCACTACATTAAAGGAAATGCCAACATCAGTGGCTTCCAAGGCAGTCGCCAAGCAGACTGCCATCCGCAGGGTGAGTTGGGCAGGCAGCTCACTGCTGCCCCTCGCTGGCCCCAGGCAGCCAAATGGCTAGGGAGCGTGCTCTCACTCCTCCCTGTCTGGTTCCTCAGGAGCTCTCCAGAGACTTGGCCTCCTTAAGAAAGGGCTGTCTCTACTGGTGAGCAAGCCCCCTTCCCTCAGAAAGCCTCTGTGCCAGGAGCAGAGCGGAAGCCTGGAGACGACAAGCCCCCAAAGCCACCCAGAAGTTACGGAAGGCCTGGCGCTCCACCTGGAACCTTGGAGGACCCATGTCCTATGAGAAGCCACCGAAAATCTCCAATCTCAGGGCTCCCCTCCCACAGGCAGTGAGGAACGGAAAACTGGTCCAGGGGCAGAGACAGGATGGAATGGCGGCCAGTGGGGAGCAGGGAGAGCAGAGCAGCTATGAAGGCCCCGGGGCCGGGGCGGCAGGCTGGAGCAGGGCCTAGCCCAGGCCCTGAAGTTCAGCCTCAGACTTGGCGTGGCCCAGGGGCCGGAGAGTCCGCAGGGGCCTGCCCTCAGGCCCACTGTCCTGCTCCTCGTAGGTGGGGTTCAGGCGGCCCATGTCGAGGGGACAGAAGAGGCTGCGCTCAGTGCCCGCGTAGCTTTCCACCAGGGCCTCCAGGCTGGGGAACTCTGCAGGCAGGTGCTGGGGAGGAAGGGTCTTCAGCTGCAGTCCCCTTCCCCACACTCACACCAGGCACCTGCCCCCAGGGACCCTGCCCACTTTAGAGAGCAGGAAATGAGAGTTTGGAGAGTTACGACGCTTTGGCAGGGCCAGACACCACTTCCTCTCTTCCCGCCTGGGCAGGACTGAGGCATGCAGCTTGGAAGTAAGGCACACGTGGAAAGCCTCACTGCCCATCCCAGAAGCCTGTGTGAGTACAGGAAAGTCCCTGCCCTCTCTGAGTCAGTTTCTCTCTCTGCTAAAGATAGGCCATGGCGTGGGAAAGCCAGACTTATAGAAGTCAGGATCCCTATAGCCATGTGAGCCTCATCCAGGCCCCACTCTACTAGAAGACCCTCCAAAAGCACCCAATGGAGAGTGGGACCTTCAGTGACCGGACGCATCCCTTGACCTGAAGCCTTAGAGGCAGAGCCAGCAGGGCCTATGAGGAAGGAGCAGGGCAGAGGAAGTGGATGGAAAGTGGGATTAGGGGCAGGGCCGGAGAGAGTCAACTGGATAAGTGTGAGGCAGGCTCAGGAGGTCACCAATTAGGAAAAGATGGGGCAACCGGCAAGAGGCAGAGCCAAAAATGGGGCAGTACCAGGGCCCTCCTTCCTACCTCTAGGCAGTAGCGGCCCAGGTGGTTCCGGAAGACCTGGTGGGGCACCACCCCACACTGTGTCCTCACAGACAGGCACCACTGGCCACTGGTGCCCGGCTCAGGCCACAACAGGAAGGCTCCCAGCACATCTCTCCGCAGCAGGTCCAGTGCACAGGGCCTGGGGCGCAGAGGCGAGAGGTGAAGTTAGGAGCCCTGCTCTGGACTCAGCCCCAGGCTGCTGCTCTGGGCGCGGACATAACCCCAACAACATGGAGGCAGCCTGAGGAGTAAAGGAATGTCTTAAGCACACAGTGCCTGGCTGGGCTGCTTGGTGCAGGCCTATGATCCCACTACTTGGGAGGCTGAGGCAGAAGGATCACAAGATTGAGGCCAGTCTCAGCAACTAAGTGAAACCCTTTCCCCCAAAAAGAGAGGTGAGGGCTGTGTAAAGCATCCCTGGGTTCAATTCTCAGCACCACCATCCCAGCAAAAAAAGAACACCACCAAAAAAACCACAACAGTACCTGGCCCCGAGCTGCTATTCAATGAGAAGGAGCTCTCGGGAGCTCAAAAGATTCCCCAGGGGCCCTTTGAGACCCCATCAGGAGAGGGGTTTAAAGAGCTGACTTCTAGTAGGCACAGTGGGCATGCCTGTAATCCCAGAAGCTCAGGAGGCTCAGGCACGGGGATTGTGAGTTCAAAGCCAGCCTCAGCAACATTGAGGCGCTAAGCAACTCAGTGAGATCCTGTCTCTAAATAAAATACAAAATAGGGCTGGGAATGTGGCTCAGTGGTGGAGTGCCCCTGGGTTCATTCCCTGGTACAAAAAAAAAAGAGCTGACTTCTAGGAGAAAGCTGGCCTGTGACAGACCTGAGGTCACCAAGGCCAGGTCACTCTGCCCACACACAGGGTGCACTCATGTCATGGTCCTGCAGAGGCCCCTGCTAGTTCTCTGCCAACCCAAGGAATTGGGCATCAGGCCAGCCAGTCCCTCCTACCTGGAGATGCCAGCAAAGGCCCAGATGTTCTCTGTCAGGCTGCCCTCACTCTCCACCAGGCACGAGGGACCACCAGGACTTCGGGGCCATGCCTCCCATGCAGCAGGAACTATGGAAACCACCGAGGGGTCAAAGGGAGAGTGACCAGACCCCCCATGTCCAGCCTGCCCCACCACTACCAGCGCTCTCCCCTTTGTCTGTCCCCACACCAGGCCTCCCTCCCCCTCCAACATATGCACACCCAGCCCCCTGCAGACACATCACACACAGCAGCCCCACTCACACCCACGCCCAGCTAAAGTTCAAACCACCCATGCAAGTCCCATGCCCATGCACACCCACGGACCCACGGACCCACGGACCCACAGACCCACACACACACGCTCACGCACAGGCCTCCACAGGATGCAGCCACAGCCTCACAAGAGCACGCAGGCACTGGCCTCTGCTGGCCCTGGTGCACAGGTCAGGGGCACCCCCACAACTCACAGGCCTCCCGAGCTGAGAGCTGCAGCTGCGTCTCGTAGGTGCAGGCTCGATAGGCCCCGGAGCGGATCACCTTGCTGCGAATGGCCTTCTTGCGCACCAGCGTGGGCGAGCAGTAGGGATTTCCCAGGCGGGCATGGCGGGCACCCCCACGGCCTTCTGACTCTGGCAGCTCCTTCTAGGGCACCGAGAGGGGCCCATGGGCAGACAGACTCAGGCCCAGCCATGCTGGGTTAGGCAAACCACCACTTATCCAACACCACCCTCCGGCCCTTGCCCAGCTCCCTTGCCCTGCCCCCCAATCCTGGGCTGGGGGCTGCATACCCCACCGCCACCCACTGGCCCCTCTGCAGGCAGCCGCCGGAAGGAGACCAGGGCATGGACGTTCTGTGAGAGCTGATCACGGCTGAAGGGCTCCCGCACCAGAGCAGGGGGGCCCCCAGGGCTGGAGAGCGGCTTCAGGGACACGTCCCCTGAAGGCCCAGGGCAGGACTCGGGCTGCGCCCTCTCCTCAGGGTGCTGCAGGAGGTAAGCAAGCTGGAAGGAGCGGCACAGCAGCAGGTGCAGGATCTGGACCTGAGGAGGGGAGGGCTCAGCTGGGGGAGCCTCCTGGGGTGGGCCTCAGGCATCAGCCACACACAGGTGCCCCAGTCCTTGGCTAGGGCACCCCTCACCACCAAGCAGCCTCCCCTACCAGCCGTCTTTATTCCTTTAACAAGCATAGGCACCACCCTGTGCAAGGTGTCAGTCAAGAGGGAGATGATTTGGGCTAGACCCACCCCACCAGGCTTACCATCCCTTCCCATAACTGCTTCAGCCCCTGTCAGAGCAGCAGCCAAGAGCCCCAGCCCTGGAGTCAGAGCCTGGGCATTCCATTCAAGCCTGGAGCTCTGCGACCCCGGGCAGGGCAGGGCACCCTTGAGCCTCAGGTTCCTCATCCCCACCTCCTGCGCTCCTCTGAGGAGTTGAAGTGCAGTACATAAAACCCCTGGGACAGGGTCATGCATTCCACCCACACTCAGGCAGCCAGACCCAGCAAGCTGGAACCATGAGCCTCAGTTACACGTCACCCCAGGGTTCGCCACAGGGCTGGATGGACCCAAACCCAGCCTCTACTTGCCAAACTGGCTGCCTGGGCTCTGTCACATGATGGCCACGCTGGCTTTGACTTTCCAGATTACCTGCCTGGAGCTCACCCCACCCTGTGCCCAGGGCCATGCATTGGGACAGTAAGAACTGGACTGAGGTGCTGCTCTCAAAGAACTCAAGTGTCTATAGTTAGTGATAGACTGAAGCTGGAGTGTGGTCCTGTCCCAGGATTCCCCAGGAGAAGCCAGGCAGAGGAGTGGAGGTGGGTGGAGTGAGAGGGAAGGGCAGGCCTTCAGGCAGGGAGGACAGCCTGAGCAAAGGTCTGGCCACGACTGCCCATCTCCAAGGCACCGTCAGTTCTTGTTCTGGACCCCAGGAATGTTGAGGCCACTTGCCTTGGGGGGTCTTCAGTGGGCAGAGCCAAAGCCAGAGCCAGTGTAGAAAGGGCAGAAGGGTACCTGGAGGGGGCTCAGGCCAGCTCAGCCAATCCCAAGAGGCCTTTGTCCCTGGTGTTTAGAAACATCCCCTCAAGCCTCAGTGGTGCCCCTGCCCCAGCCTGGGCCCCAGATACCTCTCCAGGCTGGCTGCCCACAAAGAGGTGGCAGAAGAGTTTGCTGGCGGGGCTGCGTGGGTTCCGGGCAATGAAGGAAAACTGGCAATTGGCAGGACACCAGGTGGAGTAGAGGATGCGCCTCAGGGCATGGGCCATCAGGAGCATCTGGGTGGGCAGAGCGGGTGCCAGGCCTCATGAGACCCCACCTGGGCAGGAATGGCCAGCCCTGAGGGCCCCCCACACGGCCTACCCTCAGTCTGGCCCAGCCCAGAGCCACCTGCTCCTGGGGCACTGGCCCTTGCTTCTTGCAGACCGCCCCACAGCGCCCTCCCATGGCTACTGGGCTTATTCCCAGTTGCCGACCTGTAGGTTGGGATCATCACCCCTATTATAAGGAACTGAGAAACAAAGCCGTGATCTCCTGCCATGATCACAAAAAAAGGCAGTGGTGGCCGGCTCTGGGTTGCACACTTGGGTTACGCTCAGTCAGAAGCCAGTCTGAACCCTGGCTCTGCACAGGGAGCGCAGTCCTCCGGCCATCTCCTATTGTGACAGGTCACGTGGGAGAACCCTAGGACCTCTGTGATGGAGCTGCTGATCGGTATAGTGAAGCCCATGCAAGTGACCCAGGACCTAACCCCAGGAGCCCGCAATGCTCTGGGACTCCATGCTCATCACAACTTTTGTAAGAGGAGCTGCAGCTGTGGGGTGTGGTTCTGGGCACAGGCACCCAAGCAGGGATTCCCACCAGCTCTAGCTGAGGTTGGCCCCCTTCCTCAGCCACAGGAGGCTGTCCACAGCCCACCAGCCAATTCTGGGCAGGGTACCTACCAAAACCTCATGGGATAATGTCCCTGCTTCAGGCTGAAAGGTGGCCCCAGAGGAGACTTTAGAGGGCCAGGGGTGAGAAACTTGCCAGAATTTGACCCTGGGGACAGGCCCTTGAAAGAATGCTCAGCTGGGCGTGGTGGTGCACACCTGTAATCCCAGTGGCTCAGGAGTCTGAGGCAGGAGGATTGCAATTCAAGGCCAGCCTCAGCAACTCAGTCAGGCCCTAAACGACTTAGTGAGATCCTATTGCAGAATAAAGAATAAAAAGGGCTGTGGATGTGGCTCAGTGGTTAAGCACCCCCCTGGGTCCAATCCCGGGTACCAAAAACAAAACAGGCAGACTGCTCAAAGGCAGAGCAAATGGGAACACAGTGGGCCCAGAGGGCCTCCCCAGGCTGAGGTGAGGCCAGGGCAGCGGGCAGCAAGCTTGTCCTGAGGGAGGAGACACCTGTCCCTGTTGAGTTCTCACCCACACCCACCTGGGCTCCTACCTCTCCTTCCCCGCTGTAGACCTTGAGGCCCTGAAGGCTGAACTTCAGGATGACCGCGCGACGACGGGGACAGTCCTGGGTGGAAGAGTGTTGGTGGGGGAAGCTGTCACCTCCCAGGCCAGTCCTGCTCAGCCAATCCACCCTGTCTGCCAGGGGACAGAGCCCCAAAGCGAGGGAAGCACAGATGGGTCCTGATAGCAAACCCCCCAGCAGGGCCCCAGATGGTCATGTCATGACCTGGTTGTGGCCTCCAGCTGTGGGGCACAGGTCCCAGGCGGCCAGTGGAGGAAGTCCCTGGGCAAGAGGGATGGGGCTGTGGGGAGCCACTGGGCCATCTCTCCAGTGCCTTTCGTCCTGCCCCTGCCCATCTTGATGACCAGGGAGGGGCTGGATCTGGTCTTAGGGCTCATTCCCAGCCTGACATCCCAGGGCTGTGCCCTTACCAAGGAGGCACCTCCTTGCCCCCATATCCCTCACCTTCAGGGCCCACAGCCACTGCTGCACCAGCCACACACTGTCCTGGGTGTCCAGGTCATCCACGGGGAAGGAGCCCACGTACTGTTGGGTGAGGGGGTGAGAGGAGGCAAGGCAGGGGAGTCAGGCCCACAGCTCCTGAACCCCATCCTCCGAGTTCCCCCCTCCCTCAGCACACTGCTCTGCAGGGCAAGCTAAGGACAGTGACAGAGCACCACCCTGGAGTCCAGGCACTGCCACTTTCCCACAGGTGGCCTGGGTCAGGTCAAGCCATCTGAGGCCCCACCTCCTTGTGTGTGCACACACAATGCAAAGCCTGGGTCAGGTCCTTGACCCCAAGCTCCTCCCCACCCCCAGGGCCTACCCCCAATGACCCCTCACCAGGGCACACCTGGGGAGGGCAGCCCACCCACCTGGGCAAACTTGGTGATGCACCTGGGCCGGTAAGGGGCAGGCCCGCAGTCGGAGGCCCTCCGGCCCCCTGCCCCAGCCCTCTGCATGGCCCCCAGGGTGCCCAGCTTCAAGCTTCACGGAGAGAAAGCTGCAGAGGGCAGGGGAGAAGCTGGTTTCCAAGCAGGTAAGGCAAGTGCCCCATCAGAGGCCCCAAGCTCCCGCTTCATTCATTTATTCCACAAGTCCTTACTGAGTTCTTGCTACGTGCTGACGACGTCCTGGGCACTGGGAACACAGCCCTGGAAAGAATGACGAAACCCGCCTGCCTTCACGGAGCCGGCATACTCACGGGGAGAAAGACGTCAAACTAACCCTGTAGCCTGCTCCAGGGCGGCAGAATCCTATGGGGTAGTCACAGGTTGGACGGTCAGAGCTGGTGAGGCTGGGGACCTGCTTCCCAAGCCATGGCTCATTTGGCCAAGCCTGATTCCAGCCCCTTCCCAAAGCACCTGGCCACACTGAGATCACAAACCCAGAACCCAATTAGACAAGGCATTCAAGCTAAGTCACGACATGGAGAAGGTGGACAATCATCCAGGGGCTGAGGCACATCACGCCCTGCCCATCCCAGGTTCTGGTCCTTCCTGGGACCCAGTGCCAAGATCCACTAGTGGGCACCCAGGAGTAAACTTCCCTTCTGAAACTGCCCTCAAGGGAGAGTACTTGTCTCCCATTAGAGCTCAGCATCCCAGCTGGTGTCGATAACTGGAATAAATGCCTCAGTGCTCTGGTGATTTTAAGAAGAATGGCCCAACGCCTCTGCCAAGGCCTCAGCTCTACCAGCTTTTCTTGGGGACAACTCAGCTTCTCCCCATCCGGCCCCACTTCTGGCCAGTTCTCTCACTAGCCTACTCATAACCACTGACTTGGGTCACAGAGCCCCAGATCCAATCTAGCGTGACTTTGGGAAAGCTGCCTCCCTCCTGAACCTCCAGCCCCTCATCTGCAAACCTGGGAAAAGAGGAATCCATGAGGACGGAGTGCTGGGCAGGTACCAAGCACTGTGCCAGCCAGGCGTGGAGCCAGAGCTCAACAAATGTGGCTTACAGGGGATGGGAACCCCAAAACTTGCTGTTTGGGCGGGAGCTTAAGAAGATAACAGGCTCTGACAACTTCAGTCGCCTCCTGGCCTGGGCCACACTGACAGCAGACCCTGCGGTCTGTGAGGGCAAGACAGAGGTCAGTGTAGGGGGCTGGGACTCCAACCAGGAGACAGGAGAGACAGACAGGGCCTGGGCAGGGAGGGGAGGGAGGGAGGGGTGTCCCCGGGTGTGCTGCAACCCAGTTTTGTAAGTGACTGGCGAGGAGGGTGTGGGTGGTGGAACAGCAGCTCTGTGCCAAGCCCCTACTCTGCCTGCCCGTGACCTTCAGCCCCACGCTCAGGCTGGTGTGCAGATGCCAGCAGCCAGCACAGGAAGAGATGGAAAAGAATGGCTCCGTTGTGCCTTTGAAGCCTTCCAGGTCCCTCCATACCACCCCCCTCCTGCTTCTCTGGGCTGTCACACCCTCTACTTTCTGATCCAGATCATTTTTCACATCATGTCCTTTCTCCACTGTACTTTTGATGTTTAAATAAAGCAAAGTTAGATGTGCAACTGGCTCTAAAGCCCGTGATGCCTGTTCCAGGTAAGGAGACGAGGGGCTCCCAGTGAAGCCACCTTTTAACTTTATAATCACATCTCGGGGCTGGACCACAAAATAAGCATGGGGAGGGGTGCAGAGGATGGAAAGGCCACAGCAACAGCAGTGGGAACAGGGGGTAGAAGACAGACAAAACCTCGAGACAAAGGAGAGCTGCGGGAGGGAGCGATCAAGCGCACACTTCACACCCTGCCCCTGCCACTCGGTCCCTCTGGCACTGAGTATAACAAGGAGGAGCCACAAGGGTTAGTGCGAGTGCGAGCGCGAGCGCGAGCGCGCGGGTGCGCGCACACACACACACACACACACACACACACACACACTCACACATACTCACACAGCTAGCTCTGTCTAGGGCTGCAAACGACCTCCTCCTCCAGATCCAGGGCTGCAGTTTCCAATGTTCCCGGTGTCCCCCAGTGGCAGGGGTGGGGAGATCAGGCCACAGGCTCTCTACTGCCCACCCCATCCACCATAACCCCATCCCTGCCTGTCCCTCTGGTCCTTGGCTTGGAAATAGTTTCTCCCTTCCTCACCTCCTTCCTTAGCCTCAGGAGCTCAGGCCATTTCAGCTGGAGCTAGGGGCGGGGTTCCGAGAGGACCAGGGAGGGTACCAGTTTCATCCTAACCCTGGAAAGGGACCTGCTCACCCATTCCAGGCACAAACACCCACTTATCTCTTTGAACCAGAGTTAAGTTTTATACAGGTGCCTGGCTGGGCTAGCACCTTCCTAAAGAGACACATTTGGAATGAGTCCAGGCTTCTCCTCTCGCTTTTCTGAGGTTTTCCTGGTGGCCCTGCGCAGAACTGGACAGGGAACTATATAGGCTGACCTGCTTTGTGGTCAAGCACTGGGTTCTCTGAGCTCAGCCACTGGTGGTCCAGGAAGTCAAAGTCACTTGGCCACAGTCACATTGCGTAAAAGGGGGCACGAGGAAGCAAACCCAGGACTCTGTCCCCAGGTCATGGCACCCTTCTATTGACTGCCCTTACCCACAGAAGTAGGGTGTCTCCTGCAGTGTGGTGGGTCCCTGTTGCCCAGCAGTAGGTGAGGCAAGGAAGCAGCCACGGTGGCAGGGGAACGTCTCAGGTGCTGGGGACGGATCTGACTAACAGAAGAGCTGCTGCCCCTCTCTGTCTGTCTCCTGTGCCAGAGGGCCTGAGTTTGCCCCAGCGACTCCAATCTACAGCCTGGTTCCCACCGCCCCAACACACCCCCTGATTCCAACGCCATTTGCCCTGAACTGCTACAATCAGTGACATGGTTTGTGGGGTCCAACAGGGTCAGCTGATGTGACCTTGGGCAAGTCCCTGAACCTCAACCTCCAGTTCCTCAGCTGTGAAGTGGGAGTCATTATGGGGGACCCTCCTAGGGTTGTTCATTGACCTCCTCTTTCCCAGCGCCAACCATGTGCAAGGTGGACAAAAGTCCCAGCCCTCGCAAAGCACCAAGTTGGGGTGAAGGGACGACATTCAGGGAGGGATTGAGCGATTCCGAGAAGAAAATTCAGTGGCGCGAGGAAGGCGAGATGCTGGGGGTACGTAACACGGCGCGGTGGAGGACGGCCTCCCTCGGCAGACGACCCTGGGGCGGAAAGTGCTGCCGGGGCTCGGGGCTGTCCCTCGGAGGAGCAGCGCGCTCCGCAGCGTGGGCTGTGACCCCGCGGATGCCGTGGCCGCTCCTGCGGAGCTCCGCCGGCTTTCGGCACACAGTCCCCGGGCGGGGCAGGGGAAGTCCCCGGCCGAGGAGCCGGAGGCGGCGGGCTGGAGGTGATGGAGACGGGACGGAGGGAGGCGCCGGTGCTCGGCGCTCTCCGAGACCCTCCCCACCTGGCGCCCCGGGCCCACCCCCGCCCCAGCTCCCGGCGCTCACTCACGGCCGCCGCAGCTTCTCGAGTTCCGGGTCCCCGCAGCTCCGGCCCGCGGTACCCTCCGCGCACCTCAGCTCGTCACCGGCGCAGCCGAGCCCCGGGTCCGCCCCGCCCCCGCCACCTCCGCGTCGTGCGCCCCCCACGTGGCCGCGGGAACCGACCCTCAGCATCACCTGGCGGCGGCACCGGCCTCGCCCACCAATCGGCGCCTACGAAGCCGCTCCGCTCGGCCGCGCCGACCAATCAGAAGCCGCGAGGGTCCCTGGCGCCGCCCACGCCGACCCGCGCTGGGGCGCTCCGCCTTAAAGGGCCGGGGGATGGGGGCGCTGTCCGTGCTCGCCGAGGGCGCCTCTTTCGGGGCTAGGTTTGTCATCCAGACCGCGACTCTCCATCCGAGAAGCCGTCCCTGGCCTGGGCCAGCCTTCACTCACAGCACAGAGCCCTTCAGCGCTGGACAGAGCCTGGCTCGCAGTTGCGTTCAGCGATGGTGGTTTGACCCGGCCTTTTGGGGCAGCTGGGCCAGTCTCACCTTCCTTCAGCCCCAGGACAGCAGGGGCGGGGTGTCGCGCATCCTCTTCCCGTCTGGCTCTTTTCATAAGAGGATTGACTGACCCTGTCCTTTGAATTACAGGGAAATCCACTTAGATGGGGAAAATGGGAAAGCGAATTCAGCCAGTGTCAGCCGCAGCACTGGGCTGAAGAGCATTTTTGTTCGCATCAAGTCAGGCGCCCTGTAGGTACCAAAAATTAAAGAGCAAATCCAAGTCAGCCAAGCCTTTGGTGTGTATTAAACCCGAGATCTGCAGAAAACGTCAGAAACTGCCCATGCGCCACACCACGGGTCCAGGAGGGAGCAAAGGCTGCACGCCTCGGAAAGAGGCATCCTGCCAGAGGAGCTGAGAAATTGGACCTAGGTCTGGGGACCTCGGGAGAGTCCAGGAAGGTTTGAGCCACTCTGGCCATCTCCGCATTCCCCTTGTCTCCTTGGGGCACCTGGAAACCCTTCCAGAGGCGGCAGTGAGGTGTAATTGTCAGAGGCGTGTCCCACATCTAGGCACTTCCTCTTACTAGAAGTGGGGCCTTGGGCAAACACCTTCATCACTTTGATCCTCAGGGGCCTCGTCTGTAAAGTGGAGTTACCACGCCTGACTCACAGCCATGTGAGGATCCAGAGGAGTTAATGGGGGGAAAGAGTCTGGCACAGCCCTGACCCAGTGGTAAGTGAAGCACTCAGCAAACACTCAGCTGATATTAGACTTTGCCTTTATTCTTGAGTTTCTTTTGTATGTGACCGAACAGCAGGTGTTTGCTGAATCCATGTGTCAAGTACTCTGGGAAACGGCCTCACCACTGCCAGCTGACAGCCTCCAGCCCAGGACCAAGAAGGAACAAGGTGGTTTGTTTATGGGTTGGTCTCGCTCTCAGAAAATCCAATTTATGAAACTCAGAAACAGAAGTTAAAGGGCCAATTCCCTTTACCTCTAAAAAAAAACTCTACAACTTTTTTTTTTTTAAAGCAAGAGGACACACTCATTACTAAATTCATTGTCCCTCTTTTTGAGATTATTTAGAGAAAGCAAAACAAAGCACTGTGTTGTTAAATACTGACACCAACAAATTTCTGATACATATAATTCACCTGGACACACACAACTTTAAAAAAAATGACTGTAATTTGTTTTGGTCAAAATGATAAAAGACCAAGGAATTAAATTCAGATGATGAAAGTGCTAAACCTGGAGGGAGACTTTGTCTTTTAAGGCATTTTCAGAAGGAGTGGCAGACACTGAGCTAGGTCCCAGTGACACAAATTTACAACAGAACACAAAATACCACAAAAGTCCCATGTGAAAATATAAATGCAGCTGGGTGCGGTGGCACATGTCTGCAATCCCAGCAGCTCGGGAGGCTGAGGTAGGAGGATTATGAGTTCAAAGCCAGCCTCCGCAACTCAGTGAGACCCTGTCTCTGAATAAAATACAAAAAAGGGCTGTGGATGTGGCTCAGTGGTTAAGTGCCCTTGGGTTCAATCCCCGGTACCAATAAATCAATGCAAAGTATGTGATACTGACTCAATTACTTCACCGCAACTGAGGGTCATCCCTACTCAGTCATGAACTTCAAATGTATAACTGCATTTGGTTTTGAAACGTTTGAAGTTCATGACTTCAGTTTTACTTACGTATCACTGAAATTTTAACTGATCAGAGCTGTTCCCCCATTTTCACCAAAAACCAGCACTGAACTTTGACCAGGCATATTACCTTCCTAAAAGTACATTAGAGGTACAAGCTCAAAGGCTTATGTTGAAGTTGAGCTTCAGTGATGTCCGTCATCTCTCTCCTGGGCAAGCCAGCCTAGTTCCCACCTGGCTGGGCATGTGTCTAATGTTCCATTCATGGCCGCACAGCTCTCAGGAGCCACCGCTTCAACCACTGGCTTAATGACTCACTTGTGCAGGAAGCCCAAAGGAATTTCCCATATTAAGCAGGGAAGGGGATGACAAGAACAGGGATGGTGGGGTGGGGTGCAGTGGGAGTCATGATTGCCGAACACGTTAGCGCAGACGCCATGTCATGGTATTTCCTGATGAGTCAATGACAATGACTAAAACCTACAGGTGTGAGCTTGCTATCACAGCCTTGGTTTCTCTCCCAAATCCCAGAATCTGGCACTGGAGCTGCCAACTGACGAATGTGAGTGGGAAGCAGCAGCACATCAGTGAGAAGCTGATCTCCAACAATAGGACTGGGAACTGGAGCCAAGATGGGGCGCCCGCCCAGGGCCTCGGCAGAGCACAGCTCCTCCACATCCGCTGCTCACACACACACACACGCTGTTGCCTCCTTCTCTTGGTAACACCTTCTCCTGATGACAGTGACTTTCCCCTTGAGCACAGCCATTCTGTTTTCCTAGGTATGTCCTGATGGTTGTCCCTACAACTTACCCCAGCACTGTCCCCCTTTTAAAATAAGTGATGCAGAACACTGATTTTTAAAATTATGGATTGAATTGTGTTCTTTCTCACCCAAATCCATACGTCAAAGTCCTAACCTCCAGTACCTTGCAGTGTAACTGTATTTGGAGAGGTTTTTAAAGAGATAAATTAAATGAGGTCATTGGTGTGGGTCTGAATTTGATAATACTGGTGTCCTTATAAGAGGAAATTTGGACACTGACCGCCACAGAGGGAAGGCATTGTGAAGATGGAAATGGCCATTTAGAAACCACGCGGAGAGGCCTTGAACAGACCCTCCCCTCTGGGGCTCAGAAGGAACCAACCCTGCTGCTCCTGGACTTCTGGTTTCCAGAACTGAGACGAGGAGTATCTGTTCAGTCCTGCAGTCTCCTGTACTTCAGGCAGCCTGAGCAGACTCAGACAGTGCTAACACTGATTCGTCTTCTCTCCTCCTTCTCTTCCTCTTCCCCATCTCCCTCTCTTCCCAGTACTGGGGATTGAAACTTGGGGAATTCTACCACTCAACACTTTTTATTTTGAGTCTCAGTCAGTGGCCCAGGCTGGCCTGGAGCTTGCGATCATTCTGCCTCAGCCTCGCAAGTAGGGTGTTACCACCATACCCAGCAGGCTGGTAACTTTAAAAACAATAAAGGGTATCAAGTAGCTTCAGTCGTCAGTGAAGCCCTGCTCTACATCCACACTGACAAGGGAGCCAGCTGGGGCTCCAGATTTGGTCCAGGGACTATTACCTAGGCCTCTGGTGGCCACAGCTGCGGAGGGACTCACATCTCTTGCCCACCTGGCTACTCTTCCTGGCTTTTTATTATCTTTTAATTGGCACATAATAATTGCACATGGGGTACAAGTGACACTTTGATATGTGTATACAACGTGTAATTATCAAATCAGTACCATTAGCATACGTACCACCTCCAACAGGTATCGTTTCTTTATGCCAGGAACAATCAAAATCCTTTTCACTAGCTACTTTGAAATGCACAATATTTTTAATTATGTGCATTTATTAAATGTGCATCTCTGTCCCCAGTAACCACCCTCCCCAACCTGTTGGCCTCTATTCTACTTCTACAAGATCAAGTTTTTCAAGCACCCACATATGAGAACATGCATTTGTCTGGCTTATTTCACCCTCCATAATGTCCTCCAGTTCTATCCATGATGCTGCAAACAACAGGATTTATTCTTTTTTATGTTTAGTATAGCGCATATGGACCACATTATTCTTATGTGTTGAGGGACACCTCAGTTAACTCCTTGTCTTGGCTGCTATGAATAAAGCTGCAATGAACATGGAAGTGCAGATATCTCTGATATCCTGATTTCATTTCCTTTAGATATATACCTAATAGTTGGACAGGTGGATCATACAGGTTTTAGGGCTGTTTTTTGTTTTGTTTTGTTTATTTTGTGGTGGGATTGAACCCAGGGGTGCTTTACCACTGACCTGCATCTCCAGTCCTTGTTCTTTTTGAGACAGGGTCTCACTAAGTTGCTCAGACTGGCCTCAAACTTGAAATTCTTGTGCCTCAGCCTCCTAAATTGCTGGGATTACAGGCATATACTAATGCCCAGCTAGGGTTTTTTTGTTGTTGTTGAGATTGGATCTCACTGTTGCCCAAGCTGGCCTTGAACTCCTGGGCTCAGGAATCCTCATGCCTCAGTCTCCTGAGTAGCTAAAACTACAGGTACGTGTAGTTTTTGGAGAAGCCTCTGTGCTGTTTTCCATAGTGGCTGTACTAATTAACAATCCTAATGGTGAAGAAGAGTTGCCCTTTTTCTCCATCCCTGCCAGCGCATGTGCAAGCACACACACACACACACACATAGATCTATGTATATATGTATCTATAGATGTGTGTGTATATATACACACATTTTGATTATAACCTAATTGAAGTGAGATTTTTTTTTTTTTTGGCACCAGTGACTGAACCCCCAGGGGTGCTTAACCAATGAACCACATCCCCAGCCTTTTTTTTTATTTTTTATTTTGAGACTGGGTCTTGCTAAGTTGCTTAGGGCCTTGCTAAATTGCTGAGGCTTGCCTTGAACTTGCAATCCTCCTGCCTCAGCCTCCTGAGCTGCTGGGATTATAGACTGCTCACCTCATGGCATCCAGGAAAGAAAGAAGGAGCTGGAGACCCAATATCCCTTCAAGGACACACTCCCAATGACCTAACTTCCTCCCACCAGGCTCCACCTCCTAAAGGTTTTACCACCTCCCAACAGTGCCACCTGCTAATGACCAAACATTCTACACATAGGGGGCCAGGTCACTTGGCAATTAAATAACATATGGTAATACTGAGATTCTTCCAAATTCGAGGCTCTGCAAATGTTATCACATGTAGTCCAAAAAACATTGTCATGTTCATAGTTTATTGTTCCCACTTTACAGAAGGAAAAACTGAGGTACTGTGAGGTTCTGTAACTTATCCAAGTCACAGTAAGTGGCAAAATCAGAATTAGGAACCAAGAACTCAAAACAGCTGTCTTGATTGCCTCCTCTTGTCAGTTTTCCAAGCTTCTGAATTTTCCCCTTGTCCTACCCCTCCAGTGACTCTGTATTCTATGCATGAAAGAGAAAGGACTTGTTTAATAAGAGCGCAGAGGACTGGGAAACAAAATTAATTCACATTTGTTAATTCAGTTAAGTTTAGAAATGTGAACTACTAGACATTAAGTTATTTTAGGACACTGCATAATTACTTGGTCATTCTCCAAGACTAGACACAGAACACTGGCTTCCTCAGCTGCTTAGCCCAGGAGAGCGCAGCAGCCTGTGAGCAGTAGTGGAAAGTTGACTAATACATGAAGTAACTGGCCAAACATTATCATGATACTTTATCAAACATAGTCAAGGCACTATAGAGAAAGTTCCCTTTGCTAAGCAAAGACTTAATAGTATTATTTATGCATTTATATACAACATGAAAAGAAAGTGAGTGGTAAGCTGAGTGTGGTGGCACACACCTATAAAGCCAGCAACTTAGGAGGCTGAGACAGGAGGACTAAGTTCAAGGCCAGCCACAGCAACTTAGTGAGACCCTGTCTCAAAATAAAAGTGCCCCACTGGGGCATGGTGGCACATGCCTATAATCCCAGCAGTTTGGGACGCTGAGGCAAGAGGGATCACAAATTCAAAGCCAGCAACAGCAAGATGCTAAGCAACTCAGTGAGATCCTGTCTCTAAATAAAATACAAAATAGGGCTGGGGATGTGGCTCAGTGGTTGAGGGCCCCTGAGTTCAATCCCTGGTACCCAAAAAGTACCCCTGAGAGTTCAATCCCCTAGTACCCCAAACAAAAAATCCAATTTGTTAAAATGAAGCTGATAGATTTAAATCCTCTAAAGTAGAAATTTTTCTAATAGGGAAAAAAGCCATTGAAATTAAAGGTTTTGTGAGAAATTAAAAAACTTCTGGGGGAATAGTTTAATGGTCTTTTCCCAAGAAAGAACAGAGTTTCTCTTTCATGGATAAAGATGGAATTTTTGCTTAATTCAAAAGGTGATTAATATGATTTTTCAGGTTCCAAAGATGGGAACTATATGATCATAATTTTTTACATTAGCATTTCTTAGCTGGCTAAAATGCAGTTGTTAGTGAATATGGCTGGTTTAACTTCTGCTGACATATCAGTCTGGCAACAGAATCTCAGCTTGAGTGAGATTCTCATATACTCCTTAAAGTAGGTTTTAACAAAAAGCCAAACATGACTAGGACGAGCAAAATTAGGTGAAACAGGAATGATGGGAAGAAATAGCAAAGGTATTAGACTACTGTTTAGCTCTTGTTTTCTTGTAATTTTTCTATTATACCCAATAGACAAGACTAAAACACACATCTGTTCTCTAAAATCTATACGGGACTAGGCTTCCTTTAAGTAAGTCCATGTGGTTGCTCAGGATCAGGTTTCATCTGTATTGAATGCTTTTGTCTTATTATAAAGCAAGGTCTTCATGTGTATCATCAATGGTACCTTTTTTCTTTCTTTTTGAGGTCAAGATGTCAACCAACAATCCCCCTCTCAGCACCTTCCAAGATTCATTTATCCAATGAGCTCATAGGCAGTTTCAGAGTGTAAGAAACACTGCAAATGAGTTCACCAAGCCACCAAGTGAGTACAGAAGCCACTGAGTCATGCTAGAGCTTGCTGGAATTACCTCTTCATTTGTTGTCCCCTTTTCTACAACACTGAAGTAAAAATTATGTGTTCTGCTCCTTTAGGATGTCTGAAGAGAAAAACATTCCTTTATCTCAACCTAGGTGGATCATCTTTGATAGCGGGCGTCTCACTGAAAAGTCCAGTGTCTTCCCTTCCACAAGGCTAAAGAAACTGTCTTTACCTGAACTCTGAAGTAAATAGAAAGTCGGAGTTGGAAGGACTTTGAATGACCTAAACTTTTCACCCTATGCTTCTCTGCCTCATGTGTAACACAACTACCACCTGATTATTCAGTAAACCTTTTTAAAAGCAATAGCTTAAGACAAAGAAACCAAACTCCTCCAACTTTTTAAAAATATTTTTAGTTGTAGATGGACACAATACCTTCAATTCATTTACATGTGGTGCTGAGGAGCAAACCCAGCGTCTCACACTTGTTAGACAAGCACTCTACCACTGAGCCACAACCCCAGCCCTAAAATCCTCCCACTTTTGATTACAGAAAATCAGAGAATTGTTAGCACAAGCACCTAACACAGACTACTAAGAACTATTACCCGCCTGCTACTTTCTAGAATCAGGACTCCAGGACCGTCTGTTACCCTCTGTAGTACTGTAGTTTTTTTTCCGGTCCAAGGATTTATCTCAACATTGAACGTTCACTCAATATGAGAGAGAGGACTCTATGAACTTGAAAATGGTCCTTAATACAAAGAGATTTTTAGGGGCTGGAGTTGTAGCTCAGTCAGTGGTAGAGCACTTGCCTAGCACGTGTGAGGCACTGGGTTTGATCCTCAGCACCACATAAAAATAAATATATAAAGGCATTGTGTCCATCTACCACTAAAAATATTTTTTTAAACCTTTGAGTCATTAATAACCAGGGTAAACATATCTAGAAACATCACTTATCATCAATATAAGAATTCAAAAGCAAATAAACTGGAGCTTGTATTTAAAAAGAAAGTGGTAATGTCCATTGCCAGGAGTAGAAATGACTCAAAGGGAAGGCAACACTCAGCTACTTCTGAGGATATAGCAGATACTTTTAAATATAAGCTACAGTTCAGCAGCTTTTAAAATTTCATGTTTATTCATATTTTTCAAAATATATGTACATAAAAAAAGGAAGATTTACAACAGGAAAGATTGCCTTACATGCAACACAAATTCCAATGAACTCATGATGGGATCACACATGATTCTGATCTATTTCAAGCCAATCTTCTCAAGTTCATTTCCCAGCCATACTTAAGCTGCAGAAGGGATCCCAGGAGACAATGCAAGTGGAATGAATATAAAACAAACACCTTTTGCTTCTGGCCAGCTCTCAAGGGGCCAGAAGAGATACACGAAAAAGTTTAAGACAATTAAAATGTCAAGTGCCACAGGGAAGATAAATGATAACCAGAAATTGGTATTTCTCAAGTAGAAAGCTAGTGCTATTTAACACAACTTCACAACACTAAAACAAATACAAATAAAAAAGGGTTAGGTAATAGGGCTTCATTTGCTTTTTTTTTTTTCTTTTTCTTTTTTTTTTTAATATCTCAAAAAGGAAGCCACTTGCTTGATATCAAAAGTGCTATGGAAAGAAAGAAGGGGGGAAATACCCACAGATGAATCTGGAATCTAGTTTATTTTAGCAAATTGTATGTTTTTCCACTTAACATTTCTACAGTAGCAATGCTGTAATTCTCCAACGTTTCCTTATAAAAAAAGGCAAACAGGAAGTGACAACTCATGCTCCAAATATTCAAAAATATATTTTAACATTTGATCAAGATTTTATATATTTTGATTTTTGGTAACACAGGTGACATCAGAAATTAAATTCAATATATTCCTATACTTCTCCTTTAATCAAAAACCAAGTGGTACAGAGAACTTGTGCTTGTTGTTAAGAGAATGCAATGCTCTCTGGGCCAGTGGAAAACACTGAGAAATCGAACAATGTGAGTGAGAAGTGGCCCAAAGAAGTCATGCATTTTCAGAATCTAATGAGCTCATACTCTTGGGCTTATTTCCAAAGCTAAGTTGTCTCTGTTTACAGTTGGAGAGAAAGGGTTAGTGGAGTGATTTTTATAAATAAGATTAATTTTTGTAACCATAGTCGATATCTCCAGGTAGGAGGCTTTACAATGAAGTCAGTGCTACACTGTCTCCTTTCTACTTCCAGCACCTGACCAGCATCCTGTTCTTGATGCTTTCTACAAATATAAAAATCTTTGCAACTGCTTAGATAAAACTGGGAGGAGGAAAAAATAACACTAGGAGTTGGGGTAGAGGAAGCAAAAAGGACAAGTATAGATTATATAGTTTAGGCAAGTTCAGGATTATTGCAGAAATTAAAATGACTGAGGGAAGGGGCAGGCACCAAGAACAGCACCTAAAGCTAACAATGCCTAAATTGGTTTATTATGTTCCCTCCCCACAATGTTCATACAGGAGGAAAAAAGTGTAATTTTATAAGCATCAAAACTAAAACAAATGCACACTGACCTTATAAAATAAGATTCTCAATTTCATCATGATACCCTTTTTTTCCTATAAAATTTACTTTTTTGCTTTGAAAGACTTCTTCAGGGTGGATTTACCCTTGCCAGGCGATTTCACTTCCTTTCTTGAATTGGCTGCAGGCTTCTTCGAGGAGTTACCACTAGGTTTCTTGATGACTGAGGGTGAGGGTCTGGCTTTCTTGGCAGGAGTTTTGGCCTTAGGAGGGGCTTTCTTGGGCAGGGGCCTAGCTTTTCCCCGCTGGGCAGCTGGAACTTTAGGTGTAGGCTTGGATCCTCTCTGCTTCATGGATGCAGTCTTCCCTGGGGCCTTGGCTGGGGTTTTTTTCTGCAACCTGTGAGAATAGAGTAGAGGCAGTCAAATACATGAGAGATTCACTTTGTCAGGACAACCAGATACTTTGCCTAAAGAGAAACAGAAAACATTCAGGTCAGGCTGGGGTTGTGGCTCAGTGGTAGAGTGCATGCCTTGCTCATGGGGCACTGGGTTTGATTCTCAGCACCACCTAAATAAATAGAATAAATAAAATAAAGGTATTGTGTTCTTTACAACTAAAAATTTAAAAAAAAAGAAAAAGAAAACATCCAAGTCACTTATGTTAAGAATAGGAATGTGGGGCTGGACATGTAGCTCAGTTGGTAGAGTGCTTGTCTTGCATGTATAAGACCCTGGGTTCAATCCCCAGCACCGCCAAAAAGAAAAAAAAAAGTCATGTGGTTTAATTTTTCACTACAGACTTTACTAAAATTGGATAAAAATTCATCCATTTCATGGAAATCTGCACATAACTTCATGACATTTTCCTACAAAAATACAGAAATATTTTTCTTTGAATAACTATACTGTGGCTATGTATAGGTTTGCCCAAAGAGCATATTACATGTTCACATTGCTTCAAATTCAGAACCCCTGAATTTCAAGATAAATTGAGAACCTGAAAAGGATTCTGACAGGTTAAAACACTTCTCTGTCTTCAGGCCTTCCATTAATACCATTTCAGCTCTAGGAAACCCCTATTATACTGACATAACAAGGGTTTTTCACACATCCATACCTTCTCTTAGGAGGTGGCTCTTCATCCTCAGAGTCTTCTTCTGATGACTCATCTTCATCTTCATCCTCGTCTTTAGAATCATCTGGCTCTTTCTTTGGAAACAGAACTCCTGGGCTAAGGGGGAAAAAAAAAAAAGGTAAAATGGAAATCCCACAGAGGACCAGAAAAATAATGTGAATCTGGATGCTCTTCCCTGGATATTCCCCACTTCTGTCCACCTTCCCTCAATAATGTCAAGTTAGGTTACAAATGTAAGGTTACAGTCAGGAGCAGTGGCGCACACCTGTAATCCCAGTCTCTTAGTCAGGAGGCTAAGACATGAGGATCATTAAGTTCAAGAGCAGCCTGGGCAAAGTAGTGAGACACTGTATTAAAATGAAAAACGGATGGGGAATGTTCTTCAGTTATAACAGCATTTGCCTACATGCATGAATGCATGAAGCCCTGGGTTCAATCCCTAGTACCACACACACAAAAATCAGATTACAACTTAACTTATTTTAAACACACATAGTCAAGACAAACCTTTAAAGACCCAGCCCATCTTATTCCCTACCTCCCAACTTAATAAATTTACTTAGTAAGCCATTATTAAACTCCTGAGATGTCTAACACCGTATGAGCCACAATTACATAGCAGAGAATGGTCTGCAGAGCAGTGCACACCTTCTGCCTTCACAATGGCAAAAGACCTCAAAGTCTAAGTCTCTCCAAAGGGTTAAAGCAATTCAGCAAGAATCCCCCTTTCTGCCCTTAATGGTAGGAATTTTTTTTAAAAAATGCTATTCTCTTTTGATCCATTCTTTTCTATCCCTTTATTTATTTTTATGTGGTGCTGAGGATCAAGCATGCACTGAGCTATGATCCCAGCAACGGTAGAAATCTCGATCCCTTTGAGTAATAAGAACATAGTAAATTAGAACATAGACTTTATTAAATTTAATGCTTAAAATTAAATACACATTCACATTCAACCAAGTATTATTTATGTTTGTACACAAGAAATAATATAAGAGAGTTATATTGGCGTGCTGCTAACTAGGATCTCAGTGGTACCTGCCAGGGTACTTTATCAAAAATCAAAGCATAAGAAGGCTACAATAAGCTGGGCATGGTGGTACATGCCTGTAATCCCAGTGACTTGGGAGGCTGAGGCAGGAGGATCCCAAGTTTGAGGCCAGCCTGGACAACATAGCAAAATCCTATCTTAGAAATGGCTAGGGGTATAGCTCAGTAGTATAACTCCCCTGGGTTTGATCCCTAGTGCCACAAAAAAGGTGGGGCAGGGGAAGCATCCAAGGATCTCAAAGAATCTGACGCATGATTAATAATAATAATAATAATAATAATAATAAAATAAAAAGCTCCAGGAGGATAGCCAAAACTTCTGTTGCATGAGAACCATTCTGCTCCAAAACGATACTGCTGTAGGTCTTATTTTCAAATGTTTCCAGTTCAGTGTGTTCAGTGTAACAATAACTAGAATCTGATTAAATTCAAAATGACCAATTGTTTCACATTAACAGCTAAATGCTCACCTGGGGTAATATGGAAAACAGAGTTGGAATGTGCCACTGAATCCTTTACCAGAGATCTGCTCCATCCACCCATTCTTTTCACATTTCTGTAGAGTTTTCTTCAGCAAATGCACTGAACAAAAAATTCAGGAATAAAGAAAGTTGTGTATTTACTCATATTTGGTAATTTTCTCAATCACCATTAGATGCCCACCAATTCAATATCCCAATGCATATAGTAGGTGACATGTGTTGACTGACTGTGATCAAAGGTATTAAATTAGTTCACTAAACACGTAGTGCTCCCAAATTTGGCAAAAGTTAAATTATAATCAAAAGAGATATTGGAGACCACCAAGCCAAATTCCTCATTTCACAGCCTAGACTGGGTAAGTAACTCCTAACACATAAATGGTGAAGAGTAGACAATAAACGTAATATTTCATTAGTTCCATTCATTCAAACATCTATTATATAATCACATGTATCAATAGTCATCTAGGAGAATTTCTGTTAAGATAAACAGAACAAAGTCCTCATAAGTCTGAGAACAGTAACAAAACAATATTGTGGATTCTGAAGGCCTCATCCATTTTTATCTTTTATACAAAGACATATCAAAAACCTATCATGAAGCCAGATGTGGGGGCACATGCCTGTAGCCCCAGTGACTTGGAAGGCCGAGGCAGGAGGATCTCAAGCTTAAGGCCTACTGCAGCAATTTAGCAAGACGGTCTCAAAATAAAAAAATAAAAACAGCTGGAGATGCTCAGTGGGCAGAGCACGCCCTAGGCTTAATCCCCAGTTCTGCAAAACAAAATAAAACAAATGTCACAATTCAATGTCCAAAAAATAGCTGCAATATTAGTGAAATTGAAAAGGCTAATAGTTAAATTCATCTTCTCTTAGCACACTTGGCCAAAAGGGAAAATCATAAACATGATACATATTTTAAGTACAGTAGGGAAAAGATAAAAAATACTAATTTACAAAGTAGGTAGGAAAAAAATCAGAAAGCATTGCTTCGTAATGTTAAAAAAAATACATACTGCATATGTTAAACCAATGTTGATCCTTCAAAATTACCTTCTAACTTAAGTAGTAGTCTGTTTTGTATTTTCTGTTACTTGATTTCCATACTCCTGACCGTACATCCTAGTGTCTACTCTAACAGCTCATTACAAAGTTATCAGGGCTCATACTGGATGTATGTGAAAGCACTGTGAAAGATCTCATTAGAAACTAAGGCATCTAATCTCAAACCATCTCCTCCTGGGGTAAATATACTTTATTGAAACAAAATACTTTGTTATAGGGCTTAAGTCAGTAAGAAATATTGTAAGCAGTTAAGTATTCCACTGGCTTCATTTCAAGGTGAAATTATATGTTTTCTAGTAAACATTCAGAGGTAGCCAAAAATATATGATAATTGAGAAGTGTTCTGAACCTAGAGATTTATCCAAATTACAATAAAAATAAACATCCGGGCTGGGGTTGTAACTCAGTTGGTAGAGTGCCTGCCTCGCAAGCACAAGGCCCTGGGTTCAATCCCCAGCACTGCAAAAAACAAACAAACAAAAATAAACATCCAAGAAATCTTTACGGCAAAGTAAAATCAACTTCTGATCAGCCACTTAAAATAAGGATAAGACTCAATGATTTGTTTTTCTTTTTGTAAACGATAAATTTGAAAAGCTATTCCTTGGTTTTCCAGTCAGTAGTTAATACTCTGACACTAGTGGCTTCATCTCTAGGTTTTTTTTTTTGTCTTTCCTACCCCGCAAGCAAGCGCCCCTGATCCCAGTTAAATGCACACAACTCTGACTCTTACTTTGATAGTTAGAATTGGTCCCTGGGTGGTTCTCCAGGACATACTTCTTCAGAGCAGTAGTGGAGCAGGTCTTCGGCTCATTCATGGCAGCGATGGCAGACAAGATTGCATATTCCATCAGGCTTCCACCAAGCAGGGGTTTCTCCCCTGATTTCTTCAGCTGTTTTCCAAGGAGGAAGAGAAAAGCATCAAGACAACACTCTCCCAAAGCAGGTCAAGACAAGACTCCTCTGCACCAGGTGGGTCGGAGTTCCTGCATTAGCACAGATATGTTTTACAATAAATGGTCAGGTTAGGGACTTTCTCTTCCCATTCACCAGGTACTCAATCTAACTGAGGAGTCCCAACCCCTCTAATGGATACTCTCTCCTTCATTCTATCCCTCCATCCACCCTAGAATACCAACTGCCAACCTAACCCAGAGATACCTACAACTATACACAATAGTTAAACTTGCTATCCCCACAGAAAATACGTCTTTTTATTGAACCTGAAAAATGAAGTAGTTATAATAAACAGCCTTTTTAATCCTATAAGGAAAACAACAGAAGAAAATCTTGATACATATTTAGGGTATCATAAATAGAAAATTACACAGCAATTTTTCAAGGCTGAAAAACTGAGGAATGAGATTAGCACCAGTAAGTTAAACAGGAAAAGAAGATAATGATGAATGCTCTATAGTATTGGTTATTAAAGAGAGATCCCCAAGCCCCTAGAGGTTCTTGAGAACCTTTCAGAGGACCTGAACAGGATTTTCATGAGATCTGCCTATTTTACTGTGTTGACATATGCACTAATGGTCAGTAAAAGTGCTGTCATCAGACCATAAATCAAGGTGGAGACAGAAAAAAATGTACAAAGTAGTTACTGTCATCTTCACTGCCACATATTTATGGTTTACAAAAAAAAAAAAGAACTGGTTTTACTTAGGGATGCTCTTGATGAAGTAGTTACAATTGTTTTATTTAAATCTCAACACATTACAAAATAGGGCCGGGGATGTGGCTCAGTAGCCAAGTGCCCCTGAGTTCAATCCCTGGTTCCAAAAAAAAAAAAAAAGGAACAAAAACAAAACAAAACAAGTCAGGTGCAGTGGCACACACCTGTCATTCCAGCAACTCGGGAGGCTGAGGCAGGAGGATCGCGAGTTCAAAGCCAGCCTCAGCAACTTAGCGAGGCCATAAGCAACTCAGTGAGACCCTGTCTCTAAATAAAATACAAAATAGGGCTGGGGATGTGGCTCAGTGGCCGAGTGCCCCTGAGTTCAATCCCTGGTTCCAAAAACAAACAAACAAACAAACAAAACAAAACAAAACAAATCCCAACACATAAGTGCTCATTTTTAAAATATTTTACGGGATCAAAGGAGAAGGGGAAGGGAAAGAATACATAAAGCATATCTACTACATATGGAGTTATGACAGTGACTGTAGGGAAAGTACCTGTGTGAATAAGTTGTCATCTGAATCAGCCACATTTTTATGGAATACCCTTTTTACTTGAAGGAACTGAGAGAAAAACTATGGATGTTGAAACTTGAGGGTGAGATAGTCATAATCTTGAAAATGAATTAAGTGAACCAGTCACTTTACACAACAGCATTTTGCCAAGGTAAAAGTCAACCTTCCAAGAGAAAATCTGAACTGTGGAAAACCTACATCTCTCACTGTGAGCTTGGTATCTTCCTAATGTCTAAGTACTATTCTTATGAGATCCATGGTTGATATCAATTTTTGTTATTAAACCATGAAATGTCAACATTTGAACAATCTGTACAACTCAGTGAACCATTATTTTCCAAATGACGAATGCATTGTTACGTTAATATGCTTGGTTAAAAGATCCATCCAAACAACCACACAAACCAATGAATTGTATGAAAGAGAATACAAAAATGTCATGGCAACTAATCTTCAAAGCATTAACACAAAATCAATGTAACAGACCCCACATCATCTCAAAGGACAGAGAAAAAAAATTTGCCAATCCAATGTCTCTTCACAATAAAAATTCCCCATGAACTAGAACAGAACTTCCTTAACTGATGTAGACATGTATGAAGAACCTACAGCTGCCTTAATGGTGAAAGACTAAATGTTTTCTAAGGGAACAAAGCAAGGGTGTCTACTCTCACACTTCTATTCAACATGGCACTGGACATTCTATTTAGAAGAATCAGACATGCAAAAGAAAAAGGCATCAAGATGAGCATGATTACAGTACTGTGACTGATTGTATTTTCTGAAGGGGGCCACGACATTCTCTTTTATTCCATCTCCCTTTCAGCAATGCACCTTGTCACCAGCTCCCCTGATCCGAAGTTGGAATGTATTCCTCCACCCTCTTGAATCTGGACATATGCTGTGTGAGCCTTTATTAAAAAAATATGGTAGGAGTAATATTGTGCTACTTCCAAGAGAATGTTTTTCCTGGCCTTGTAGTTTTTACCTCTTCCCTTTTGGGAGCTAGCCACCATGTAAGAAAAGTCATGATCCTGCAACCAGCCTCCTGGTGAGGAACCCAAATAACATGGAGAGATTCAGAGGATGAGACACCATGGGGATAGAGGGAAAGGGAGGGAGGGAGAGAGGGAGACAGACAGCAATCAAGGAGCATCAAGATGCCAGACGTGTGAGTGAGAAGTCATCTTTCAGGTTAGACCCTCCATTCTAGCTGTCCTTGCTGCCCACCTGAACCTTTCCTGAATTCCAGATTCAAAAACACTTAAAAGATGTCAAGATTGGAAAGGAAGAAGTTAAATGATCTTTGCAGATAACATTATCCTGGATGTAGGGAATTCTAAGTAATCCACCAAAACAAACAAATAAACAAAACCCTATTAGAATGAGTAAATAAATTCGGGATACAAGATCACTAGATAAGCCAACTGCATTTCTACAGACTAGTAAGAACAATCTGAAAATGAAATCTAGAAAACCCTTTCATACCTTATAGCATAAAGAATACTTAGGAATAAATTTAACAAAAGAAATTCAAGACTGAATTGAAAACTACAAACTACTGCTGAGAGAAATTACAAAAATAAAGACTGTCAGGATTAATGGATTGGAAAAGTAGACAAAAAGTAAAGGTAACAATTCTCCCCTAAAGTTCCTTATATTCAATACAATTCCTACCAAAATCTCAGCTGGCATTTTTTCCCCCAGAAGTCAAACTTTTTTTTAAAAAATGTTGATAGACCTTTATTTTTATTTTTTTATTGAACCAGGGATTGAACTCAGGGACACTTGGCCACTGAGCCACATCCCCAGCCCTACTTTGTATTTTATTTAGAGACAGGGTCTCACTGAGTTGCTTAGGGTCTCACTGAGTTGCTTAGGGCCTCGCTAAGTTGCTGAGGCTGGCTTTGAACTCGCGATCCTCCTGCCTCAGCCTCCCAAGTCACTTGGATTACAGGTGTGCGCCACCATTCCCGGCTATTTTTATTCTTTTACTTATATGAGGTGCTGAGAATTGAACGCAGTGCCTCACACATGCTAGGCAAGTGCTCTACCACTGAGCCACAACCTTCAAAACATTCTTAAAAAAGAGGATTTATAATTTCAAATTTCAAAATTCACTATAAAGCTACAGTCATCAAGACAGTGGTACCAACATTAAGAATCTGCAGGGCTGGGGATGTGGCTCAGTGGTAGAATGCTTGCTGAACATGTGTAAGGCCCTGGGTTCACTCACTAGCACTGTTAAAAAAAGAAAAATAGTTTTGTTCAATAGAACAGAAACAAATTCAGAAATAAACTCTTATATTTATATTCAATTGATTTGTGATAAGGTGTCAAAGCAATTCAACAAGGGACAGTCTTTTTCAATGCTGCTAGGGCAATTGGATATCAACATGCAGGAAGATGAATTATATCCTTACTTCAAACTATAACCAAAACTCAATATGGATCACAGACCTAAATCTAAAGATTAAAACTATAAAACTCATAAAGGAACTATACAACTCCTAAAACATAAAAGTAAATTTTTTGTGATCTTAAGTTAGGCAACAGATACAACAGATCAACAACACAAACAATTTTAAAAATTGATAAATGAGACTTCATCAAAATTAAACACTTTTGTACTTCCAAAGATGCTATTAAAAAAGTCACAGAATAGGAAAAAAATGTTTCCAAGTCATATACCTGACAAGAGACTTTAAAGTCTAGATAGAATATTTATTCTAGATAGAATAAAGAACTCTCATAACAAATAACCTTGTTTTTAAAATGGGCAAAAAGATCTGAATACATTCATCAAAGAAAATAAACTAAGCCAATAAGTGCTCATCAATAATCACCAAGGAGGGTTGGGGATATAGCTCAGTTGGTAGAGTGCTTACCTCCCAAGCACAAGGCCCTGGGTTCAATCCCTAGCACCGCAAAAAAAAAAAAAAAAAAAAACCCCACCAAGGAAATACTAATCAAAATTATATTCAGATACCATTTCATATCCACTAGTATGGCTAATAATAAAAATAACAACAAATGTTGGCAAGAATACACATGAACTGGAACCCTTATCCTCTGCTAGTGGGAACAGAAAATGATGCAGTCACACCGCCAGTTTCTTAAAACATAAATTTAGCCTGTAGCCCAGCAAGTCTATTCCTAGACGTTTGCAGCTGAAGCCCTAGCCTTTGGGAGGTTGAGGCAGGAGGATTTCAAGTTTGAGGCCAGCCTCAGTAACTTGGCAAGACCCTGCCTCAAAATTAAAAAGGCTGGGGATATAGCTCAATGTGCCCCTGGGTTCAATTCCCAAACACCGACTGACTGACAGAAAGAAAAGAGTGAGTATGTTTGTACAAAGACTTGGACATAAATATTCACAGGCAGAATTCAAAATTTAAGTAAAAAGTAGAAATTAACTCAAATATCCATCAACTCATGAACAGATATACAAATGATAGATCCACACAATGGAGTACTATTTGATAATAAAAAAGTATGGTAGCCGGGAATGGTGGCGCATGCCTGTAATCCAAGCGATTTGGGAGGCTGAGTCAGGAGGATCACAAGTTCAAAGCCAGCCTCAGCAACTTAGCGAGGCCCTAAGCAACTCAGTGAGGCCCTAAGCAACTCAGTGAGACCCCGTCTCTAAATAAAATACAAAATAGGGCTGGGGATGTGGCTCAGTGGCCGAGTGTCCCTGAGTTCAATCTCTGGCTCCAAAAAAAATAAAAAATAATAAATAAATAAATAAATAAATAAATAAGTATGGTTATATGCTACACTGTGCAAAGTGAAAGAAGCTAGACATTAAAGGCCATGTAATGAATTATTTCACATCTACATGAAATGTGCACAGTCTACTTTCTCTGTAGAGAAAGATGCCTGAGGCTAGGTGTGGCAATGTTAAGTGACTACAAATTGGCATGAGGGATCATTTTTGGGCACTGAAAATGTCTAAAACTCAACAGTGACAGTAATACGACTGTAAATTTATTAAAATTCACTAAGTTATAACTCTTTCATTTTTTTTTTTAGTTGTTGATGATATTATATTTATTTATATGTGGTGCTGAAAACTGAACCCAGAGCCTCACACATGCTAGGCAAGCACTTTACCACTGAGCCACAACCTCAGTCCCTGAATTATAAATTTTAATTTAAATTGAATATAAATTGTACCTCAATAAAGCTAGAAAACAACCTACCATCTATATAGACTTTTGGTGTAGTGATATCCACAACTTTCTGAAAGTTATCTTAACATACTCCACCTTTTTCTAACTGTATTTCTGTGTGAGGCTGGATGTTTTTCATAGAACTCATATACACTGGAACAAATACCAACCATCTATTAAAGTCAGATATTAAGGACATTTGCAAAAAATGTAAAAAGTGCTTCTCTCCTCATTAACAAAAGTTTTGAGAGAAAATAGTTACTTTTCATGAAAAACATATCATAGATGTTAACATATGATGGGTACACTCATTTTTTTTTTTTTTTTTTTTTTTTTTTTTTTTTGGCAGTACTGGAGATTAAACTCTGGGACACTCTACTGCTGAGCTATACCCTTAGTTCTTTTTATTTTGAGACTGGGTCATATTAAGTTGCGGCTGTCATATTAAGTTTGAGGCTGGTCTCCAACTTTTGATCCATGTACCTCAGCCTCCTAAATCACTGGCATTACAGGCATGAGTCACTACACCCAGTTACTCTTATTATTTTTAAATAAATTAATAAAAATCTAAAAATTTTTCTCGTTTTAATTTCTAATACAGTAAATACTGTTATTGGTACAACCCACATCAAAAAAAACTCTAGCTGGGTGCAGTGCCACATGCTTGCAATCTCAGCAATTTGGAAGGCTGAGGCAGGAGGATGGGAAGTTTAAGACCAGCCTCAGCAACTCAGTGAGGCTCTAAGCAACTTCTTGAGACCCTGTCTCAAAATTAAAAAAAATAAAAAGGATGTAGCTCAGTGATAAAATGCTCCTGGTTTCAATCTCCAGTACTAAAAAACAGAATAAAGTAACTCTCTGGGGGCTGGGGTTGTGGCTCAGTGGCGGAGTGCTTGCCTGGCATGCGTGAGGCCCTGGGTTCGATCCTCAGCACCACATATCAATAAATTAAACAAATAAAGGTCCATTGACAACTAAAAAAAATTAAAGAAAAAAAAATAACTCTTTGGGTTCTTCAATTAATTTTTAAAGAGGTCTCAAAACCCAATTCTTTGGCTTCTAACCTGGAATGTCCCCGAAGCACCTTTGCCAGTTATTTGTTCTAACTGTCCTCTCTCTACTGCTCTCTGCAGAGCATTCTTCAACAGCTGAGGCCTGCAGAAAAAGAAAGAAAAAAAAAAAAAAAAAAAAAAAAAACAACCAGCAATAAATACATCAATGAAAGAAAAATTAAAAGATCAAGGGTTATTTCCTGATATAAAGTTCTAACTCTTCTTATATACAGTACTTTGTTAAAATGGACTAAGATTTAATACCAAATTGCTGGCATCCTCTGTATTTTTCTTCAAGCATATAAGCAAAGTCATTCATTAACTGTACATAAAGAACCAGGTACCATACAGAGGAAATTTTCAAACTACTAGAGCACTCCAAAAACTCATCATTTATTACCATTGGTCCACAGCAGTGACATGCTTGAACAATGAAGCAAAGGATGAATATCTTTTTCTGAAATGGGATCCTGCTGTGTTGCCTGGGCTGGAGAAAGGTTTGGGTTGGTCATATGTATCAAATGCAATGTGTAGACCATGTTTGACTAATGACATGGCAGCACAATTGTAAAAGGTCATACTGGAGACAACTGGGGACATTTGACATGGACTGGGTATTAGATATTAAGGGATTATTCGTTTTGTTAGGAATGATATTATTATGATAGTTCTGTATTTTGTGCGTATTTTGAAAATGGTCCAATTTAAATGTTTACAAAGTAGTAAAGGCTCTTTGTACCATATGAGGACACAATGACAACACACCAGTCTACAACTTGGAAATAATAAAGCAGTCAAGACAGACCTATGTTGATGACCTTTGAGTAAAAACCTGAAATAAAGCAATCAGCAAAGTGGATTAAGGAGGGAAAACCTTTGAGGCAAAGGAAATAGCAAATGTAAAGTTTTTGAGGCCAGTGAAAGAGTAGCTGAGGTCAAAGAAACAAGGACATGTAAATGTCTTGTGGGCTGTTTTAAAGACTCTTGCTCTTTCATTACTAATTGTGTGATGTGAATACTCTCTCTCAACAATGTTTGTATTATGGTGCTACATATTTGGTAAAGATCCTTTGATGTTGGGAAGGGATTTTAAAAATACTGTGATTAAACTGTGTTTCTTCCTTAGATTTTCATATTTTAAATAAAGCCATAGTCATTTGTACAAGAGAAAAGCATCTGTCGCTAGGCAAATGTTTTGAGGACAGATATCAAAGTAAACTGCATAAGGTTTTACAACATTTCTGCATGTGTGTGATATACAGATCAATATCTATATATCAAATAGTACAAATTTAATCTTTTATTTTCTGGTAACTTGTGATCATTGATTAAAGTGAAACTTTCTCATGAAGTGTATGTAATGGCATGAAAAATTCCTTTGGAGAAATTTATGTTCCTTTCATTTTTACCAAACTGCCCATTTTTGAAATGGATGTGAAAAGCATTAAAATTTTAACTGTGTACAAGATGAAAAAATTCACTAAATTCTCCTTTACACAAAATAAAAGGTTAAAATTAAAAAATAAAAAAAAGACTACTGCTTTAACTGTGAAGGGGTTGGGAAGCCAAAGGAGAGTCTGAGTTAGAAAGGCGACACGATCTTACATTTTTAAAAGTCTCTTTATGGCTGTGATATTAAGAAGAGACTGAAGGGGGCCATGGAAAAAGCAGGAGGTTATGTGTTCTGATACAGTTAAGAGATGGTAGTAGCCCAGAAGAGATCAATGGTGGAGATGATGACAAGTAGTCTGTTCAACGATGTATTTTATTTCTGGTATTGAAGATTTAACCAAGGGCACTTAAGCCTCATCTCCAGCCCTTTCTAAAGACAGGGTCTAGCTAAGCTGTTTACAGATTAAGTAGTTGAGGCCAGTCTGAAACTTGGGATCCTACTGCCTCAGCCTCCGGAGTTACAGGGATTATAGGCATGTGCCACCATGCCCAATTTTAAAGATATATTTTAAAGACAAAGTCAATAATTGCTTACAGAAGACACAGGTACGTGAAAAGGCGAATAGACCAACAAAAAGACAAAGTTCCCAGCTTCTGCAACTTGAAAGATAATGTTGCTATTAACTAAAATAAGGTGATGTAGAAGGATGCAGGGCTTTTTTTTGCTAGAGTTGGAGAGGATAATTGAAAGTTGAGTTTTAGATACTAAAGATCCTGGTGGTGACGTTGAACATGTATCTGTACATCTGAATCTGGAGTTAGAAGGGAGGTATGGATTAGATTTACACATTTGTGAATTAATGTGTATATATAAGTAGCATTTGAAGGTTTGCAAATGGAAGCAATTACTGATGGGTATGGACAGAAAAGACAAGAGGCCTAAGGTGTAATGCAGGGAGTTATTTATATTAAAGGGCAAATAAAAATCCTTAAAAGGTTCAAAAGTAGGTAAGGCTACAGTAAGACATCAGGAAGGTGTGGTGCCCTGGAGGGCAAGTGAGGAAATGTTTCAAGCAGTGGGGAATCAAGTATATTAAATGCTAGCGAGAGGGCAGCAAGGACTAAGAAATTTGCAATGTGGAAGGAACTGAATCATGGGGATGAAGTGTGACAAAAGTGGGTTTATATGCTGAGTGAGGTGGCGCATACCAGTAATTCCAGGAACCTGGGAGGCTGGGCAGGAGGATCACAAGTTCAAAGCCAATCTCAGCAACTTAGCAAGACCCTGCCTCAAAATCAAAAAGTAAAAAAGGCAGGGGATGTGCTTAGTGGTTAGGCACCCCTCGTTCAATTCCCAGAACTGGGAGAAGGATTGGGAAGAGGTCATGGATAAAGGTCTTCAGGTTCATTGGCATGTTTGAGTCAACAACCCATTATTATCAGGCAAAATTTGTTTCAATATAAGGTGATGCCAAGAAACATTTCAAAAAGATTACAATTACACTGACAGCAAAACAAATTCTTATGTAAACAGAGTAGAATCGTAGGAAAGGAAAGGAAAAAAATGAAAGAAAAAAACATTACTGGGGGAGGATAGTTTCCAGCTACGAAAAAATAGAGAATAAAGGGAAATAAAAGTGAAATGTGTTTCCATGTTTAAATGGATTATACTATGCATTTCTGATCCACAGTTGTGTCTGCCTAACTATACTCAGGGCATAAAGAAGCATGAATACATCGGATTACTAATTTCATATTTTCTGCCTTTATGACTTCATTTTCTTTTGCACTATTTCACTAACTCTTAAATTGGGTAGTGTCAAGACCAATAAGGGATTTTCTGAAAATGTGGCTTCTGGGCTGAAAACCTAACTGCATGCCTCAGTAACTTAAATAAATATGGGTACTAAGCTATATCAGGACAATACACATTCAGTAAAATAATCTTGAATTAAATAACCAGTCTTCCAAAGATCACTGCAACAAAGATCTTCCACAAACACAGTTAAAACTCACATTTTGGAAATTATAAATTTAAACAAATTAATATGTGCATGAATCCACAACTGAGCAAGTGTGATAATCTAAAGGATTCCAGATGAAAGAAATTACCAAACTCTTTCAATGTTGTTTAAATGAAAATATGCTACTTGTGAATAAAGCTAAGTTTTATTTTTGCAAAATTGAGGACACACCCAGGGTGCTCTATCACTGAGTTACATCCCCAGCCAAATTTTGTTTTCTTTTGAGACAGGGTCTCACTGATTGAGGCTGACCTTGAACTTGTGATCCTCCTTCCACAGCCTCTCGAGTAGCTGGGATTACAGGCATGAGCCACTGCGCCCAGCTTAAAGCTAAGTTTTACTGAAGCCTGAATTCTCTTATGCTCTGTTAGAAATCTAAATGAAAAATCAATATCTAAGAGAACATACAGCTGACATGTAAAGAGTTAGTCAGCCCTTTGTATCCACAGGTTCTACAATGGGGGCTTTAAGCAAAAGCAGAGCAGAAATATTCAGGGGATTAGGGTTGTGGCTCAGTGGGAGAGTACTTACTTAGCATGTGTGAGGTACTAGGTTCAATCCTTAGCACCACATAAAAATAAAGTAAAAAAAAAAAAATTCATAGCCTAAACAAAAGAAGAAATATTCACGAAAAAAATGTGTCTTTGAATGTGTAGACTTTTTTCTTGTCACTGTTTCCTAAACCATGCAGTATAAAAATGATTTACACAACATTTGCATTATACAAGGTTATCTGTTATGGTTTGGATGTGAGATGTCCTTTAAAAGCTCACATGTGAGACAATGCAGGAAGGTTCAGAGGAGAAATGATTTAAGAGTCTTAACCCAAGCAGTGGTAGTGTGTGGCTGGAGGAGACTGGAATTGGGACGTGGCTATGGGATATATATTTGGTCTCTGGAGGGAAGAGTCCACCTCTCTGCTTCCTGATGATGCAAACTGCTCCCTCTGCCACACTCTTCCACCATGATGTTCTGCCTCACCTCAAGTCCCGAGGAATGCTATGGACTAAGACATCTGAAAACCTGAGCCCTCAAATAAACCTGTCTTCCTCTATAATTGTGCTGGTCAGATAACTTAGTCACAGCAGCAAAATAGCTCACTAAAACAGTATTATAAGTAAACTAGAGGTGATTTAAAATATGCAGAAGGATACATTGTGGTTATATGCAAATACTACACCATTTACTAAGAGACTTCAGCATTTGTAGACTGTGGTATCAAGGCAGGGTCCTGAAACCAATCCCTCACAAATACGGAGGAACATCTATACTTTATCAGGATCTTATAAAAGAATATGAGGCTGGACACAGTGGCATATGCCTGTAATCCCAGTGGCTCCGAAGGCTGAGGCAGGAAGATCTCGAGTTCAAAGGCTGCCTCAGCAACTTAGTGATACCCTATGCAACTCAGAGACCTTTCTCTAAATAAAATACAAAAAGGGCTGGGGATGTGGCTCAGTGGTTAAATACCCCTGGGTTCAATCCCTGGTACCAAAAAACATTTAACTATGTGGCTTAGGTTTAAAAAAACTACATATGGTGATATGAAAGGGAAAACAAGGGGGGGGGGAACCCTAAAGAAAAGTAAAACCTGCAAAGCTCAGCTAAAAGTAATCCATCCTTCCCAAAATCGATTTAAATGCATGTATGAGTTTGTCAGGACAAACACAACTACTAACTATAAAGCTCTAATAACTAAAACAATTTTTTTTTAAAGTAATCCTTCCTGAATATTTAATCTGTCTCCTTTCTCATGAAAAAGGGCCTAAGGGAACAATACACCATATTTTAAAGTCCAGGTCAAAGGCTAATACCTGATGTCCACTCTAAGCTTAGGATAATACTGAGAAACATATTTCCTGATGAGACTGTAGGAAGCTTCTTTAGGTTCACAGAGGCGAGTAAAGGCCAGGGGGAGCACATCCTCCAATTTTACTTGAGGTTCTGGATCTATTGCAGAGCTCCTCTTCTGAAATACAATATTAAAAATTATGATCATTACAGAGTATAGAGCTTCCAGAGTTCACATACTACTACCTTTTTTTTTTTGCTATATTCCAGCCCTAGAGTTCATATACGTCTATATACAACTGAAGGGCTTTCCTCAGTTGACTGCCAAATCAACTAGCAAATAGAAAATTTTCACTTTTTTTCCACATTCAAGTGAGTCATACCGCAATGGGGTTAAATTCGTGTGTGGAATTTCTTCCAGAAAAAACTTTAGATTGAGGTTAAAAGTAAAATGGAATGATAGATTTTATTTAAAGGTCTTAATTATTAACCTTCAATAACCAAGGGTGAAGTGCAGTGGCAGAAAGCACAGTACAGTTCATTTTCAAAGTGTCAGTTCTATTAAAAAAAGAAAAATCTTTAGAGTTGTGAAAACAAAAGTACAGAGGAATTTTCATGATTCTAAATATTGACATAGATGGAATATTAGGTATTTCACTTTATCATTGCAGAAATACTTTACATAAATGAAATTATTGTGTCTTGGGGGAGTGTTCATATTTACAAAGAGGAGAAAAACTGGATCCAAGTATAGTTTTTAGATCTAGTATTAGGCAAAAAAGTACTTCCATATGTCCTCTAGTTTAAAAGATACCTCATGAAAGGCCATATAATAGATATAACTGCCCATAATTCACTGTTAAGGCCTTTAAGACCATGGGCTTAACTGGGTTGGAGTGCTTTGTACCCTGGTTACTCTACTTACTAGCTGGGCAAATTATTCATCATCTCTCTAAGCCTTAGTAGAAAAACAATACACAGTAAACCCTGGATATGTGCTGGGTAGTAATAGTATTTCAGTGCTCAAACTATGGTACTGACTTACCTTTGTGTTTCTGGATTTCTGAGGTGTTTTTCTTGATTTCTGGACCACAACAAAACTTCCAGATGCACCTTTTCCTTTTACCTGAAGTAAATTAATCTTTATTTGAAATTATTCTAGTATTCATATTTGTAACTTTACACTAGAATAAGAGAATTACAAAGCATGATGCAAGAGCTAAGGTGAAGTGCTGCTTTGCTCTTTAGTGAGAAAAGAACAAGGGAAGAGGAGTCAAAAGACTTGTGATGGAATCTTAGCTATGGTACCATCTAGCTATTCAAAACTGGAAAACCCACTCAATCCTCTTAACTTTTGTTTCCACAAAAAGAATGCTATTGTGAAACTATTAAATAGTCTACTACAAGCTTGTAAAAAACAAAACATAAAAAATGTTCCCTGAAAGGAACAAAAATCTCTCAGGGTCAATGAGAAAACTCCTCACTGTCTTGGAAGAAAACAGCTCCTTGGCAAGTTTAGACCCTCCTTAGTCTCAGGCTACAATGCTTCATCATGGTTTACTAATTGTAGATCATTATTCCCTATGTAAAAGGTTAATAATCTGTTAAATATTGCACATGATGGTATGTGTAGTAAGTCTTATCACATATTAAAAAGCACTTTCATACAACTTTAAAGATGATTCACAAGAACCAAAATCTTCCACACCTTAACTCTACTGCACCTGGCAGTTTTACATATTGTGAGAAAGCCAGACTCTAAGTGCCACACAGCAAGAGTAAGTTTTCTTCCCCGGGTGCGGTGGCACATGCCTATAATCCCAGCAGCTTGGGAGGCTGTAATAGGAGGATCGAAAGTTCAAAGCCAGCCTCAGAAACTTAGCAAGGCCCTAGCAACTTAGCAAGACTGTCTCTAAATAAAATACAAAATAGGGCTGGGGATGTGGTTCAGTAGTTAGGTTCAATCCCCAGTACAAAAAAATAATTTTTCTTCACTGATGCCATAAGCACCTGACACACAGGAGACACTCAATATATCATGGCTATGATTTTAAGCAAGGCTTTAGTAACCGTGCAAGATGACAGACTATGCCTGAAATGAGTATTGGTTCTAGAACTGGTCTCAACTCAGGCTTCTCAGGTCCTTCTAACAGTCTTTAATAGTTTCAAGTACTAACCAGTTAAGGCGAACCTACCTACCTACCTACCTACCTA